>CM002481.1:17885641-17896799 GCA_000325765.3 Leersia perrieri
ATGTCGCGTATCATATACATCGTCTAATTTCTAGATCAGCTTGCTACTTTAAGATTTGTTCATCTTAGCTAGGACTTTCTCGGTTCAGTCTGATATTCTAGTTGAGGTGCTGGTTAGGACTTCCTTGGTTCGGTCCGATATTCTAATCGGGTTGCTATCGGTCTGATGTATCAAGGCTAGGCTAATACGACACGATGTGTCTACCACTATATATTTTGTTAGTCGGTTCACTTAGATCAGTTAGTGATAGTCTTGGCGCAAGCTGTCTCGACCCCGCTCGATCCTTCGGGCTAAGACTAAAGTTGATCGATTTAGGTGCATCGGTTAACGGCATGTTTAGTTCCATCGGGGTTTCAGCCGATGGGTTATCTTATGACTAGATCCAAGTGTTGTATCGGCGTCTCATGTCATATCTTATTCATAGCCGATACTGTTATTGAACTCACTTGTTTATCTGTTTACTTGGATCTACGTCTAACATACAGCCGATTGCCATCAACGATCTATCTACAATCGGCTACAACAAGCGCAGTACATCGGCTGTTTAGCCGATCATCTCCTGGACCATCGCCATCAACATCAATCGGAGGCGCTACTGCACATCGGCTCGATAGCCGATCGGCTCCCTGGCGATCAACTACAACATCTTGTCAGTTGCAGGATCAAACTTACTGGCACGCCCGCAATCTCAACGTTTAGGACCTGCACTGGAGCTAAGCAGATCTCCCAGGCCTTCGTGTGTCCGAGCGTGAAGAACTCCATCGGTCAACGTACCCGACGACAACTCCTGATAGGCCGGTGGCAAAAATTTGTGTCAACAGGGTTACGCTCCCCTGTTCTACTTAGGGGAGAATTTTCAAAGGATGCCACCGCGCTACCACGTCTACTTTCGTTTCGTCCCCATGCTGCCAGGGATCCACCGTCACCATTTTGCCTGTGTCCGCCCTACTGCTCGCCTTGCCTACCAGGGAGTTGCTTTTGCCGCCATCCGCCACCTCAGTGGTCGTTACACTCGTCGCCTCTTGCGCACCTCTTTCACTTGGCTCCCCCACCTTGACCCCCACACCGCTTTGAGCCGTTACCCATGTGGCTGTCACGCGGATACTCCTGCTGTATCCTGTCTGATCTAGTTCACTTGCTGCCTTAACGCTCAGTACCACCTACTGCTGTAGGCTTACCGTCGCCTGGAAAGGCACGCTACTCTGCTTGAGTGTGTTCCCCTTTTCCAGCGGATGATTCCCGTTCATCCTGGCGTCCACCGCTCCGAGGACAGTAGCTCCCGCAGCTCCTCGCCCTCGCCACCTCGCACCGCACCCCCTGCCCGGTGCCTGACCGCTCCGCAGTGTCGTGCCATGTTCCTTTTCACCGCTGTTGACGCAAATTTCTGCCATCGGCCGTTGAGCGTTGTTGACGGGTGCGTTGGCCGATGGAGTTCTTCGTGCTGGGACAACACGAAGGCCTGGGAGATCTGCTTAGCTCCAGTGCTGGTCCTGAACGTTGAGGATGCGGGCGTGCCAGTCAGTTTGATCCTGCAACCGACAAGATAGTTGAACGTTGATCGTCAGGCAGTTGATCTCCGTGAAGTTGATCGGCTATCGAGCCGATGTGTTGTGGTGCCTCCAGGTGATGGTGACAGCGATGGAGGAGTTGATCGGCTGAACAGCCAATGACGATGCGCTTGTTGTAGCCGATTGTAGGTAGATCGTTGATGGCAACCGGCTGTATGTTAGACATAGATCCAAGTAATCAAATAGACAAGTAAGATCAGTGATGGTATCGGCTAAATAAAAGATATAGCATGAGAAGCCGATACAAAACTTAGATCTAATCATAGGATAACTCATCGGCTAACCCTCCGATGAAACTATACATGCCGACAGCCGATGCACCTAAACCGATCAGCTCTAGTCTTAGCCCGAAGGATCGAGCGGGGTCGAAACAGCTTGCGCCAAGACTATTGCTAACTGATCTAAGCATAACGACTGACATTATGTATAGTGATGGATGTAACAAATCTATTTAGAATAGCATTGTGATTAGATAAATATCGGCTAAGACAGAAGATCAGACCTAACAGAGACAGTTCCAACTAAACCGATGCGTCTCTAAACACGATGCAATTAAGAATAGAATTGAGATATCAGATAGGCAACGCCTGCGTCAGTTGGATCGATATATCGGACTTAACCGAGAAAGTACCAATCATCCCCGATACAAACGCCGTCGACGGAACTTACTTCTTCGCCGGAGGTCGGACCTAACCAATGCAGCCCAACTTGGTAGCAAGACCCCGATCTCGACTGATCTTACAAAGGTTCTAAAGCGAACCTATGTAGCCCCGATAGATCAGTCGTGAACCCATCAAGTAGGTTGTGAACCCAGCGAACTAGGATGGCGATGCGCCGAAATAGTTGTATTGAAGTCGAGGTGAATATTACAGGGACCCCTGGTACATAATTTATACCCTTGGGTCTTATTGAGTACTAATAGGATACTAGACAAAACTTTCCTAACAAAAAAAGGAAACATATAAGTCCTAATCGGCTAGGAATAGGAAACTAACAAACCTTCTTAATTACATAAGAAAATATTTAAAACATGCCTAATTAATAGATATAATTAAACTGCCATACGTGGTCTTCACGATTCCTTCAAGGATTTGGACTTCATCTCGCGTGAACAGTACCTCGACGCTACAGTACTCGGACTGCTACAGTACTCGGGTTGCTTTAGTGCTCCGACTGCTACAGTATTCTGCTCGTTCTAGGCCAAATCCAAATTCTGGTGTCAACACCCGCACCCCGCGTGATTCCACCACTCCGCATAGCCGCTCCCGCAGCTCCTGCCCTCGTGGTGATCACCAACCTACTGTGTCGATCACCAACCTACTGTGTCGTCGCCCACCGTCGACATCCACTCTGTTCCTGGCTCCCCTGTTTCTCGGCCGCATACGCCAGCAGCTTCGCCCACACGCGCCGAGTATAGCCCCTCCACAGTGTTGGGACTCCGTGCTCCTCTCGGCGAGGGACTCACCTCTTCAGATGACGACGGACCCGTCATCCTGCAGGGTCGCCAGGAGTGAAGCACCAAGAATGAAGACTAGCACTACCTTACGTATCCGGCTTGAATAAAAGGTCTCGCTAGGTACTGTCTAGATTAAGTTTGTGTCCGAGACCGCCTGTGTGTAACTCATTAGGAATGTAGCTTGGTAGCCTGTGTGCTCTTGTGTGTTGTAAGCTGTTGTTTGTGCTAGGCTGAGACCTAGTTAGCAGAGTCTTGTATCCTGTATGTTGAAAGTTGTACTGAGTGCTTTGCGAAAAGCCTTTGTTTTAATAAAATGGGACCGTTAGTGTATGCTTCGTCTTAGAAGCCTTATCTTCTGCCAGATGGCCGCACCACTTCGACGTCAAGCCAGTCTTCCAGCCAAGATGGACGAGCTCGACAACGTCCCTGGAAACCAAGGCATCATCATGGAAGTCGAAGGAGCAGTTGCAGCAGCTGAAGACCATGTGTCAAAAAACGAGGGCAACAATGGGGGTCATGGCCCACCAAGGGTGTTACCACCGCCGCCTCCTCTGCCAGCCGATCCGCCTTAGTTAACGTCACTCCAGACTCAAATTCTACAAGGAATTGCCCGCAACTTGGCTGTTCTTAGTCCTCACCATGCCCAGGCATTGCCTCACAATGCCCGACCCAAGCTAACTGAGTTATTGAGGTCTCGTCCACCGGAGTTCTCCACTACTGAGCCCATGAAGGCCAATGATTGGCTCAAGGATGTTGAGCAGAAGTTAGACTTGGTTCAGTGCACCCCTGCTGAAAAGACTATGTATGCCGCTCACCAGCTACGCGGCCCAGCCGCCGTTTGGTGTGAGAACTTTCTTGCTGCTCATGTGGACTCCACCCGCATCACTTGGACGGAGTTCACCACGGCGTTCCAAAGCACCTATGTTCCCGAGAGCATAATGGACATCAAACGGGAGGAATTCAACAACCTGGAGCAAGGAAGCAGCAGCATCAGTGAGTACCTTAACAAGTTTAATGAGTTGTCCCATTATGCAAGTCAAGAAGTTAGCTCTGAGAAGAAGAAGATTCACAAGTTTTTCAAGGGAATGAACGTGGGGATCAAGTTGTTGCTCATCGCTCACGAATTTCCAACTTTCCAGCACATGCTAAAAAAAGCTTTAGTCATGGAAGATACCCGCAAGGACTTGGAAATTCTCCGCAAACGCAAGCTCGCAAGGTCAGGATTTCAAGCACGTGGTGCCCCTCGCCTAAGAAATTTTCCGCGTCCTCAGTACCGTCATCCACCTTCCCCGATTCACAGCAGCACTGCTCGTCTGGCTCAGTCATCTCCATCCGTCACCGCGCCCCCCAAGGTCTACCACGGTAATCCTGGTGAAAACATCTCTACCGGAAGCAACCTGCCACCCCGCCCTCCACTTAAGTGCTATGAATCGCAAGGCTTTGGCCACATGGCAAGAGAATGACCGACTAGGCAAAACCCCGCTGCCCCCGCTCGATCCACCATCAGCACCGCCAGACCACCTGCTCCCGTACCAGCCAGGACAGCACCTCAAGCCGGAGGACCAGTGACGCGTGCACCCCCAAACTTTGTACGCGGACGTGTCAATCACATTCAGGCAGACACCGCCCAGGAAGCCACCGACATCGTGATGGGTATGTTTCATGCGAACTCTGTACCTGCACTCGTCTTGTTCGATTCTGGGCTTCTCATTCGTTCATTTCTTGAGCTTTTGTGAATAAAAATGATTGGCCTACTCAGGGCCTAAGGGTTCCAGTGATCGTTCGGTCTCCTAGCAAGGAAATCCGAACCAGTCGATCATGCCCGAAGGTTAACCTGGTAATTGAAGGGGTTAGTTTTTCGACAAATCCCATAGTCCTGGACTGGCAAGAATTGGACTTAATCTTAGGAATAGACTGGTTGACTGCCCACTGTGGAAAGATTGATTGTGCCACTAATACTATTAGCCTAAGAGCACCCTCCGAACAGAAGGTACATTTCCGACCAACCCGAAAGTTCCACCGTTCATCTATATTGAATGCCGTGGAAGCTACTCCCTTAGACCAAGTCCCGGTCGTTCGCGAATACCTAGACGTATTCCTGGATGAGCTACCTGGAATGCCATTTGATCGAGAGATAGAGTTCTCTATCAAACTTCTTCCCAGAACTACGCCGATAGCCAAGAGACCATACCGCATGGCCGCCACCAAGCTGGCCGAGGTTAAGAAGCAAATCAAGGAGCTAGAAAACTTGGGGTATGTGCGATGAAGCAATTCACCCTAGGGAGCCCCAGTATTGTTGGTAGAGAAGAAGGACAAAAGCAAGCGGATGTGTGTAGATTATCGGGCACTCAACGAGGTAACTATTAAAGATAAGTACCCTCTGCCAAGAATCGACGATCTGTTCGATCAACCAAAAGGTGCTTTGGTGTTCTCAAAGATTGACTTGAGGTCAGGATACCATCAACTTAAGATCAGAGCGGAAGATATTTCGAAGACCTTGTTCTCCACGTGTTATGGTTTGTATGAGTATACAGTAATGTCCTTTGGGTTGACGAATGCCCCCACCTTTTTAATGAGCCTCATGAACAATGTGTTCATGGAGTATCTCGACAAGTTTTTTGTTGTATTCATTGATGACATCCTTGTCTATTCCATGCACGCTCAGACTCATGAGCAACACCTACGGCTGGTTTTGGATAAGCTCAGGGAACATCAACTGTACGCCAAATACTCCAAGTGTGAGTTTTGGCTAGATCGCGTGGCCTTTCTGGGACACGTTATCACTGCCAATGGTCTAGAAGTTGACCCCAGTAACATCGACAATGTGCTGAATTGGAAGACTCCCAAGACAGTCAGCGAAGTCAGAGGTTTCCTCGGATTAGCTGGATACTATCGACGATTCATCGAAGGATTTTCTAAAATAGCTAACCCTATGACTGAGTTACTAAAGAAGGATAAGAAGTTTGTATGGACGGAAGCTTGCGAACGAAGCTTTCAAGAACTTCTAAAGCGACTGACCACCACGCCAGTTTTGACCTTACCAGACATCCGCAAAGACTTCGTGGTCTACTGTGACGCATCCCGACAGTGGCTTGGATGTGTGCTTATGCAGGATGGAAAGGTAGTAGCGTGCGCCTCCCGGCAGCTACGCCCGCATGAGCTGAACTACCCTACCCATGACCTGGAACTAGCCGCGGTAGTACACGCCTTGAAACTATGGCGCCACTACTTGATCGGCAACCGTTGTGAGATTTACACGGATCACAAGAGTCTTAAATACATATTCACCTAGACCGAGCACAATCTAAGACAAAGAAGATGGTTCGAGCTCATCAAAGGCTACGACGTGGGAATACATTATCACCCTGGGAAGGCAAAGGTAGTCGCAGATGCCCTGAGCTAAAAGGTCCATTGCAACTACCTCGCGGGATCCTCGCTGCAACCCCAACTATGTAGAGAGTTGGAGAATCTAAGCCTACGCGTGGTGCCATGGGGAACGATAGCCGCATTAGTGTTACAGCCTACCTTGGAAGTTCAAATACGCGAAGCTCAAGCCGCAGACAAGGACATTCAACGGATCAAGAAGAATGTTATCTCTAGGAACCCCGGAGACTACACTCTTGATGACCAAGGAACAGTATGGTTTTGTCAACATATTTGCGTGCCCCGATCAAAGGAAATAAGAGAACTCATACTCAGGGAAGCTGACGAATCCGCCTACTCCATTCATCCCGGAAGCACCAAGATGTATCAAGACATAAAGAGCCACTATTGGTGGACCGGAATGAAGAGAGATATAGCTGAGTATGTGGCCTTGTGCAACATATGCCAACGCGTCAAAGCAAAGCATAAACAACCAGCAGGATTGCTACAACCTTTAAAAATTCCCGAATGGAAATGGGAAGAGATAGGCATGGACTTCATCACTTGACTACCACGAACCACCACCGGATATGATTCCATCTGGTTGGTAGTAGACCGCTTGACTAAAGTGGCTCACTTCCTACCAGTGAAGACTACTTACTCCGGAAAGAAATCGGCTGAGCTTTACATGACCCAGATTGTATGTCGGCACGGCTCACCTAAGAAGATAGTATCTGATCGCGGAACCCAATTCACTTAGCGATTTTGGTAAAAACTACATGAAGCCATGGGAACCAACCTCAACTTTAGTACGGCATATCATCCTCAAACAGACGGGCAAACGGAGCTAGTAAATCAAATACTTGAAGATATGTTGAGGGCCTGCGCAATAGACTTTGCTGGCACTTGGGACTTATGCCTACCCTACGCCGAGTTCTCCTACAACAACAGTTACCAAGCCAGCATACAGATGGCACCTAACGAGGCACTCTACGATCGAAAATGTCGAACCCCGTTATGCTGGACGGACGTAGGCGAGAAGTTGGTGTTCAGACCCGACATATTAAAGGCAGCTGAAGAGCAGGTAAAGATAATTCGGGACCGACTACGAATAGCCCAGTCTCGACAAAAGAACTACGCTGACAAGAGAAGATGAGACCTGACGTGTCGGAAGGGAGACCACGTATACCTCCGCGTGCCCCCTCTCAGCGGAACCAAGAGGTTTGGTTTAGCCGGAAAACTAGCACCCCGATACATTGGCCCGTACCCCATCACTGCTCGCCGTGGAGAAGTTGCTTATCAACTAAGACTACCGGAAGAAATGTCTGACGTTCACAATGTCTTCCATGTGTCTCAACTCAAGAATTGTCTTTAAATACCCGAAGAGCAAGTCCCGTTGGAAATCATCAACGTACAAGAGGATTTAACTTATGAAGAGAAACCTATGCAAATCCTCGACGAGAAGGAAAGACGCACCCAAAGGAAGGTGACAAAATTTTATAAGGTCCAGTGGAGTAATCACACGGAAGATGAAGCTACCTAGGAACCAGAAGACTAGTTAAGGACAAAGTACCTGGAGCTGTTCGCGTAACCACGGAATCTTGGGACGAGATTCTTCTAAGGGGTAGGTTTGCAAAGCCTAGAATTTTTATTTCATTTCCGAAAACTATTTTACTAAAATTAAAAAAATTCATTTGCGAAGTTTGGCTATTTATTTGTTTTTGTCGAATAAAATTATTTTCTCTAAAAATGGTATTAAGGGCAAATAGGTCTGTTTCTAAAAGTGCCTCAATTCTTTTCCGTGGCCACCATAAAAATTGTCATTCCATTCCTAGTCCAAAATATCAATCCATTTATCCCAACATCCAATCCTAACTCATTCTTTTAATTATTAAAACCTTATCTTCCCTACTGGGCCGACATTCTCGTTTTCCTTCCCTCCCGGGCCACCTCTCCTTTTTTCCCTCCCACACTCCCAGCTAAAGCAACCCAGTGACCGCCACCGCGGCCCACGGCCCATCTCCCACTCCTCACCCACGCTCCTCGCTCACACGCTGCGTGCGCGCCCGCCCATCGCGTAGGCGTCCGCTGATAGGTGGGACCCGCGTACTTCTGGATCGGGCGAGCGCCCGCGCGCACTGGCGTCACGCGCCCATCGACCTCTTCTGTCGCCAACTGCCACCACCGCGCCGCCGCTGCCGTGGATGCATCCGATTCAACTGCGGCCGCATTGTCATCTTCTCCGCGCTCACCGCCTCCTTCACTGCACCATCGACTCGTCCCATCTCGTCGGCGCTACGTGACGCGCCGCACACCACGCGTCGCCGCCTTTACCCCTCCGCCCTCTGTCCCGGATTTTGCCCCCTCCACGTCATCCCGGCCGCATTGAAACTCCTGCGGCATTTTAATGACGCCGTCCTCACCGGCCGACGCTAGCGGACAGCCGCTGCCACTAGGCAACCGAACCCGTCCGCTCTGCCGCCGCTCCGCGATGCTCCGCACCGATGCGACCCGACGCCGCGGTCTACTGCGCGGCGACAGGGGAGCTCCACGCGTCGATGCCATCGTCGTCCATGCCCCGACCCCATCCCGCGACGAACCTCCTCGTCGACCGCCGCCGCGGGAAGCCCTGACGACCCCTGCCCAAATCGTAGCCGCCCCAGCCCCCCAACTTGCGAGACGCCGCCACGCAAATTCGCCATTAATTCCGCCCCATCAACCCGCCGTCGTGATGCCATTAACCAGCTTGCACCGCTTTTAACTTGCCTGCGCCGCCCGACGCCGACGTGTCCCGTTCGTGGGCCAGGCCGCCAGCCCATTCCCCCCCTCCCGACCGGTGCCGCCTATAAATTCCCCGCCCTTTCCCCTCTTCGCCGTCGCACCATTCACACCCACACCACCCTCACCCCGCCGTTCCATCTCCCCGCCGTGCCGTAGTCGCTCCCCATCGTTCGCTCGCCGTGGCGTCGCCGAGAGGAGGAGAAGAGGAGAACCGAGGAAGTAGAAAGGATAAGAGAAGGGGAGCTGACCGGTGGGCCCCCCTCACTCCCTCTCTCTCTGACTCTGGGCCCCGCGCCCGATTTTTTTGGTTAATCCAAAGAATTCTTTTTCCTCCTATTCAAAATCCTTTTAGCTTCAAAAACCACAACTCCAAACGACTCCGTTCGACTTCCCAAAATTTTCTAAAATCATCCTCTTCCTTTTGGCACTAATATTTTGGTGTTATTTTGCACTGTTTTGTCTGTTCTCTTATTTTCTAAAATCAAACCTGACGAGGAGCCCGACGTCGAGTACGGAGGAAACGAACCCCTGCCGTCACCAGGCAAGCCATCTTTGACCATGTTGAATTCCTATATGTGATTAAAAATATTTTGTTTGCAAATCGTGCATTAGTTTACACCGCAATCTTTTATTCGGCCCCGGCAAGAATTCAAGCTGGTGGATCTACCCGTAGTCGCACTATTTTCCATAGGTCGAATACACTGTACCCTTGACAAACCCCACCTAAATTACGCCGTGATGCTCCCAACTTGTGGTATTTCCTAATTAGTTTTGCTTAGCCATGCTACATTTGAATTTCTGTCCGTCCCCCGTATTTCCCTTTTAATCAGAAAAGTACTTTACTCGAGAAAAAGAAAAAAAGAAAAGTTGATTTGCGAAATGTCGTAGAGCTTATACGAGAAGTCCTGGGGACTGGCTAAGTTGTACTAATTAAGGATCGATTCCTTTGGGGATTTCATCCGCCCTTACCTTATAGTGCGGCCACGCGGGCAACGTGGGTATGCCCTTGGATGAATACCTAGATAGGTTATGCTTGTCTGCATGTTGGTGGTTGTGGGACACAACATGGTAAGGTGTGCAACGCGTGACAGGCCGCTGGGTCCTTACATGTATAGGGGGACTCGGGCCCTGGGATCGCCGGGGTCTAGCCTTATGAGAGAGACACAGGATCCGTAGTACCCTAGGTGTGCGCCCTAAGTAGACGATGGCTGCGTGAATAGCCGGATACTGGTTGCGCGGTTAGTCAACTCGACCATGCAATGTGAGAAAGCCTAATCCACCTATGGAAAACCTTGTCACGAACTTCCGATGATCAACGGGTCGTTGGAGTCAGCTTCGTGTCATGTGGGAAAAGCGTACGACCTCTGCAGAGTGTAAAACTGTTCGGACAGCCATGCCCCCGGATACGGGCGATTGTTTGGTGATTCTCTTAGCGTAGTTTTGGTTTGCCAAATATTTTCGAGAAAAACTTTCTGAGTCGAGGTGTGTTTCACGAGATCGGTCTTCGTGCCGATGGTAGGCCTTTGGGGCCAAAGGAGGATCCGCGGGTTCCGAGAGATCGAGGCATCTGGGAGTTGGTTCGCGCGTCAAGACAAATCGTGTTTTCCTTACCCCGTTCTTTACCTTTCCTCAGCTTCAATTAAAAACTTGACTCACGTTTAGGGTGTTCTAAATGTTTTGCTACAAAACCACAGCTTTACGCAACTCAACCCTTAGCTTCTTTCGTAAGCCTTGCATGTCACAAGGTCTCGTGGCTTGCTGAGTATACTAGTACTCACCCTTGCTTCCTATCTTTTTAATTAGGTGCCGAAGAAGAAGACCCCTACGAGACTGCTGTCGAGGAGTTCTACCAGGAGCAGACCAAGTACGAGGAGTTTTACGTCCTTTGTCCTAGTTCCCAACTGTGCCTGTGTGCCTAGCCGTTTAGTCTCTTTTCCGAGCCGCTGCCTTAGTTGTTTTGTTTTTCGTTTTCGTAGTCGTGTTCTCTGTT
>CM002481.1:17896899-17911484 GCA_000325765.3 Leersia perrieri
CGATTGCGGGGCTCAAGAAGCTGGATCGACGTGTGTTGCAACTCCACCCAAATCGTTGGTTATCAGAACCTTTCGGAAGATCGGGAACCCTAGTCCACATCAGTGTGTGTAATGCGTAAAGCCCTGCTATCGTCCTAGGTCTGTCTTGACGTAGCCTATGTAAGGATGTATCGCAGTGTTGTAATGAATTTGTTACTTTGATGCACTATTGTGTCTGTGAGTACCAGCCATTGTGTCCTGGGAATAGTGCTAAATCACAGGTTACAAGTATTGTAGCACCCGAACTAAGAATACGAGGTTCGGGGCGTTACACATAAGGATAAATCGGCTATAGCCACATTAACCGATTTATCAGCTTGGATTTTCTCAATTTGATCATCCTTCCATTGTACCAAGCTTTGATGCATTGTTGATGGAATACAACAATTAGCATGAATCCAATCCCGTCCTAACAGAAGACTATTAGATCCCTTTCCATCAATCACAAAGAAAGTCGTTGGAATTGTCTTGCTGCCCACAGTTAGCTCCACATTTATAGCTCCTTTTGGCTCTGATGGGTTTCCTCCAAAATCTTTTAACACCATATTAGTCTTGATTAGCTCTTCCGAAGTTCCACCAATTTTTCGATACGTAGCATATGGCATTAAATTAACCGCTGCCCCACCATCTACCAACATCTTAGTCATCGGTTTACCGTTAACAAATCCTCTAACATATAATGGCCTCAAATGTCGATGCTCATCCTCTTCTGGTTTCTCAAAAATAGCCTGTTGTGGTTCCAAACACAGTTCTGACGATGCTTCTTCGATTTCGTCATCTGATTCAGATTTCGATGCCATGAACTCCGCTGGTAAGAAAAATACCATATGGACATCGGCTTGTTCATCTAATTCTTCATCGGGTTTTCCCTTAACTCGCCATTCTTTCCTAGTAATCCATGGCCTTTTATTATATCGTTCTCTGGATAACTCCCGATGCCTTAATCTCTGAACCCTTCGCTTCTGATTCTTAGTAAAAATTCCACGAGGGCACCACTGTCCTTCATGTTCTATCGGCTCATTATTCATAGGACCCAATCGTTGATGAACCGATATTCTCAGCTGGGTCGTCCATGATCCATCGACTTATGCTGATTGCATTCCGGACAGTTTTCAGCCGATGGCAATCTAATTCCGTTATTCTAGCAATACTTGAAAAAGTCACAATTCCAGTGAGGATCAAAATCGGGTTCTTCATTTTCATAGTAATAACATGAGGCCTCTTCATATTGCCTTTGATATTTCCTAATTATCGCTTGAGACCCAATCCTTGGCTCGTGAGAAATATATCGTCTTCCCTGATACTCTCCATGAACCATATTTACTGGAAAAGGATGTCCATCTATCTTCATCGGTTTCTTTTCTAGATCAAATTTAATCCTCTTCTAGAAAATTTTGCCACTTGCAATATTTCCTCTTTTTTAACTCTTCAGCTGATGGAATAACGTGACCAGGTGGCAATCGTAATTGTTTCTGTTGTAGTAACAGGTCAAAAATCCCATCGGCTTTATTAACATCAAAATCATAATGCTCTTCCTGATCAGATCTCATAATCCATGGGCAAGTGATAACTTTCTTATTTTTTGTATCCCTCTCAACTAACCCAACTTCCTCATCAGATTTTGAATCGGTAGAATAAAATTGATAAGCTATTCTTCTAGCAGGAAATTTCTCTTTTCTTGCCTCCGACAATCGATTCTCATGAGCCGATATCCTCTGCACTAAATGAGATAAACTCTCGAATTCTTGAGTCGAAAACTTTTCCTTAATTGGATTTATCAACCCTTGAAATGCTTGATCAGCCATCTGAGTATCATCTAAATGCACACTATAACATCAGCTGCGAACATCTCAAAACCTTTGAATATAATCGGCAACTGATTCATCCATCTTCTGTCGCATAGTTGTTAAATTAGTTAACTTCATCTCCTGAGTTCCTGAATAGAAGTACCGATGGAATTGTTTCTCCAAATCGGCCCATCCTCCGATAGAATTCGGTGCCAGAGATGAAAACCATGCGAATGCCGATCCAGATAATGACAACGGGAAAAATCTAACTCTAAGAACTTCATCAACCGATGCTTCACCACACTGTGCTAAGAATCGGCTAATATGTTCCCTAGTTGATATGTTGTCTTGACCAGAAAATTTAGAAAAATCTGGCACTTTATATCAGGTTGGCAATGGTATTCGGTCAAACCAATCTAGATAAGGAGGTCGATACAAATATGTCTTCTGTTTAGGCTTTAAACCAAACTGCTCTTGCATAATCTCCGCAATTTTAGCAGCCATGTCTTCCTTAGAATTTGGACAAAGATTATTGTTCATCAGCTGATTCTGGAATTGATTCCCTTGATATTGATCGGTTCGACGATACCGATCGTTGTCTGGTTGATACTGCTGTCCAGCAACGCCATAATTATAATTTGGAGGTTGATTTGGCGTTCCTGCATTTACAGGATTGACGACATCTCTGAATCCAACATTCATCTGATCATAAACAGAATCTCTTGGAAAATATACTGCACCTCCTGGTCTTGGAAAACCCTCCAATGTTTTTTGCAATACATCGACAATTGAATTGACAAACACCCTAGAATGATTAACTAGAGCTTGATTGATTTGTCTGCCAATTATTTCTTCAATTCTTCGGATATCCTCATCTGTAGGTTGGTTGTTTGATGGTTCTCCTGCAGTAGCAACTTTTGGAAAATCCGCCTTTTTAACTACCCCGTTCCTGGTTGTACCATAAGATTCTAAACAAAGAGCTCGATACGCATCTATCATCTGCTCCAGCTCTGCTCTTTGTGTCTCATTCAATTTGTCCATAGTAACTGGGATAACAGGATCGTCTGCTGCCATGATAAAACTTCGTAGTCCCACTAGGAGTGCCTAAAAGCCTGTTGACGTGAAATTTGGTTCCATGTATTTCACACCGAATGCCTAAAAGATCTGCTTAACTCTAATGCAGGTCCTAACAATCGGGTTCAGGGCATGCCAGTTGATTTGACCCTGCAAACAACAAGGATAAAGATATAGAGTTAGATGTAGGGTGCCATCGGCCACTGGGCCGATGGCGGGTAACCGATAGCACATTATGCGATCGGCTTTTAAGATAATAAGAAGCTGCATCGGCTGTTCGGGATTTAAGCCGATGGAGTAGAAGATAGGTTGAATTGAATTAAAGATAAGCTATCGGCTGAAACCCTGACAGAAATATATATATCGTCAGTTAGCACGTTTAAACCGATTGAATCCGGTATTAGCCCGAAGGATCGAACGAGGACGAGACAGCTTGTGCTAATACTATCATTAACCGATCTAAGTGTGTTAACCGATGATTTACATGCTAGTAGATGTATTGTATCGTATAAGGAATCGCCTTGATATGTTATTATTAGTAGTAACCTAATTAGAATATTGGACTGAACCGAGAAAGTCCTAATTAGCATCTTGATCAGAATATTGGACTTAACCAAGAAAGTTCTAATTAGATGAACCAATGCAAACATACCAAGGTTGATCTGAGATCTAACAATACATATGATACGCGACATACATATCGACATCTAAAACAATGACGATCGGCATGAAGTTTGACGAGACATACCTACTGTCGTAGTTCAAACCAAATCGATGCAGCACGACCCAAAAGCACAATCTCATCGAAAACCTAGCTGGAGCTAGGGTGGCGATGCGCCGAATTTGTTGTATTGTCAAAAGTGTTGATCCCTATTACAGTGCCCGAGCTACAATATTTATACCCATAGGCAACCGTCTCCTAATAGGACACGACTCGACCGGCTTAACATATGCGATCGTTACATAAAAGGAAACTGACTCCAAACTTTACAAAACTAGGAGTCTGATTAACTTTCCTAATTTAGATACAATCGGACTCCAAGCCCAATATGGTCTAGTGCAGTCCACGCTCGCATGTTGACCTATTCTTCATTGGCTTCTTCTTCATCGGCTTGATCTTCATACCTTCAACCCGATTCAATGCCTTCCATCAGTTACCAAGCCGATTCTAAATTCTGGTGTCAACAGCCGCCGAGCCACTGTCACCGTCGTCGGAGCAGCCCAAGCCGAGCCAAGCTGCAGCCACACCAGGGTGAGAACCCTGAATCCCTTAGACACGTTTTAGGCACGGCAAGAACCCTGGATCTGGCCTCTTTTGCGCCGGCCGCGATCGCCCATGAGCCACCACCGCAGCGCACGCCGCCGGCACCGGCTCCGGCCGTTTCACGCTGTGCGAGCACCACTGACAGTTTCGCCTGGGCACTGGGAGCAATTTTGCTTTTGGGTGAAGCCGCTGATCTGCTGTGGTTCGCCGTCGCCACCGCGCCGAAGCTTGCCGAAGCCGTAGGGGTCACGCGCTGGCGGGGAGGACTGCGACGCGAGAGATTTAAAACCCGAGGGGACTAAACTGCAAAATCTACACGGCCAGTAAAAATTTGACCCAATAAAAACATTAACTTGTAAAATTCATATAAAAACCATTTTAGATCCATTTTGAGTGAAACAAATTTCTCTGGGCTGGTTAAAACCTGTACAAGCTGAATATAAAATAACCATTGGTATGTTCTATGTTAAAATCTGGGATGGAAATTATAGGAGTAAAACCCTGATTTTTAAGTGTATGTTCATATTTCAAAAATTCATAACTCCAGAACCTGAACTCTAAAATTTGTGAAACAATTTTTCCTTGACTCTATACACCGAAGCTAACAACTTTGTAATAGGAAGTTTTCTCAGAATCACACTTTTTCTGTACACTTATTTTTGTACCTAGATAGTGGCATAGGTTAAATTGAAATTTGTAAAATTCGTAACTTGAGTTTGAAAAGTTGTAAAATCTGAAAACCTACACTAAACATCACTTTCATACATGTTCTGGTACTTGTAAAAGTTTCAAACAAGTTAGAGCATGCTGGACTTCTCTTTGCACTTTATTTATTCGTCGGTAACGGTATTGTAGAGGGAGAGCCGGAGTACGTGGAGGAGATCGCCGAATTCGACGATCCCACTGGAGAACCTGAGCAAGGCAAGCCTTCCTACCCTCCCAGGAAGAACCATTTGATGATGGTGAACCATATTTGGAGGGTTAAACCATTTGCCGTATGAATTTGCATGCGTAGTGAAACTTTTCCGATAATATCGTCTTTTAAAATTGTTAGGCTAAAATTTGAATTTTGCATGACTTGTCCTGGGCTGGTAACTACCTGAACACCACCTAGAAATGTTGGGAGAATGCTTGGGGTTGTTCTTTAAGAACTGTATTGCTTTGCCATGAATAGATTGGGGTTAATACTTACATGGTGGTTACTTGAAACATATTTTGTTTTTCCTATGATGCTGAACTAAAACGTCAAATGGGATGGATGAATGATATGATGATGGAACATGAGAATTTCAGACTTGGGCGGCAAGTGGTTCGCATATGTGTTAGTTGCGGACCGATAGGGGGAGTGCTCGCCTGGGTCGATTAAGGACCGAACTAAAAAATCATTTACTGTGGAACACTAGTACGGTCACACGTGCTGGATTGGGGTGGCCAAAACTTACTAAGTAATTTGTCATTTGAATTCCGCACTGGTAGGCCGGTGTAGTATGGGTGGTGCCTATGTACCCGTAACGGCACTAGGGCTACCTATAGACCCGTAACGGTGGTAGGCATCTAAGTTTGTCCAATACAACAATATCGTGCCTCGTAGGGGATCTAGGTGGGTTGCGCCTACGGCGCTAGCTTTGGCGAGGGCCCGCCGCCTAGCGGCGCTACCTGCAAAGTAGCATGGAGGAACACATATTGTGCTGGTGCAGGTTCAAGTGTCGGGTGATGGAATGGTTGTGTCGTGGGTAGTAAATCAAGTACTTCAGAATAGTGAGGCATGCGGTGCATGATTACTACTTCACATCGTGTGAATTGTACGCACTCTGCAGAGTTGAATCTAGCCGGTTAGCCGCGCTCATGGTCACGAGCTACGCTTTGAGTGGTGATGAGTATAGTTTTATGATGATTTTGGAAATGATTGAATGGATTTTAAATTTATGTATTTAAGTTGTATTATGGACTTGTTGCCAAGGAGGACAACAATGCACTTTATTATTTGCCACTACTTGATCACCATGTTATGCATTCAATTCAAATGAAACTTGTTTAGAATTCCTTAGATCCAAACTTGCAAACTAAACTTGGCTTTATGCAACCTATACACTATATCTTTATGTTGACATAACCATGCATGTACTTAGGCTTCCTCTTGCCGGTACATTATTTCGGTAATGTACTAAGTTGTCTTGCTTTATTTCTTTTGTGTGTTGTTAGCCCTTAGTGCAGGTGAGGAGTACTCCTACGACGAGTATGTCGCCGGGGATGCCGAGTTTTACCAGGATGGTCCTAACTAGGGTACCGCCTAGTTGGAAGAGCTTGTGGGGTGCATTTTGGGTAGCCAAGCTTCCGTGGACCGTAACTATTTGGCCGGTCAGCCGTTATGTAAATTAAGGATCTAAACTATCTACCTATGCTTATGCACTTGAACCATGTTTAGTTTGTGATGAGCTTGCTAGATGAAAATGCTAGAATAGTTCATTTCCTGGGGCTAGTCGAGCATCGGATGGGCTTAGGGTTTGCGAGACCGTCGCAGGGTAACGCTGGAGATCGAGTCCTGTGAGACGCGTATTGTTTCTGGTCTCTGCCTTCGATGCGGGTGACGGGCGCGTCTAGTAGTGGACTGGCAAGTTACCCATGTCGATTGTATCACCGTTCCTCTGTCCGGGCATTACAATTGGGTTGTTGGAAAGGTACTTGGTCATCGCCACGGTTGTGTCAGGTCGAGCGGCTATTTTGCGTGTATGGATCCCGCTCGACAAATATCGCAAAGGTCCCTGACCGAGTCCCTCACAACATCTTAATTGTGGTGTTCCACAGCGAGTGACATCAGAGCCATTGTCCGACTGTAGGTGACCCTAATTAGACCGGCAATTTAGCATGGTTTCAAAAGCTATTTGTGAATATTTGAAAAAAATGCTTATGCTTATTCCTCACCTTAACATAATAACAACCCTCCCCCTTTTATCACTTATTTTGATTGAAAAATCTTCCCTTATAGTCTGCTAGCCTTTTGCTTTATTGGATAGGTTGCCGGATTGGGAAATGGGGTTGGGAGACACTGAAAAAAAAAGAATATGATGGAACATGATAAAGTCAACTTTAACCTGCTGAAATAGATGAGCTAGAGTGGAGAAAACATGTGGGATAGTTGCTTTACTACTCACCCTCTTCAAAATGACACTATGACCTAGTTGGGGATTTAATGGATGGGTGGTGTTGTGTGTTGGCCCTAGATTGCTTGCTAAAGGAGACCTCCCTGAAGTCATTTGTTGCATTTACATGACCCTTGCATTGATCCGAGAAATCGTGACCGGAGGTTAGCTTAGGATTTTGCATTTTGACGCTAGCTATTGCATTCTGTTTTCCTGGAGCAGTAACGCTTGTTCTTTTTTTGTAGCCCGTTTGGCTGGTTAAAACATTCTAAAAATTTTACAGCAACATGTCCACTCATGTAGCTAACTCCAGGAATTTTTCTAGGATTTTTTCCGCTGGGTAGAACGCTCTATAAAAGTTTAACTTTTACCTGAGAGGTACTGTAAACTGGGACTGCGCAGGTCGAAGTAATGGAATTTTCCTGGGCTATCCAGAGGGAGTTTGGTCCTGGGATTTTTCTGGGGTTCGGCATACTGGAGGAGGGTTGTGACCTAATTTTTCCGAAATTTTTTGTGGACCTGAAGGGGTTTGTTAGACTGCCCGAACACAGAGGTTATGCGCAGGACAGTACGCTGCACGGACATCCATTATGTAGTTGGTTATTCGGGTTTTCACTAATGGTACTGATCATCTCTCTTGTTGATGATGTAGATGCCTACCAGGTGGGAGCCGGTGTGCTATTCTGGGGGTTTTGCCGAGGGGACACAGCAGCACACCCTGTGGATACTCCTGCAGAGTCTGGGGTACCAGCGACTGCCGGAGTATCATGTCTACACTTCTTGGCGCAGCCCGTCGATTGTAGATTACAAGGCTGATGTTTTCATCCAAGCTCGTAGTCGGTACGAGGAGGGCGTTCAATTTACAGGGACAGGATGGACAGCGCTTACCGCCATGACAGATGCCGTCTATTGGGCTGTTACTCAGTTGCGTCACCGGGTTCCCGAGTTAGCGGTCACCCATCGTTTCTTTCCAGCATGGGAGGAGGCAACGGATGTGTCCTCTTACCCAGGGCTGGACATGATGCGTGGGGCACTCGACACGCAGCATATGTACCTCGCGGATCTTGTTCGTTCCCTGGATAGGCAGTTGGGTGAGACGAGAGATGAGCTCAATAGGGCCTTAGTTAGACTGTCGGGGATAGACTGGCTAACGGATAATTTGGCGGACACCGTAGGTTGTGTGAGGGGCTGTTGGATTCAGATCACAGGGAATGAGGCTCCCGGTGAGTTCCTACCGTATCCATCAGGAACTTATGCGCGAGTGAACCAGAGGGCACGCATAAATGGGGCAATGGGACGCCAGCGTCGTACGCTAGCGATGCCCGCACCGCTTGGTGGGTCGGTTGAGTGGGGCCCAGGTCAGATCTCCTTTTTTGATGGACGCTACTACCGTCTCACTCTGAGCTCGCCGGATACCGTCTCACTCATACCATATATGTAATCTGGTGATGGAGAACTCATGTAAAATATGCTGTAAGGCTTGGTGTAGTTGGGGTTGGGCAACTATACTTCATGTAAGATAATAGTCTTGACTCCTATGTATCTTCTATCGTTGTAATATGACCGCTTCTACCGGTAATGTAGTAGACCAGTACTGTGCTTTTCCCTTGAATACCTTGTACCTTGCCAATGATGGATACTGTCCAAAAATCTTACTTCTCTTGCGTTAACCAAGAAAAACGATGCAATTATGGATTGCCCGCAAAATCACTCGCTTACCATGTGTATCTGCAAAACCATTATCTCTTGTGTGTCAGTAGCATGAGTCACACCATGGCCACTCTGTTTTCACAGGATGACCAACACACGATCCATGGCGTCCGGTTCAGGGGGATGGCGTGAGGATGACACCGCCTCCCCCAACACCGGCAGGAATGCACCGAGGGAGCCGACCATGGCACAAGTCCTGGATCGGCAGAACCAACTGTTCAAACGGTTGGTAGCGAATTCCGAGAACCTAGGCGCAGCCATGAACCAGGGCCAATCCAAACTTGCAGACATTTAGCGCACTCACTGTAATACCCCAAAATAAAAATGTAATGTTTTGGTTTATTAGTTTAGACAGACATGTAACTGGAAATAAATATTGGAAGTTTAAGAGAAAACTATTGGAGGTTTATTTCCTAAAGTCAACATGGCCAAGGCCCAATAGCCCAGCCCACTAGACACCTATTTCTTCACGAAGAGGGGGGGACCGAATCCCACCACTCCCTAGCCGCCGCCGACACCCCTCTCTCTTCTCACATACTTTGTTCTTCCTCCACTCTCTACAGCACCTCTCCATCCATGGATCTCCTACACCGTAGGTGGATTCGAGAAGCGAACATGAAAAACGGAACAAGGGGGAGAAGAGGAACAAAATGATGGGTTCAATTGGAGTTTTCCTTCTCGTCGCCTTTTTGGTTTCTCTACGAAAACCCTAGGTGAGCATATTTGTGGGTTTTCCCCTCTGTTCTTCAATGTTTTGGATGAGTTATGGTTCGGGGATCAGAGGGGACAGTGTGCCGTATATCATCTAATTGAATTGGTGTACTTACAATTTAGACAGATTTGGGTGTATAACTAGGGCAGAGATTTCCACTATGTTAGAGACGTGATAAGGCTATGATGTCTTTTAAGACGTTGTAGATAAGTATGTAATCCAGCTCTCAGCCAATTTTCAAGTGTTTTTATTGGATGGTTTGGGATAAAACTAAGTTTCAAGTTACGTGTTTAATTTCTGACGAAATCTGAACAGTAGTAGATTGAACAGTTTTTAGAGGGGGTAATGGCCGAACTAGATGTGGTCCAAGTTTACAAAATTGTGGGTTTTGTTTTTAGCTTTCCAGATTAGTAAAGTACACATCGACGGGATGAGTAGAACTTGAGATATCAAGTTTTTACTATCCACTCTCTGAATTTCTTGGCAGATTCTAAGTCCTGCTTTCAATTGAAGATTTGGCTTATTTATTGTCAGAATTCGGCTGTTATGTCTTTAGAAGAGTTGTAGATCTTGTTCTCTAGATTTTTAGAATGTCATCTTTTGTCATATTTTGAATAGTATAATGGAAGTTACAAAATTAATAAGTCATGCTGCTCATGTGGGCAGATTCTTTGTTTTCATGTTCTAATGTTCGAAGGGGGTTTTCGGTGTAGGGTGCGAGTGCTGTATTTTTGTATGATTTATTTGTATTGTTTGTAGCTAAATTACTTGTTATACAGGTGGTTCAACTTCTGGTCACAACTAGGGCATGTTATCTTCATCGGTAAAGGCAAGTGAATGTAGCGGTGGTGCCACCCTTTACCTTGTTATTGGTTGCCTCCACCATAATTATTCTGATGAACCATAATGATATCTTAATGCATCAACATGATCTCTATGCTTGTTCGTATTGCGGATATTCAATTCTTGCATCCACTAGTTGCATATATACACTTGAGACCGTTGAATTGTAGAATGGATGTTGAATTGTGGTATTTTTATATCCTGGTATGGTGATGAAGAATGTGTGTGAGCATGGTATGTGAAAGTGTGTCATCATTATGCATGAAGCATATATTGTATTTCATGCATTGGAAGTGATGTCACACAGCGTCGTGACCGTACCGGTACACCACCATTCGTTCCCGAGAAGGGGTTTGGTCAGGAAGAGCATGGCATGGCATGGCATATTGCATAACTATGCATTCATATGGAAGTGATGTGTGGCTGATGTTAAAGTGTTGTTTACGTATTATACATGATGATGTTCTCGTAAGTGCTAACTTACTTCTATTAATTTTGATGATAATTCTATTGCATTCTAATAGCTTATTAAAGAATTCACTTGCTGAGATTAAACACTAGTGTTGTAGTTTGTAGCTTATCAAACTTTTATTAGTCAATTCGTATATGTTAGTTTGTTGTTGTTGGACATAAACCCTTATGTAATTGTTGTTGCTTCCGCGATGCTATCTCTGTTAAAGTAGTTGATGCCAAATTTCTTATTCTTTTAGTGAGGTTGTTTAGTTCTTTAGTGGCGTCCCAGACGTAGCCTTGTGTAATTTTTCTCGGGTGTTACAGTTGGTATCAGAGCATAGGCTTTAGGTTTTAGGAAAATATTGATTAATTTGACACACTTGCACATATACGATGGGTATGGGTTGGCATATATGACATACCACTTCATTTTGGAGTGCAAATGATTCTACTTATATTTCTACTTGGACCTTTGGTCTTGTACATTGTTGGCATTATTGTTTGGTTATCGTGTTGTTTATTATTGGGGTGCTCTTGTGTGCAATTGAAGCTGCTATTTCACTTTATCTTTTATGCTTGCACTTTGTGTTGATTCTCTATCATGTTGGATCTTCGATAGTTAAGGTGTTCAATTTACCTTTTACTGAGTGGTGACAATGTGTGAGAGTTTGATGTTTCACCTATCGGTCGGTTTTGATTTTTTTTTTTGTTGGAATGCTGTAGAGTAACTATAATAATACAATGTATGTTGGTTGATTGCTGGTGTTTTGTGTTGTTTTCTCTGCAGTGTTCTGTGTGATTGTTTCACTGTTTGGCCTATTATAGGCTACCCTATTTGAAGTAAATGGTTGAGTGATAGGATAGATTGACTACCATGCTATATTTGCTAGCTACTTGATCTCTATGAATGGAATATGTGGATTGTTGTGTGCTTTGTCCCGCTGTTAGAGGAGGGATGTTTTAGCTGGCCGAAAAGTCCTAATTTTATGATGGGTTTGATCAGGTCCCAGAGAATTAAGAGAGATGGATTTTACCTTTAAGCTTGCTAAGTAAGGTTCATTTGATGTTGGAAACCTAGTGTTTGACTCCAATGGTTGGTACTTGCATGTGACTTTTGTGGCTGAAATTCATCCTTTCAAGCTGATTATGCTATGTTGTTTCATATGAAAGTGGATTGTTTGTTTTGTGTGGCCACGTAGGCATGTTTGGTCTTGTTTTATTTTGTGTTAGCCTAATTCATTGTTTGATGTGCTCTTAGTGTGAGTCTCAACCGAGATGGTGGGTTCATAGTGATCATCAGAGATGGTTGATGGATTTATAGATTATTTTCGTGCCGCTTGGCGTCACCCGTGTCATGTCTTCTATTTTGGAAATAGGAGTTATTTTCTTGACCTAGCTTTTTGTTGTGTTTGTAAGCACGATAGTAACTAAAGGTTATAAGTCATGCCATATAGTGATTGGTGTATGGATGTTTCTTCGTCTGTTATAGAACTTATAGATCTTATACTTCAACTGATTCCTAGGATATAATGTTCTAGGTTTGCTATCACGGTTCTTGGGGTGATTGTCATGCTAAGTTTACTTTTGAGGAAAAAGTTAGTTGGTGATGTTGGGATAATGTATGTTTGATCTTGTTTTGCCTCAAATTTGGTTGCATCGAGTAACTGGAAATGATTAGTTGTGTACTGGTGCCACAATAAGTGTCCATCCAATACTACATCAAAATAGTTTTGTTAAAGTTAAAGAAGAAGAAGAATGTAGTTCTGGCTAGTGTGTTATCCCAGTAGACCCTATCAGTTTGTTGGCCTTTACTTTTTTTCATATACATGAATCTAGTTGGATTGCATGGACACCTTCTATAGAAAGTTACGAGTAATATCTTGAGTATGAACTAGATGGGTTAAGTACAATTGTATGAAGTATGTTACGTGGTGCATTAGGTCATGCATAATGGTTTTTCTTATGGGCATCGTAGGAGGTTGTTGAGGGGTTTATAGTTTTCCTCATTGGTGAAAGGTTGCTTTTGAGATTTAGAACTTGGGTCGAGCTTCCCCTTATAGATAGACTAGGACATCGGAGATGATTGTGACTAAATATTAGTTTGGGATGGGTTTTGGGGTATGTTTGCTTCCACTAAAGAAATTGTCCAATTATTTCATGTACCTCTAGTACAATTCATTCCAACCTACCTCTAGCAATATATGCATGCTAAGATCCGGATTATTGGTTTGGTTTTGGTATGGTGGTTGAATTCGGGGACGAATTCCTTAAAGGAGGGAAGAATGTAATACCCCAAAATAAAAATGTAATGTTTTGGTTTATTAGTTTGGACAGACATGTAAGTGGAAATAAATATTGGAAGTTTAAGAGAAAACTATTGGAGGTTTACTTCCTAAAGTCAACATGGCCAAGGCACAATAGCCTAGCCCACTACACACCTTTTTCTTCAGGAAGAGGGGGGGACCGAATCCCACCTCTCCCTAGCCACTGCCGACACCCCCCTCTCTTCTCACGTACTTTGTTCTTCCTCCACTCTCTACAGCACCTCTCCATCTATGGATCTCCTACACCGTAGGTGGATTCGAGAAGCAAACATGAAAAACGGAACAAGGGGGAGAAGAGGAACAAGATGATGGGTTCAATTGGAGTTTTCCCCCTCGCCGCCTTTTTGGTTTCTCTAGGGAAACCCTAGGTGAGAATATTTGTGGGTTACCCCTCTGTTCTTCAATGTTTTGGACGAGTTAGGGTTCGGGGATCAGAGGGTGCAGTGTGCCGTATATCATCTAATTGAATTGGTGTACTTACAATTTAGACAGATTTGGGTGTATAACTAGGGCAGAGATTTCCCCTATGTTAGAGGTGTGATAAGGCTATGATGTCTATTAAGAATTTTTAGATAAGTATGTAATCCAGCTTTCAGCCAATTTTCAAGTATTTTTATTGGATGATTTGGGACAAAACTAAGTTTCAAGTTCTGTGTTTAATTTCTGACGAAATCTGAACAGTAGTGGATTGAACAGTTTTTAGAGGGGCTAAATGGCCGAATTAGATGTGGTCCATGTGTACAAAATTGTGGTTTCTGTTTTTACCTTTCCAGATTGGTAAAGTACACATCGAGGGGATAAGTAGAACAAGAGATATGAAGTTTTTACTATCCACTCTCTGAATTTCTTGGTAGATTCAAAGTCCTGCTTTCAATTGAAGATTTGGCTTATATATTGTCAGAATTTGGCTGTGATGTCTTCAGAAGAGTTGTAGATCTTTTGTTCTCTAGATTTCTAGAATGTTATCTTTTGTCATATTTTCAATAGTATAATGGAAGTTACATAATTAATAAGTCATGCTGCTCATGTGGGTAGATTCGCTGTTTTCATGTTATATTGTTCGAAGGGGGTTTTCGGTGTAAGGTGCGAGTGGTGTATTTTTGTATGATTTATTTGTATTGTTTGTTGCTAAATTACTTGTTATACAGGTGGTTCAACTTCTGTTCACAACTAGGGCATGTTATCTTCATCGGTAAAGACAAGTGGATGTAGCGGTGGTGCCACCCTTTACCTTGTTAT
>CM002481.1:17911584-17929565 GCA_000325765.3 Leersia perrieri
TTTGTTGTTGTTGGACATAAACCCTTATGTAATTGTTGTTGCTTCCGCGATGCTATCTCTGTTAAAGTAGTTGATGCCAAATTTCTTATTCTTTTGGTGAGGTTGTTTAGTTCTTTAGTGGCGTCCCAGACGTAGCCTTGTGTAGTTTTTCTATGGTGTTACACTCACCCTCCCGTCTTTTCCTCGGCCGCCGATCCACTGGAAGCCGATGATTGGCTGCGAGATAACGAAGCCAAGCTCACACTTGCCCGCTGCAATGAGGTGGAGAAGGCCACCTATGTGGCTCACTACCTCCAAGGTGCCGCCGCCGCATGGTGGGAGACGTACAAGACTCTCATCCCGGCTGACGAGCCGCTCACCTGGGCGGTTTTCAAGGAAGGTTTTCACGGCACCCACATATCCGCTGGCTTGATGGAGGTCAAGTGCAAGGAGTTCCTTAACCTGAAGCAAGGAGACATGTCCTTCATGGAGTTCATGAACCGCTTCAACTACCTCGGCCGTTATGCAGCCGCGGAGATGCCTACCGAAGCCAAGAAGGTCACTTGTTTCCTAGACCGACTGAGTCCAGAACTAAAGCTCGCCTTGTCCACTCATGAGATCACTAGCATGAGGGTGTTGTTGGACAAAGCCATCTGTTGGGAGGCAAGCGAGTGGGAGGTGTCGATGGATCGCAAGCACAAGTGGGTGGCGCGAAGGGCTGCCAGCAGCAGTAGCTCTTTCTGTCCCCGTTTGTCTCCTTCTCCGTCGCCCTCGACACGCTACTCGGTCACCCCTGCTCCTAGGCCACAGTATTTTGCACCTCACCCACCAATGGCTACGGTGCAGCAGACACGAGCTCCGTACCCTCCCTCGACCCAGAACAGGACCGCCAATGTTGACTGTTTCAACTGCGACAAGTACGGGCACTACTCCAGTTCTTGCCCATACCTGAAGAAGACTGCATCCACTCCACGTCCACCAGTACCACCGCAGCAGACCCAAGGTCCCGCACCGGGACGAGGCGCACCACGAGGAGGCCGGCCTGTTCCGAGGCCAGGACCAGCACTTCGACGCGGTCAGTTGCACCACGTGACCGCGGAGGAGGCTGCCGCAGCATCGGACGTGGTGCCAGGTACCTTTCTTGTTCACTCGCAACCCACTTTGGTTTTGTTTGATTCGGGAGCATCGCATTCATTCATCTCACCTAAGCTAGTGGAACAACGGGGTATAGCAGTCACCTTATTGGAAAACCCTATGATAGTTCAATCCCCCGGCTCTGTCACTAGATCATATGAGGTTTGCAAGGATGTCCCTATCTAGATTATGGGAGTGGATTTCACCGCTGACCTCATTCGGATTAACTCTCTCAGTTTAGATGTGATTATGGGGATGGATTGGTTATCCACACACCAAGGGAAGATAAACTGTGCCGATAGATCAATAGCCTTGGTAAACATAGAAGACAAGGCCGTCACTTTTAGGGCGGAATACTTGTCACCTGCACCACCTCCTTGTCTTCATGCTCTTGCCACACCGGAACTCAAAGACATACCTATAGTGTGTGAGTATCCGGATGTCTTTCCTAAGGAGCTACCCGGACCACCGCCCGACCGAGATATTGAGTTTGTCATTAATCTTGTTCCCGGGGCCGCACCCGTGTCAAGGAAGCCCTACTGTATGACCTCGGTAGAGTTAGAGGAGTTGAAGAAGCAAATCCATGAGCAACTTGCTAAGGGGTTTATTCGACCTAGCTCATCACCCTGGGGTTGCCCGGTGCTTTTTGCACCAAAAAGGGACGGAACCGTGAGTATGTGTGTGGACTACCGCCCGTTAAATGAGCTGACCATCAAGAACAAGTATCCGTTGCCACAGATAGATGATCTTTTTGATCAAATGAACGGAGCCCGAATCTTCTCCAAGATCGACCTGAGGCTAGGTTACTTTCAGCTAAAGGTCAAATCCGACGACATTACAAAGACCGTCTTTACCACCCGTTACGGATTGTTTGAGTACACCGTGGTATCTTTCGGTTTGACTAATGCCCCGGGCACCTTCATGAACTTGATGAACAAGGTGTTCATGGAGTATCTAGATAAGTTTGTGGTTGTCTTCATAGATGACATACTTGTCTACTCCAAGAATGAGGAAGACCATGCCACACATCTTCGCTTGGTGTGATCGTCTCTGCGAGCACCAACTCTATGCCAAATTTACCAAGTGTGAATTTTGGTTGAGAGAGGTTTCTTTCTTAGGACATGTCTTATCCGAGGGTGGAGTGGCCGTGAGCCCATCCAACATTCAGAATGTCCTTTATTGGCATCCACCAGAGAATGTTTCGGAAGTCCGTAGCTTTCTTGGGTTAGCCGGTTACTATCGCCGATTTGTCGAGAATTTTTCCAAGATCGCTAAGCCCTTGACCCAATTGCTTAAGAAAGACCACAAGTACGAGTGGACGGAGGCTTGTGAGAGGAGTTTTCAGGAACTAAAGAGGAGGCTCACAACCGCACCTATTTTAGTGATGCCGGATGTGCACAAGAAGTTTGATGTGTACTGTGATGCTTCACATTTCGGGTTAGGTTGCGTGCTCATGCAAGAGGGGAAGGTAGTGGCCTATGCCTCACGCCAATTGCGGCCACACGAGTTAAACTACCCGACCCATGACCTTGAATTGGCAGCCGTAGTGCATGCCTTGAAAATATGGCGACACTATCTCGTGGGGACACGTTGCGAAGTATATACGGATCACAAGAGTTTGAAATACTTCTTCACCCAACCAGATCTGAATTTAAGGCAAAGGAGATGGTTGGAGCTGATCAAAGACTATGACCTTAGCATACATTACCATCTCGGTAAGGCCAATGTTGTAGCCGACGCACTCAGCCGTAAGTTGCACCAAATCACCGCCAGCGTGCAAGACCATCAGCCCGCCCTATATTCGGAGTTGCTAAAGTTAGAATTTAGAAGTTGTAGACAAAGGGTACCTGGCTACCCTAGCTGTGCAACCCACACTTTACACCCGAATCATCGAGGCACAACAGACCGATGCGGAAGTAGCAAAAATCAGAAAGAACATGGAGAGTGGGATAGAGACCATATTCACAATCGCACCAAATGGGTCCGTCATCCACAGGAAACAAATCCTTGTTCCCGACAACCAAGACCTTAGGGAGACCATCTTGTCCGAGGCTCACTACTCACCACTGTCCATTCACCCCGGTTGCACAAAGATGTACCGCGACATCAGAACACAATATTGGTGGCCAACCATGAGGAGAGATATCGCAGCGTACGTGACCATATGCGACGTATGTCAAAGGGTAAAGGCAGAACACCAACGACCCACGGGGTTGCTTCAGCCATTGCATGTTCCCGAGTGGAAATTTGGTGAGATAGGAATGGATTTCATCACGGGCCTACCGAAGACATCCAATGGACACGATGCCATCTGGGTAATCGTGGATCGATTGTCCAAGGTAGCGCACTTCATTCCCGTGCATGTCTCGTATGGAGGGGCTAAATTAGCCGAGCTCTATATGCAGCATATTGTACGATTGCAAGGAGTTCCTGTGATAGTATCGGACCGTGGATCACAGTTCACCTCACGGTTCTGGGAAAATCTTCACGAGTTACTGGGCACCAAGCTATTCTTTATCACGGCTTATCACCCACAAACCGGAGGCCAAACCGAGCGCACAAACCAAGTGCTTGAAGATATGCTTCGAGCTTGTGCCTTGGATTACAACACTAGTAGGGAGAAATACTTACCGTTTGCCGAGTTCTCGTATAACAATAGCTACCATTCTAGCTAAAGAATACCTTGGTACCAATCATTTTTTATTTTTTTTCCTCGCTAAAAAAATAGCTACCAATCTAGCATGCAAATGTCACCATTTGAGGTACTCTATGGGAGGAAATGTAGGACTCCTCTCTATTGGTCGGAAATGGGGGAGAGAAACAGGTTTTCGGACCAGCAATCATTAGGGAAGCGGAGAGAAATGTGGCCCTCATCCAGAAACGTCTTAGGGAAGCTCAAATGCGGCAAAAGAGTTACTCGGACCGGCATTGTTGAGAGCTAAGTTTTGAAATTATAGATCATGTATACCTAAAGGTATCACCGTTGAGAGGGACATGTCGTTTTCGAACCCGGGGTAAGCTAGCTCCACAGTACATTGGACCGTACCAAATCACGGCTAAGCGTGGGCAAGTGGCATACCAATTGGAATTGCCGTCTCAACTTGCCAACATACACAATGTCTTCCACATGTCACAGCTGAAGAAATGCCTTAGAGTGCCGACCGAACAACTACCCGTCGAGGACACATGCCTTGAGCCTGACTTGTCTTACCAAGAGCGTCCGATCAGGATCCTAGATGAAGTTCAACGTCGTACTCGCAGTCGAAGCATCAAGATGCTTAGGGTCCAATGGAGTAACCATACACCCGAAGAAGCCACATGGGAAAGAGAAAGACCGACATCGTGCTGAATTCCCGGACTTCTTCTAACCGTCGAATCTCGAGGATGAGATTCTTTGTAAGGGGGGTGGGCCTGTAACATACCCACTTTAGCAACCTTAGAAGTGGTGTGGGAGTGATGTAAATTAACTTGTGAACATCTCATATCATGTGCATATGGATTTGTGGTTGTTTTTGATTTTTTCTTGCATGGATCATAATAGGACCATATGCATTCTACTCACTGTCAGAATTTTTAAAATTCGCTGGACCAGCCAAAAATTTTGCAAAAAATTACACAACACCTTTAAGATGTGGGACACCAACTGGAATTCGAACCTCACTTTTTGAATTCACCAAATGCTGTTCAAACCTGAGAAGATCAAATCGTTGGAACCTGGTCAAAGTACATATGAATCTCTGCTCTCCCTGAAAAATTCAATCAAAAATACCTAATAGAGATGGGAAAAAAGTAAGGGTAAAATCATAATCTCACATGGGCTAGATCTAGAGAAAGAGATTTTTCAGCCTTCCTCTTGTTTCCTGTCACTGACCAGTGGGCCCTAGCTAGGCCAGCCATGGACCCCATCTGCCAGCCAGAGCACCGCTTCGGGAGGCAGCCAGAGCGCGCAAGCTCCTGCTCGCCGCCCGGCAAACGCGCACCGCCTGTGCCACCTCCTGCTTGCCGCTCGCCACAGCGCCTCTTTTAAGCTTTCCACTGCTTCGGCCGACGTCCCACAACTCTACATGCGTCCTGGTCCTGAACATTGGGAGAGACATCCACCGGGCGGCCGGGAATCGCCACGCCTCGGCAGAGTTCGTCGGCGGGCCATCCACCGCGTCGCACGGCCCCTCCGGTGAGGGCCAGCCGCTGCGACCACCCAAGCCACCTTCGCCTCATCCAGCAGATGCTAGGAAGCCTGATCAACGCATCGGTTTGTGTAGGTGATCGCCGGTGACGCCGCATCGCTGCCGTCCGCCGTATCCCGCGAGAACGAGACACTGTCGCCGTCGCCGGAGCAGCCCAAGCCAAGCCAAGCTGCAGCCGCACCAGGTTGAGAACCCCGAGGCCCTTAGACACGTTTTAGGCACGGCAAGATCCGTGGATCTGGCCTCTTTTGCGCCGGCCGCGATCGCCCATGAGCCACCGCCGCTGCGCACGCCGCCGGCACCGGCTCCGGCCGTTTCACGCCGCACGAGCACCACTGACAGTTTCGCCTGGGCACTGAGAGCAATTTTGCTTTTGGGTGAAGCCGTTGATCTGCCGTCGTTCGCCGTCGCTGCCACGCCGAAGCTCGCCGACACTGTCGGGGACGCGTGCTGGCGGGGAGGACTGCGACATGAGAGATTTAAAACCCAAGGGGACTAAACTGCAAAATCTACACGGCCAGTAAAAATTTGACCCAATAAAAACTTGAACTTCTAAAATTCATATAAAAACCATTTTAGCTCCATTTTGAGTGAAACAAATTTCTCTGGGCTGGTTAAAACCTGTACAACCTGAATATAAAATAAAAATTTGTATGTTCTATGTTAAAATCTGGGATGGAAATTATAGGAGTAAAACCCTTATTTTTAAGTGTATGTTCATATTTTAAAAATTCATAACTCCAGAACCTAAACTCTAAAAATTGTGAAACAAAATTTCCTTGACTCTATACACTGAACCTAACAACTTTGTAATAGGAAGTTTTGTCAGAATCACACCTTTTTTGTACACTTATTTTTGTACCTAGATAGTGGAATAGGTTAAATTGAAATTTGTAAAATCCATAACATGAGTTTGAAAAGTGGTAAAATCTGAAAACCTGCACTAAGCATCACTTTCATACATGTTCTGGTACTTGTAAAAGTTTCATACATGTTAGAGCAAGCTGGACTTCTCTTTGCACTTTATTTTTTCGTCGGTAACGGTATTGTATAGGGAGAGCCGGAGTACGTGGAGGAGATCGCCGAGTTCGACGATCCCAAAGGAGAACCTGAGAAAGGCAAGCCTTCCTACCCTCCCAGGAAGAACCATTTGATCATGCTGAACCATTTTTGGAGGGTTAAACTATCTGCCGTATGAATTTGCATGCGTAGTGAAACTTTTCCGATAATATCATCTTTTAAAATTGTTAGGCGAAAATTTGAATTTTGCATGACTTGTCCAGGGCTGGTAACTACCTGAACACCACCTAGAAATGTTGGGAGAATGCTTGGGGTTGTTCTTTAAGAACTGTATTGCTTTGCCATGCATAGATTGGGGTTAAAACTTACATGGTGGTTACTTGAAACATATTTTGTTTTTCCTATGATGCTGAACTAAAACGACAAATGGGATGGATGAATGATATGACGATGGACCCTGGGAATTTCAGACTTGGGCGGCAAGTGGTTCGCATATGTGTTAGTTGCGGACCGATAGGGGGAGTGCTCGCCTGGGTCGATTAAGGACCAAACTCAAAATCATTTACTGTCGAACACTAGTATGGTCACACGTGCTGGATTGGGGTGGCCACAACTTAGTATAAGTCATTCGGCATTTGAATTACACATTCTGGTAGGCTGGTGCAGTATGGGTGGTGCCTATGTACCCGTAACAATAATAGGGCTACCTAGAGAAGCTAACTATTGACCCGTAATGGTGGTGGGAGTCTAAGTTTGTCCAATACAACAATATCGTGCGTTGTAGGGGATCCAGGTGGGTTGCGCCTACGACGCTAGGTTTGGCAAGGGCCTGCCGCCTAGCCGCGGTACCTGCAAAGTAGCGCGGAGGAACACATATTGTGCTGGTGCGGGTTCAAGTGTCAAGTGATGGAACGGTTGTGTCGTGGGTAGTAAATCGGGTACTTCGGTATCGCGAGGCATGCGGTGCATGATTACTACTTCACGTCGTGTGAATTATACGCACTCTGCAGAGTTGAATTGTAACGTACCAACAAATTAAAACCTAGAGTTTTAAGTTAAGTGTGTGTGTGATGCATTTAATTAAGTCAACCTGTTTCAAAATATGCATGAAAATAAAACTTTTTCCTAAAACATGAGCATTAACTATAACCAACTAGTCTTGCACAACTAAATTGCACACTTCACACATGATTAAACAAGTAGTTTAGAAAAATAGAAAACAAGCTCTATAAAACCTTGTGCACATAAAATGATAAAATAAAAAGTGTCACATGCATTATGTGTAATGCCCTCGTGTGCTTGAATTATTTTTATTGTTTTTGAATCTTCATACATAATCAATTAGGATGCATACATGCATTGTAAGCAATCATCTATTAGTTTTATAAAAGAACCATGCATCTAAAAATCCTAGAAAATTGCACACAAGCACTTCACCTCACAAGTAAGCAACCTAAACTTTTCTAATAACTTTGTAAACTAGTTTGGTCCCTTGTTGTTGTGCTCTAAAATCAGCCAACTAGAAGTTCTAACCTTAGCCCAATGCCCTCTTGGCTTCATCATCAAGTCTCAACCAGAGGGCAACACTGAATTCTACTTCAGCAAAGTTGAAGTTTGAGTTCTCCTCTCTCATCACTAAGCTTTGGTCAATAAAACTAGGCCAACATCTTTTTCTCCTTTCGTCCCTTAATCCCAATCAGTCCAAGTTTTCAGCTTGCCACCTCTAAACAACTTCCTCATGCACTCTTTCCTTGATGATCAAGCCTAAACCATTAGGCTTATAGCCAATTCCTTTCAACCAAAGTTTCGAGTAACTTATACCCTATCCAAGAATCCATCATCAAGGATCTTAATCCCCTCTACCTTGTTTAATCACTCCTAGCAAAACTAGAACCCTATCTGCCATCCAATGACTTAGAATATTTTTGAGGCCCTATTCCTGAAATTGTGCCATATAGCCATCTTTACCTCTCTCCCAAAAATTGTCTAAACACAATCTTGCCTAACCTCTTTAGAGAAACTTAAGTCCATGTTTCACTCTCCAAACCCTAGCTCTTTGCTTGACTAATTCTATTTTTAAGTATTTCCCTGATCCTCTCCAAAATCCAACAAAACAATGTTTTCAGTCATCAGCACCCTGAACCCCCTTTCACTAGATCCTCAAGGCCAGGCCATGAACCCTAACTAAAATCCTTTCTAGCCAAAATGTAGTGCATTACATATCCTAGCTACCCAGTACAACATCAAGTCATAAATTTGTCTCTAGCTTGATCAGCCAAACCATACATAAGTGAACCTTAGAGCAAAATTCAGGACTTCAGAGAAATATTCGAAGTCTGAAACCTGAAATCAGTACCACATAGACTACTTTGTTAGATCATCATGACCAAGCCTTAACCCATATGAAAATCCTTTTCACACAAACTTTAGACCCCTTCATGCTCCATAGCAAAAGTCCATCATCCAGTCAATTGCCTTCCTCTAGCCCCTTTAACCTAGGCAATCAAAACTGATTGTCAACACCTTTCCAACACTCAACCACATTAGCTTAGCCACCAAAATTCATACTTCAGCCAAATGAGGGTAACTTCTACACCACTATGAGACATACATATCAGACAAACACTAGGGGACAAGAGCATAATTTTATCACCTCTCTACCTCAGAAAAACAAACATGCCAAAACCCATCATGGACCATGCCTTGCCTTGCCCTAGAAGGCTGGTTTTTTATTTTCTCTCAATGACAAGTGGGCCCCACTGCCCCTGCCCATTATACCACGTCCAGGGACACCCCTCACTGGCCTCCACCGCCTCCCTTCCCCAATGGCAGCACCCAGGAGCAGCCAAGGCATTAAATCGTGCACCCCTCTCCCTCTCTCTCTACCTGACTTCTGCTTATTGACCAAGAAAACCTATCTGTGGACACGGCTTTACACCCTCTCTGCGTTCCCATCAGTTCCCAAGTGTTTTCTCCTCTGGATCTCCAAGAACAGACCCTTCTTCTTCACTACCGGCGACTTCCTCAACGCCACATCTCTGCTCCGGTGAACTCCTTCCTCTCTAAACCCGTGAAACACGCTCTTCTCATCATGCCTGACTCACCAGTTCCATTTTTGCTCCAGATCCAATCCATCGAACAAGTTGTGTGCATCGACCTCGCCGCCGGCCTTCCCGAGCGCCGCCGGCCGAAGCTCGCCGATCCCCGATGCCTCCGATCTCGGCATGCCACGGGGCTTCTCCATCATCATAGTCTCTGCCTCCTTGAGGATCATCTAAAAGGAATCGGGCCGAGGTGCCACGAATCACGAGAACGGCCGCCGTCTACTTCTTTTCCCACCGGCCGGCGACATTGCTGTTTCTCTCCATCCGGTGAGCTCCAACTCTCGTTTCTGTGAGTGATTCATACCCTGAAAGCGTTCACCTCCTGCATGCATCCTCCTTGCAGATCCTGTGCCGAATCGAACCTTTGGGTTGACGCCGGAGTTCTTCACCGCCCCTCCACGTTCCACGGGCTGCCATCACCGTATCGACTCGGCAACAACATATCGCACACTGGTGAGCATCTAGGATCCCCCTGGAGGCGCATGCATGCATCAATATAGCCTAGACCAAGCCATAGATCAACATGCATGTGCATACCAAGACATACTGCCACTGCAGCTCATGTTCCGTGGGCTACAGGACACCATTTCCATCACCACAACCACTCAAGGATGCGCAAGGACGTACTCTACATTTTCTATTTTGTTCTTGTACCGATTTGATCCACCGTTCGCCGCCGGCGAGCCCTAGACAGAGATTGTCCATGGCTGCTCCCGATCTGAGCTAGATGTGGACTTCGTTTATGAAATAGATCTATCCGAGGGCCCAATCTGAAAAATTACCTATGAATCATATTACTGTAGCAAGACCTTGTATGGAATAAACAAAAGGTCTAGGGACTCTTAGTGAAATTTACGCCCACGTGGCAATGGAGTGCGGGTTGATGCCCTAACTCTTCAAGGTGGTTTTCTGAAAATATGTTACACCGACATGTGGACCTCTCGAGTTTTAAAATTCGAAACTAATTAGAAAATGTTTTATGTAGTTTCCTTTGAACTAAAAAATAGGAACAAGTTGTAAAATTTATTGAAATTTCATTTGAACTCAAAATTTTGTCAAAAATTTTTTTTTGGATTCATAAAATTGTACACTATTTTCACGTAAACTAAAACTTGACACTTTCTGTACAAAAGTTATCTCTAAAATTTGTGTAGTGAATAAGTAGTATAAAAAATGCCTAGAATTTGTAAAATCTATAGAAAATTCATCCTTGCTCCAAACATTGTGAAACCAGTTTTTTTGAACTTCCAAAATCAGTCTCTAAAACTTTTCTGAATGAAATATCACTTAGGATTTATTTGCTTAAATTAAACATGCACACTTGTAAAATTTATAACTCACAAATGGTAGTTGATAAAATAGAAATTATTTCACCACAATTCTTCTAAAACCAGTGCCAACCCACTGCATCATTTGCATTCATTTTAGAGCATTTTGGATTTTATGCCTGTTTTGTTCTTTATTTCCGTATACGCGTAATTTGTATAGATAACAGTAATCTCGATGGATTGGTGATTGTATGCGTGCTGACCTGGTGGAGAACATTATAATCAAGGCAAGTTTTGCCCCTCCTTTGACCACATTGATCCTATATTTTTTTTATGGTCTAAATGTTTCTATTGCAAACATGCATATGTTAGCTAGTAATAATTTTGGTATAAACTATATAAATGTGGGAATGGTAGTTATAACCTATTTGCTGCATTATCCACCTTGAAATATTGATTCCATTACTGTTTGTACCTTTAGAGTACTTTTGAGTATAATTATTTGTGCTCACATGGGTTATATATGCTTATATTGCCGCTAGATGCATACAAATGGTTACCGCTTTACAAATGCTTCCTTTCGGAAAATGTTATATGTGAAAATGGTTATTTTAATGTTGCTGGACAGAAATTAAATGTGAGTTTTGTGAACTGAAAATGGAGATAAACTTGTTTTTAGACTTGGGCGGCGAGTGGTGTACATATGGTGGTACTTGTACACCGATAGGGGGAAGCGTTTGCCGAAGTCGATTAAGGACCGAAGTTTATGACATAAACTAATGAAAACAGTACAAACCACATGTGCTAGTTATGGGATGGCCTTAACCTATTAAGTTGTTTAGAGTTTAGTCTTGTATTTTGGTAGGCCAAAGAGTTTGAACTAGTCTGAGCGATGGTTCAGAGGAAACTTCCCTTGTTGTTTATTTATTGATGTTTTATGATTTGTCGTGATGGCCGCTTTACCACACGGGTGATGATTTGTCGGGTGTTTGTCCAATACAACGGTGTTGTGCCTCGTGGGGAATGCCGGGTAGGGTTCCTTACGGCCCTAGGTTAAAGCGTGGGCCCGCTACCTAGCGGCATTACCTTGCTAGCAACACGGGTTAACACACATCGTGCTGGTGCAAGGCTAAACAACAAAAAAGGTAACGGTTTCGTTGTGACCTCTAGACTGCACTCACCGTGAAGAGTGTGGTAGTGCTTTAGCCAGCACGAGACAAACTAGAGCGATTCACATCGTATGGGCTTAAAAGTTGTACAAACTCTGCAGAGTCTAAAACTAATTGATTAGCCGTGCTCACGGTTATGAGCGGCATGGTGAAGTGTCATGAGTATAGTGTTGTGGTTTTGAAAGGACTTGTGAACTTGGTTTGAAATGAGATGATTTATTTGTGAACTTGGGGCAAAGTTTGGTGGATGATGATGGATGAAGGAGAATGGTGATGTTACTACCTCGAGGGGTAGTGGTGTTTATTACTTATACTGTTACTATTATTACTCATATGCTTTTACTACCATGCTTTACAAATCACCGTTGCGAAATGTTGTGAACTTAAATTGGCATTTATGCAAATAACCTATACACTGCCTATCCTTCATTTGAGCCATCATGTAGAATGTTAGGGTTGTCTATTGCCAGTACATCAATTTAATTAATGTACTGATTTCCTGCTCTCGATTTTGTATGTTGCTGCTCAGACCTTGCTGCAGGTAAAGATTGATGAGTGGAGCGTTCCCGCAGCTTGCTTGATTGGTTTGCAGGACGGTTCTTACTAGAGGATTACCCCTGGTCAGTTTGCCTGTGGTGGGTAGACACACATTCCACTGAACCTTATCTATTTTGGCTTGTCGCCAATGTACTAACTTAGTTCTATTTAAGAATATTTTTGCTTATGCTTAGAATAGAACCACTTAATATTTTGATGTCATTGCTTCGATGAAAGTGTATGGCTAGTCAATAACATCGTGGGGACTAGCTATGCTTGAGTTTGGGTTTGAAACAATTGAGATAGTTGTGGGTTAGCGCTTGGTATCGAGACCCACGGGACGTTTAGCTTGGTCACCGCGATCGTGTGGTTGACGGCCATGCCTCGTGAGGACTGGCAAGCTATCTCGGTGTCTATCTCCTTTGTTCCACTCCCGTCGTTGTATTTATTATACCGAATCACTCTTGATCGCCATCATGTACGCGTGAGGTTACGGTGGCTATTAGACGTGTATGGATCGCACCTAACAAATATCGTGGTGACGTGTGTGTGTGAGTGTTTGTAAGTATAATGAATATGGTGCCCCACATGAATCTAGCCGGTCCGCACTCACGGTCACGAGCTGCGCTTTGAGTGGTGATGAGTTTAGTTTGGTGATGATTTTGGAAATGATTGAATGAATTTTAAATTTATGTATTTAAGTTGTATTATGGACTTGTTGCCAAGGAGGACAACAATGCTCTTTATTATTTGCCACTACTTGATCACCATGTTATGCTTTCAATTCAAATGAAACTTGCTTAGAATTCCTTAGATTCAAACTTGCAAACTAAACTTGGCTTTATGCAACCTATACACTATATCTTTATGTTGACATAACCATGCATGTACTTAGGATTCCTCTTGCCGGTACATTATTTTGGTAATGTACTGAGTTGTCTTGCTTTATTTCTTTTGTGTGTTGTTAGCCCTTAGTGCAGGTGAGGAGTACGCCTACGACGAGTACGTCGCCGGGGATGCCGAGTTTTACCAGGACGGTCCTAACTAGGGTACCACCTAGTCGGAAGAGCTTGTGGGGTGCATTTTCGGCAGCCAAGCTTCCGTGGACCGTAACTATTTGGATGGTCGGCCGTTATGTAAATTAAGGATCTAAACTATCTACCTATGCTTATGCACTAGAACCATGTTTAGTTTGTGATGAGCTTGCTAGATGAAAATGCTAGACTAGTTCATTTCCTGGGGCTAGTCGAGCATTGGATGGGCTTAGGGTTTACGAGACCGTCGTGGGGTAACGCTGGAGATCGAGTCCCGTGAGACGCGTATTGTTTCTGGTCTCTGCCTTCGATGCGGGTGACGGGCGCCTCTGGTAGTGGACTGGCAAGTTACCCATGTCGATTGTGTCGCCGATCCTCTGTCTGGGCATTACAATTGGGTTGTTCGAAAGGTACTCGGTCATCACCGCGGTTGCGTCAGGTCGAGCAGCTATTTTGCATGTATGGATCCTGCTCGACAAATATCGCAAAGGTCCCTGACCGAGTCCCTCACAACATCTTAATTGTGGTGTTCCACAGCGATTGGTATCAGAGTCATTGTCCGACTATAGGTGACCCTAATTAGACCGGCAATTTAGCATGGTCTCAAAAAGCTATTTGTGAATATTTGAAAAAAAATGCTTATGCTTATTCCTCACCTTAACATAATAACAACCCTCCCCTTTTATCACTTATTTTGATTGAAAAATCTTCCCTCATAGTCTACTAGCGTTTTGCTTTATTGGATAGGTTGTCGGATTGTGAAATGGTGTTGGGAGACACCGGAAAAAAAAAGAACATGATGGATGATAAACTCAACTTTAACCTGCTGAAATAGATGAGCTAGAGTGGAGAAAACATGTGGGATAGTTGCTTTACTACTCACCCTCTTCAAAATGACGCTATGACCTAGTTGGGGATTTAATGGATGGGTGGTGTTGTGTGTTGGCCCTAGATTGTTTGCTAAAGGAGACCTCCCTGAAGTCATTTGTTGCATTTACATGACCCTTTCATTGATCCGAGAAATCGTGACCGGAGGTTAGCTTAGGATTTTGCATTTTGACGCTAGCTATTGCATTCTGTTTTCCTGGAGCAGCGACGCTTGTTCTTTTTCTGTAGCCCGTTTGGCTGGTTCAAAAACTCTGAAACTTTAACAGCAACATGTCATCTCATGTAGCTAACTCCAGGAATTTTTCTGGGATTTTTGCATCTGGGTAGAACGCTCTATAAAAGTTTAACTTACACCTGAGAGGTACTGTAAACTGGGACTGCACAGGTCGGAGTAATGGATTTTTCCTGCGTGATCCAGACGGAGTTTGGTCCTGGGATTTTTCTGAGTTCGGCATACTGGAGGGGGGTTGTGACCTAATTTTTCTGGAATTTTTAGTGGACCTGAAGTGGTCTGTTAGACTGCCCGAACACAGAGGTTATGCGCAGGACAGTACGCTGCACGGACGTCCATTGTGTAGTTGGTTTTTCGGGTTTTCACTAATGGTATTGATCATCTCTCTTGTTGATGATGTAGATGCCTACCAGGTGGGAGCCGGTGTGCTATTCTGAGGGTTTTGCCGAGGGGACACAGCAGCACACCCTGTGGATACTCCTGCAGAGTCTGGGGTACCAGCGACTGCCGGAGTATCATGTCTACACTTCTTGGCGCAGCCCGTCGATTGTAGATTACAAGGCTGATGTTTTCATCCGAGCTCGTAGTTGGTACAAGGAGGATGTTCAGTTTACAGGGACAGGATCGACGGCGCTTACCGCCATAACAGATGCCGCCTATAGGGCTGTTACTCAGTTGCGTCACCGGGTTCCCGAGTTAGCGGTCACCCATCGTTTCCTTCCCTCACTGGAGGAGGCGACGGATGTGTCCTCTAAGCCAGGGCTGGACATGATGCGCGGGGCACCCGACATGCAGCATATGTACCTGCGGATCTTGTTCGTTCCCTGCATAGGCAGTTGGGTGAGACGACAGATGAGCTCAATAGGGCCTTAGTTAGACTGTCAGGGATAGACTGGCTAACATATAATTTGGGCAGACACCGTAGGTTGTGTGAGGGGCTGTAGGCTCAGATCACAGGGATTGAGGCTCCCGGTGAGTTCCTACCGTATCCATCGGGAACTTATGGGCGAGTGAACCAGAGGGCGCGTATAAATGGGGCAATGGGACGCCAGCGTCGTACACTAGCAATGCCCGCACCGCTTGGTGGGTCGGTTGAGCGGATGGGTCGGTTGAGCGGGGCCCAGGTCAGACTTACATTTTTGATGGATGCTACTACCGTCTCACTCTGAGCTCACCGGATACCGTCTCACTCATACCATATAGGTAATCTGGTGATGGAGAACTCACGTAAAATATGTTGTATGGCTCGGTGTAGTTGGGGTTGGGCAACTATAGTTCATGTAAGATAATAGCCTTGACTCCTATGTATCTTCCATCATAGTAATATGACCGCTTCTACCGGTAATGTAGTACACCAGTACTGTGCTTTTCCGTTGAATACCTTGTACCTTGCCAATGATGGATGCTGTCCAAAAATCTTACTTCTCTTGCGTGTGATAGGTCCAAGGTGATACACCCCAACCAAGGCCATCAACAAACAATGCAGTTGCTACATATTTATACAAGGTGAAAGCTATATTGAACTCTAAATCTTATCATTTTCACAAGGCAAGGCTACTACTCGGTTTATATGATTATAGGTTGAAGCATATAGCCGTGCTAGTATCGAGGGAAAAGATCAAGCCACTTCACCTGAACATACAATCCGTTACACTATTTCAAGGACCTATCACACGTAGCCGTGCAAAGAAAATACAACAAGAGGTGAACTCGCTCCTAGCTGAAACATATTTTAACATTGATGATAATTATATACTACCTAAATCTTGTACTTTGCTTTTACTTAGGTTCACACATGTACAAGACTTGCTGGGCATTGATCATGATGGGTTACGTGAAGATGATGATGGATTACGTGATGATGATGATGGATTACGTGAAGACGACGACCGTTTACGTCATACTGATTTTGGACTCCATAGTCTCCTGACATTTGGTCCAAATTCCAAGAGCTAGGCGACCGAACCAGTCACTTTTCTCCATGCATAATATATATGGATGGAAAGATAATCAAGTCTACATTCACCTTCAACAAACGGCTTGTCTTTTTGACTTCCCATGAGAGAGTAATGGCTGTTTTAGTGGATACTGCATAGAAGCTGAAAGGGTGATAACGAGAGTGAGAGAAATACAATACATCAAACAAGAGAGTAAAATTACAACACGTGTATGGATGATGATCCATCTAACAAACTCATGCCTACTTTTGGTGTTGTCTCTTCTAATGTGCAGGTTTTGAATGAAAAAGATAAAAGGGACCATTGTGAATTTGATGAAACCACATGAAGATGCAAGAAAAGTGAATATATATATTGTGGAGAAAGATCCATTTGCTGCCCTAAGTATCAACCAAGATGATATGGGAGGTAAAAATTCAGAAATGACAACCATGTTCCTTACGCCCCCACAAGAGCTGAAAGGTAACAAAACTGACTCATATTTCAGTATGCACGAAGAATTGGTGAGTGAATTTGTTGATACACCTGTTAGAGATACAAATGTCAAGACTTGTGTTGATTTGAATGGGTCTCAAGTTGATATGAATGCTGAAACTAAATGTGATGATGATCTTTTTATGTCTTTGGTCGATTCATACCATGCTTTGGATATAAATAAATTTGATAATGTGCAATTTGTTACTCATGATGAAGTATTCACCAAGATATCTCATAATGAAATTTTGTGTTATATCATGCTTAATAAACATGTTGAATTACTTGAAGTGCTTGAGAAAGTTTCTGAAATTGCTTTGCTGAAATTCTTTAGCAGTGACTACACATGCAAGTATACTTTCAATTTGATTGGTGAACATGCTGAAATAAATTCTATGTTTGTGCTATTTGCATAACTTGTGACAAGATTGCTGATTTGAGAAGAAATTTAGTGAATAATCATGCTTCTAAACCATGCATTTCTCATCATAGGTTGAATGAAAGGTTTAGTACTTGTCGTTCGGAATTCATTACGTTGTCCACATGTCCATATTTTTCTACTATGCCATTGAAAGATAATGGGATAAATGATATTGATTCTTTGAAATGTTTTTCACCCAAGCTAAGAGAAGTTGGTTTGACATCTGATACATTGGATGGCTTAAGTAAGATTGGTGACTCAAAATCTTGGAATGTGATGGATGTTCTTACACCTAATTTTGTATTTTTTGGTATTGCAAAGGTGAAATATTCGAATGCATGTACATCCTCTACTTGGTATAATTAATTTTCAGATAAATCAAAGTCGAGAACGACTTTTTTTGAAGAAGGTGTCACGCCCGGAAAAACAACAATTTTCCATAAAGCGCGGTGTATTATTTCCTTGTCCCAGGAGGCAAGGTACACATTACAAAGTTGGTAAATAACAGAGTATTCAAGCGGAAGCGTAAATAAGTACTTTTATTACACGGGCGACCAAAGGCCCGACACTGCAAAG
>CM002481.1:17929665-17975729 GCA_000325765.3 Leersia perrieri
GAAAGAAAAGAGAGAAAGAGAGGGAAAGGAATTGGGCTGAAAAAGGCCCAATTCGCAAGGGGAGAGGGAGATTAACCTTTTCTTTTTATTTTCTCTTCCTAGGGGTTATTGTTGATATTTAAAATTAGCAAAATATTGTGTAAATTCATGTGTAATTATTTTATGCATTTAGGGCACTAGAGAACACCAGGAAGAAAAAAAATAAAGTTCCTTGCCCGGATTAAATTTTTACTTGCCGCATTTTTATTAGGTTACAGGCTCAGCTAAAGATTTTTAATTTATTCTAGAAATGTATTAACATGGGTAGAAATTTTAGGGTGAATTTGGGACGCGACAGAAGGGGAGGATGATACACCCCAGCCAAGGCCATTGACAAACAATGCAGTTGCTACATATTTATACAAGGTGAAAGCTATATTGAACTCTAAATCTTATCATTTTCACAAGGCAAGGCTACTACTCGGCTTATACGATTATAGGTTGAAGCATATAGCCGTCCTAGTGTCGAGGGAAAAGATCAAGCCACTTCACCTGAACATACAATCCGTTACACTATTTCAAGGACCTATCACACGTAGCCGTGCAAAGAAAATACAACAAGAGGTGAACTCGCTCCTAGCTGAAACATATTTTCACATTGATGATAATTATATACTACCTAAATCTTGTACTTTGCTTTTACAAGACTTGCTGGGCATTGATCATGATGGGTTACGTGAAGATGATGATGGGTTATGTGACGATGATGATGGGTTAAGTGAAGACGACGACCGTTTACGTCATGCTGATTTTGGACTCCATAGTCTCCTGACATTTGGTCCAAATTCCAAGAGCTGGGTGACTGAACCAGTCACTTTTCTCCATGCATAATATATATGGTTGGAAAGATAATCAAGTCTACTTGCACCTTCAACAAACGGCTTGTCTTTTCGACTTCCCATGAGAGAGTAATGGTTGTTTTAGTAGAGACTGCACAGAAGTTGAAAGGGCTGCGCGAACCATCTCGGGAATAACTTTTGAAGACCTTTGAGCTGGCTCATTTACCATGAATAATTAGAGTCTTTTCATACTCAACTAGGAGGGTTGTTCCTAGTATAAATACCCCTGAGTTCTCTTACTTTAGAAGACTTTCGATAATCTGAAATATGAACCCCTTTTGTTCAGCTGTGTGCTAACAAATTCAGGGAGAGATCTCTACCCCTTTGCTCTTGTGATTTCCTTGTGGGATTACAGAAGCGGAGTTCAACGCCCCTCAATTGGTGCTCCTGCTCCCTTCGAGGTTTTTCCTTGATTGATTGCAGGTTTTGTTGGTTGGTAACTTAGAGTGTGGTTGGGCGAACCCTCGATTCAGGTTGCCGTAATAGAGACGGTGGTCAGCTTCGAGTACGATCGTCAGGTTGCACTGTTACCTTTGCTGCTTGCATCTAGTTATCTTGGTCTCTTTTGAGGCTAGTTATCGGTTCGTGATCCTACGCCGTGAAGATCGGGACACCTCCCCTAAATGGGTCGTATCACAAGGTAGCGCACTTCATTCCCGTGCATGTCTCGTATAGATGGGCTAAATTAGCCAAGCTCTATATACAACATATTGTATGATTGCATGGAGTTCCTAAGGTGATAGTATCGGACCGTGGATCACAGTTCACCTCATGGTTCTGGGGAAATCTTCACGAGTTACTGGGCACCAAGCTATTCTTTAGCACGGCTTATCACCCACAAACCGGAGGCCAAACCGAGCGCACAAACCAAGTGTTTGAAGATATGCTTCGAGCTTGTGCCTTGGATTACAACACTAGTTGGGAGAAATGCTTACCGTTTGCCGAGTTCTCGTATAACAATAGCTACCAATCTAGCCTGCAAATGTCACCATTTGAGGTACTCTATGGGAGGAAGTGTAGGACTACCCTCTATTGGTCGGAAGTGGGAGAAAGGCAGATTTTCAGACCAGCAATCATTAGGGAAGCCGAGAGAAATGTGGCCCTCATCCAGAAACGTCTTAGGGAAGCTTAAACGCGGCAAAACAGTTACTTGGACCGATGTCGTCGAGAGCTAAGTTTTGAAATTGGAGATCATGTCTACCTAAAGGTATCACCGTTGAGAGGGACACGTCGTTTTTGAACCCGGGGTAAGCTAGCTCCACGGTACATTGGACCGTACCAAATCACGGCTAAGCATGGGCAAGTGGCATACCAATTGGAATTGCCGTCTCAACTTGCCAATGTACACAATCTCTTCCACGTGTCACAGCTGAAGAAATGCCTTAGAGTGCCGACCGAACAACTACCCGTCGAGGACATATGCCTTGAGCCTGACCTGTCTTACCAGGAGCGTCCGATCAGGATCCTACGTGAAGTTCAACGTCGTACTCACAGTCGAAGCATCAAGATGCTTAGCCAATGGAGTAACCATACACCCAAAGAAGCCACGTGGGAAAGAGAGGACCGACTTCGTGCTGAATTCCCGGACTTCTTAAACCGTCGAATCTCGAGGACGAGATTCTTTGTAAGGGGTTGGGCCTGTAACATACCCACTTTAGCAACCTCAGAAGTGGTGTGGGAGTGATGTAAATTAACTTGGGAACATCAAATATCTTGTGCATATGGATTTGTGGTTGCTTTTGAATTTTTCTTGCATGGATCATAATAGGACCATATGCATTCTGCAACAATTTACACAACACCTTGAAGATGTGGCAGAACCCTGCTGTTTCAGCAGTAAAAACTGGAATTCGAACCTCACTTTTTGAATTCACCAAATTCTGTTCAAACCTGAGAAGATCAAATCATTTGAAGCTGGTCAAAGTACATATGAATCTCTGCTCTCCCGGAAATATTCAAACAAAAATACCTAATAGAGATGGAACAAAAGTAAGGATTAAATCATAATCTCACATGGGCAAGATCTAGAAAAACAGAGATTTTTCAGCCTTCCTCTAGTTTGCTGTCATTGACCAGTGGACCCCATCTGCCAGCCAAAGCACCGCTTGGGCAGGCAGCCAGAGCGCGCCAGCTCCTGCTCGCCGCCCGGCGAATGCGCACCGCCTGCGCCACCTCCTGCTTGTCCTCGCCACAGTGCCTCTTTTAAGCTTTCCACCGCTTCGACCGACGTCCCACAACTCAACACGCGTCCTGGTCCTAAACATCGGGAGAGAGATCCACCGGGCCACCGGGAATCGCCGCGCCGTGGCAGAGTTCGTCGGCGGGCCATCCACTGCGTCGCACGGCCGCTCCGGTGAGGGCCAGCCACTGGGACCACGCTAGCCACCTTCGCCTCGTCTAGCAGATGCTAGGAAGCCTGATCACCGCGTCATTTTGTGTTGACACCAGATTTTGGACGAAGCCAATGAAAGTTGAATTAGGAAGTTTAGAAAGTCTATCGGGTAAGGTGTGAATAATGGTAATCGGGTTGGTTGAAACCGATTCAGTTTGAAGCCGATGAAGACCAAGTCAACACAAATTACGAAGGGGTGCTGTGATGATCCGTTTTGGTTTCCATATTTGGAGACCAATTGTATCTAAATTAGGAAGTTTAAATAGTTTCCTTTCGTACTAGATTTGGAGTCCTAGTTTTGTAATTGGGAAAGAGTATTTAGTTTCCTTTATCTGTAAGTTAGATTTCCTTCCTTGTTTAGGAAGTTATATCCCGTATCCGTATGGGACTTGTGTAACCCTGGGATATAAATATAAACCCACAGGCACCTGTAATAAGGAGTTTTTACACAATCAATACAACTATTTCAGCCCACCGCCACCCTTGCGGTCCTCGCTAGGTTTTCGACGGATCGAGCTTTCGAGTTGTGCTGCATCGATTAGGTTCGAGCTACAGCAATTGGTAAGATTCGTCAAACTTATTGCGGATCGGTTATCGTTTTAGATGCTGATCTACATGTCGCGTATCATATATATCGTTAGATTCTAGATCAATCATGACATGCTTGCATCAGATCGTTTTGCCTAGGACTTTCTTGGTTAGGTCCAATATTCTAAGTAAGATGCCGATTAGGACTTTCTTGGTTCGGTCCAATATTCTAATCGGATTGTTTCTGGTAATAACATGTTATGGTAATGCTTCATACGACACAATATATCCACCATCATATACGCTTGTGATCGGTTTGTTTAGATCGGTTAATGATAATCTTGGTGCAAGCTGTCTCTGCCCCGTTCGATCCTTCGGATCAAGATTAGAGATGGTCTGTTTAGATGTATCGGTTAAAAGCGTATATGGTTCTATCGGGGTTTCAGCCGATAGGTTATTTTTTTCACTATTTTACTTGCATCGGCTTAATACCTTTTCAAATAAACTCTAAACCCTTGCCATAGCCGATTCAAGCTTATTTTTACTTGCATAAAGCCGATCCTGATTTATTTGGTATCGGCTACCACGTTATCAGCCCGGTGGTCGATAACGAACCCGATCTAACTTAAGTTCACTTTTCTTGTTGATTGCAGGATCAAATCAACTGGCACGCTCAGAACCTAATTTAAGGACTTGCACTCAGGAGTAAAGCAAATCTCCCAGGCCTAGCGTAGCACACGTGGGATTCAAATTTCACGTCAACACGCTTTTTGGCACGCCCGGTGGGACTCTAAACATCATCATGGCTGGAGAGGATCCTGTCATACCAGTCACTATGGACAAATTAAATGATGCGCAAAGAGCAGAATTGGAACAGATGATAGATGCGTATCGGGCCCTTTGTTTGGAAAGTTACAGTACAACCAGAAACGGGGTGATCAAAAAGGCAGATTTTTGAAAGGTTGCTACTACAGGAGAACCATCAAACAGCCAACCAACGGATGAAGATATTCGTAGAATTGAAGAAATAATTGGCAGACAGATTAATCAAGCTCTGGTCAATCATTCTCGAGTATTTGCCAATTCTATCGTTGATGTGCTGCAGAAGATGATGGAAGGATTTCCAAGACCAGGGGGACCAGTGTATTTTTCAAGAGATTCTGTTTATGATCGGATGAATACTGGATTCAGAGAAGTTGTTAATAATCTTCCGAACACTGGAACACCAAATCAACATCCAAGTTATAACTATGAAATTGCCAGGCAGCAATATCAATCCGATAATGATCGGTATCGTCGAACCGATCAATATCAAGGGAATCAGTTTCAGAGTCAACCGGTGAACAATAATCTTTATGCAAATCCTGGTGAGGACATGGCTGATAAGATTGCAGAAATTATGCAGGAACAGTCTGGTTTAAAACCTACGGAGAAAACTTTCTTATATCGACCTCCTTATCCAGATTGGTATGATCGGGTTCCTCTCCCATCCCGATATCAAGTCCCTGATTTTACAAAATATAATGGTAAAGGAAATGTATCAAATATCGAGCATGTTAGCCGATATTTGGCTCAGTGTGGAGAAGCGGCAGCCGATGAAGCATTGAAATTGAGATTGTTTTCTTTGTAATTGTTAGAGCTGGCTTTCGCGTGGTTTACTTCTTTACCACCTAACTCAATTCAAGGCTGGACCAATTTGGAAAAGAAATTTCATCGGTATTTCTACTCCGGAAACCAAGAAATGAAGCTAACAGATTTAGCATCGATTAAACAAATGATGTATGAATCAGTTTCTGATTACATTCAAAGATTGAGAGACATTAGAAGCCGATGCTATAGCCTAAAATTAACTGATTCTCAAATGGCCGATTTAGCCTTTCAAGGATTGTTGACACGTATTAAAGAAAGGTTTTCTTCTCAGGAATTTGAGAGTTTGTTTCAGCTGGTCCAAAGAGTATCGGCTCATGAAGTGAGATTTCAAGAATCACGGAAAGATAAATTCATGCAGAAAAAGATCAATTATCAAGATTATTCCAGTGATTCTGATTCAGATGCTGACATCGGGTTGGCTGAGTGGACATCCAAGGGGAAGAAAGTTGTCACCTGCCCTTGGGTAAAGCGATCTGATAGAGAAGAACATTATGACTTCGATATTAATAAAGCCGATAAGATTTTTGACATGCTGCTTCAGGAAAAGCAATTGCAATTACCTCCTGGACATGTTATTCCATCGGTTGAAGAGCTTAAGAAAAGGAAGTACTGCAAATGGCATAATTCGAGTACTCACCATACTAACGAATGCAAAACTTTCAGACAACAAATTCAGTTGGCTGTGGAACAGGGATGAATTAAATTTGATACTGGAAAATTGCCGATGAAAGTAGATGGACACCCGTTTCCAGTAAGCATGGTGCATGGTGGCTATCAACGAGATTATGGAAAGAGAGAGGTAAAGATCGGGTCAGAAGCCATCATTAGGAAAGAGGAAGCGTTGTGTTCATATTATGAGAGTGAAGAGCCAGAGTTTGATCCACATTGGAGTTGTGAATTTTTTTCAATATTGCTGGAACAATGGGATTAGACTGCCATCGGCTAACAACTGTCCTATATGCAATCAAGAGAAGCCGATGGTATGCAGGTCGGTTTTTCAGGGTAAGAGAAAATCAGTTCATCAACGATTAGGGCCAGTCAATGAAGATCGAATCCAACATGAAATCAGTGGTGTCCAAGTGGTTTGTTTACCAAGAATCAGAAACAGCGAGTTCAAAGGTTGAGGCATCATGAAATTACTGGAGAGCGCTATGCAAACCGACCCAGAATTACTAGAAAAGAATGGCGTGTTAAGGCAAAAACCGATGAACCCACCAATGATGAAGCCGATATCAGTATGGTTTTCTTCCTCCCATCAGATTTTAAAGCACCAAGGGTGGAATTAGATGATGAGGAGTCATCGGCACAACTATGTCTAGAACCTCAGCAAGCTGTTTTCGAGAAGCCTGAAGATGAAGAGCATCGGCATCTTAGACTGTTATACATCAGAGGATTTGTAAATGGGAAGCCGATATCAAAAATGTTAGTTGATGGTGGTGCTGCTGTTAATATAATGCCATATACAACATATAGAAAAATTGGCAAGACTCCTGAAGAATTAATCAAGACAAACATGGTTTTAAAAGATTTTGGGGGTAATTCTTTGGAACCTAATGGAGTAATCAATGTGGATTTGACCGTAGGCAGCAAGACGATCCCGATGACATTCTTTGTTATTGATGGCAAGGGATCTTATAGTGTTTTTCTTGGGTGAGATTGGATTCATGCCAACTGCTGTGTTCCTTCAACAATGCATCAGAGTTTGCTACAGTGGCATTGTGATCAAGTTGAGATTATTCAGGCTAATAAATCGGTTAATATTGCAACAGCCGATTTAACTATTTGGGAATTCAAAGGAATTGAATGCATATCGGGAAAGACTTGGGACGGAGAATTCTTTGATGTGACCAGTGACGGAATCCAGTCGATTGTTGACGGGGCTGCAGCCTTCGGCTCTAACAGGCGCCATAATGGAAGATGAAGGAAAACTTGGGCAAGGATTTACATCGGTTGATGAGTTGGAGGAAATTGATATTGGATCTAGAGATAGGCCAAGACCAACATATATTAGTTCTACTTTGCCCAAAGAATATAAAGAAGAATTGATTGAATTATTAAAACAATATAGAGATTGTTTTGCCTGGGAATATTATGAGATGCCGGGTTTAAGCCGATCAATAGTAGAACATCGGCTACCAATCAAGCCAGGATATCGACCTTATAAACAACCACCTAGGCGATTCAAGTCAGACTTGCATGAACCGATCAAGGAAGAAATTACTAGACTATATGAGGCAGGTTTAATTAGACCGTGTTGGTATGCAGAATGGGTTTCAAATATAGTACCAGTATGGAAGAAAAATGGAAAGATGAGGGTTTGCATTGATTTTCACGATCTCAATAAGGCAACCCCGAAAGATGAATACCCGATGCCATTGGCCGATGAACTTGTCAATGTTGCAGCAGGGTACAAGATTATTAGTTTTATGGATGGTAATACAGGGTACAATCAAATCTTTATGGCTGAATAAGATGTTCATAAAACGGCGTTCAGGTGTCCTGGTGCTATCGGGCTGTATGAGTGGGTTGTTATGACTTTCGGGTTGCGGAGTGCTAGTGCTACTTATCAAAGAGCTATGAATTATATTTATCATGATTTGATCGGGTTTTTGGTGGAAATTTATATTGATGATGTGATTCTAAAATCCAGAGAACGCCAGCTACATATATCCGATTTGAGGAAAGTATTTGAAAAGACAAGGAAATACGGATTAAAGATGAATCCTAGTAAATGTGCTTTTGGAATATCGGCCGGGCAATTTTTAGGGTTTATGGTGCATGAGCGGGGAATATAAATTAGTCAAAGGAGCATCAAGGCGGTCAGCGGAACGGAGCCACCGACAAATAAACAAGAGTTGCAATCTTTACTTGGAAAAATAAATTTCATCAGGAGATTTATATCAAATTTGTCGGGTAGGATTGAACCGTGGACTCCGTTGTTGAAATTGAAAAATGATGAGAAGTTTATCTGGGAAGAGAAGCATCAAAAATTTTCAATGATATAAAGGAATATCTTGTTTCTCCGCCAGTTTTGATGCCACCAAGAGAAGGGATTCCATTCCGATTATATTTGTCTATTGAAAGCAATGCGATCGGTTCAATTCTTGCTCAAGAATTTGAGGGGAAGGAAAGAGTGATTTTTTATCTGAGCCGACGATTAATTGACGCTGAGACAAGATATTCTCAAGTAGAGAAGTGGTGTTTATGTCTATATTTCTCTTGCACTAAGCTGAGACCTTATTTGTTGAATAATGAATGCATCGTGATATGTGTAGCCGATGTGATCACGTATATGCTATCGGCTCCAATTTTAAAAGGGAGGATCGGCAAGTGGATTTTTGCGTTGTCAGAGTTTGATTTGAGATATGAGTCACCACAAGCCGTTAAGGGACAGGCGATAGCCGATTTTATTGTTCAACATAGAGGTAAATCGGTTGAATTGGTGGAGCCAGTGCCTTGGTCTTTATTTTTTGATGGATCGGCTTGTAGACATGGATGTGGCATCGGATTGGTTATTGTTTCGCCTCGGGGGGCAAGTTTTGAGTTTGCTTTTACTATCAAACCTTATCATACTAATAATCAAGTCGAGTACGAAGCAGTGTTAAATGGATTGGAATTACTGCAAGAAATTGAAGCCGATGCCATAGAGATAATGGGCGATTCATTATTGGTTATCAAGCAATTATCTGGGGAATTCGAGTGTAAAGATGATAATTTGAGAGTTTATTATGATAAATGTTTGGATCTGATGAAGAAATTCAAGATTGTTTCATTAATGCATATCCCTAGAGAACAGAATTTGGAAGCAAATGATTTAGCCCAGGGTGCTTCTGGTTTCAAGACCATCGGGTATGAAGAGATAGTTGTAAGGGATCCGATGGACAATAATGATGAGTTTGAAGACGATGAGCCGATTGGAACTGATATACCGATGGGAAAGGATGATTGGAGGTACGAAATTTATAGTTATTTGAAAAATCCATCGCAATCGGCTACTAAGAAGTTAAAATATCATGCTTTGAAATATGTGTTATTGGATGATGATCTATATTATCGGACGATTGATGGTGTTCTCCTTAAGTGCATAAGTTCGGAAGAAGCAAAAGTTGTTATGTGTGAAGTGCATAAAGGGATTTGTGGTACACATCAATCAGCTTATAAGATGAAATGGTTGCTTAGAAGGGCTGGATATTTTTGGCTTTCAATGTTGGAAGACTGTTTCAGATATTATAAGGGTTGCCAAGATTGTCAAAAGTTTGGAATAGTTCAGCGAGCACCTGCATCGGCTATGAATCCTATCATCATACCATGACCGTTTCGAGGTTGGGGGATTGACATGAGTGGACAAATATATCCAACATCAAGTAAAGGACATAAGTTTATTCTAGTCGCAACCGATTATTTCACTAAGTGGGTTGAAGCCATTCCATTGAAGAAAGTTACTTCAGCTGATGCTATAAACTTTGTTAAGGAACACATTATATATCGGTTTGGTATCCCACAGACTATAACTACTGATCAAGGTTCAATTTTTGTATCGGATGAGTTTGTTCAGTTTGCAGAGGGTATGGGTATCAAGTTGTTAAATTCATCACCGTATTATGCTCAGGCCAATGGACAAGCAGAAGCGTCGAATAAAAGTTTGATAAAATTGATCAAAAGAAAAATTAGTGAATAGCCTAGGAAGTGGCATTCATCACTATCGGAATCATTATGGGCTTATCGGATGTCTTGCCATGGATCGGTTAAAGTGCCTCCTTATCAATTAGTTTATGGTCATGATGCAATCTTACCATGGGAGACCAACATGGGCTCAAGAAGGATTGGTTTACAGGATCAGTTAACAGCCGATGAGTATTATAATTTAATGGTTGATGAGTTGGAAGATTTGGCTCAAATCCGATTGAAAGCGTTGGAAAAGATTAAAGAGAATAAAGCGAGGGTTGCTAGGTATTATAATAAAAAGGTTGTGTCGAAATCTTTTGAGGCTGGGGACTTGGTATGGAAATTAATTCTGCCGATCGGATCACGTGATAATCGGTTTGGAAAATGGTCTCCAACTTGGGAAAGGCCTTTTAAGGTTCATCGTGTTATGCCTGGTAACGCTTATCTACTCAAAGGATTAGATGGAGAAATTTTTGGAAGAGCACTTAATGCAAAATATTTGAAGAAATATTATCCTAGCATTTGGGTAAACACTTGATTGGTTGGCTAGCCGATTGCGTGACAGCTGATGTACATTGATACATCGCCTTAAGATGGCTGATAGTAATCTATTGCCCTTAGAGCAAAACATTCAAAATATTACAGCATTGTTCATCAATCTGAATACTTCAAGTATGTCAGCTTCATTATGAAGTAAAGTTTATTACAGATCGGTTATACAGCCGATAAGGATCGTTCAGGATCGGTGAAGTTAAAACAACTTGCTACTTATTGAGGAAATTGTTGACTGATTGGAGACATTGAACACGAATTTGGTCTATGTTGTCGATTATGTGTTGATCTTCTTCGTTGGTCCCAGGAGGTGGCACATTGATGTTGTTGAGTTGGTGTTGACACCAGAATTTGGATTTGGCCCAAAATAAGCCGATACTGAAGTAAAAGATTATTGAATCAAAATCAAGACAAACGGATCGGTATGATAGAGCTAATTTTGGTATATTTCTTCATCAAGCCGATATGCATATACATCGGGAAGGATTTCGGCAAGCCAGTATCAAGCAGCAAGGAAATTCGGAACATTGTATCAGTTCGATCACTGTAGCAATCGGATACTGTTGATGGCGGTTACTGTAGCAGCGCGGTACTATTCACGGAACATGAAGATCAATTCAAAAAATGGAATCGTGAAGGCCACACATAGAAGTTTAATTCTATCTATTAATTAGGCATGTTTTAAATATTTCCTTATGTAATTAGGAAGGTTTGTTAGTTTCCTTTTCCTAGCCGATTAGGACTTATATGTTTCCTTTCTTATAACGGCTGCATATAGCAAGCCGATTGAGTCGTGTCCTACTAGGACTCAGTCGACCCAAGGGTATAAATTGTATGCCAGGGGTCCCTGTAATAAACAGCTCCACATCAACAATACAATCTCGGCGCATCGCCACCCTAGCTCATGCTAGGTTTACATACTCGACGGGTTCTCGACTGTTCTATCGGGGCTACATAGGTTCGCTTTAGAATCTGTGTATAGATTAGTCGGTTCGGGGTCTTGCTACCAAGTTGGGCTGCATCGGTTCAGTTCGATCTCCGGCGAAGAAGTAAGTTCCATCGACGACATTTGTATTGGGGACGATTGATACTTTCTCGGTTAGGTCCGATATATCGATCCAACTGATGCAGACATTGCCTATCTGATATCTCAATTCTATTTCTAATTGCATCATGTTTAGAGACGCATCGGTTTAGTTGGAACTGTCTCGGTTAGGTCTGATCTTCTGTCTTAACCGATATTTCTCTAATCATAATGCTGTTTTAAATAGATTTGTTATATCCATCACTATACATTCTGTTCATCGGTATGCTTAGATCGGTTAGCAATAGTCTTGGCGCAAGCTGTCTCGACTCCGCTCGATCCTTCGGGCTAAGACTAGAGCTGATCGGTTTAGGTGCATCGGCTTCGGTGTGTGTAGTTTCATCGGAGGGTTAGCCGATGAGTTATCCTATGACTAGATATAAGTTTTGTATCGGCTTCTCATGTTATATCCTGTTTATAGCCGATACTGTTATTGAGCTCACTTGTTTATCTGATTACTTGGATCTATGTCTAACATACAGCCGATTTCCATCAGCGTTCTATCTACAATCGGCTTGCAGCGCATCGGATCGGCTTGACAGCCGATCGGCTTCCTGACGATCAACATACAACATCTTGTCGGTTGCAGGATCAAACTGACTGGCACGCCCGCAATCTCAACGTTTAGGACCTGCACTGGAGCCAAGCAGATTTCCCAGGCCTTCGTGTGTCTGAGCGCAGAAGACTCTATCGGCCAGCGCACCCGACAGCAACGCTCCATCGGCCGGTGGCGGAATTTCGCGTCAACACATTTTTGGCACGCCCGGTGGGACAACGAAGACGTTATATCGATATAAAGCCCAATTGAGCCGATATATTGCACCCAACAGATCCTTCATGGCAAGCAGTTTATGCTTAACTGATGATGGAATCGAGAGAGGCTTGCTTGAGGCTTCGTCATCCTTACAGTATTGGGATATGTCAAAGGGGAAATATTTAGCAGGGCCCTGAAAATTTCCGATGTTAAAATGTTGATGAGGTAGTTAAGGAATAGTTACGGGCAGAATTGATCCTCTATAGACATGTGATCGGGATCTCCTGAAACTGATCATAGAACTTTGGTTTCTTCGGAATTCGGTATGTCTAGAAGCTCGTCTGAAGATGAACTGGGCTGGAAAAAAGACCAAGAATGATATAGTTGAAACGGGTAGAAAAGAAGAATATTAGGAGCTTACCATAGAGTTCGTTGGAGATGCCATGGCAGATTGAGAGTAAAGGAGAGAGTTGTGGTGGTTTGAGGCAAAGGTTGGCTTTATATACAAGAAAGAGTCTTCCCGAGCAAGATACTGTATCTTCGGATGGAAGGATCCCGAAAATCGAGGCGCCACTCTCGTGTCTAGTGATGGGCTATGAAGAAAATGGGCCTAAGGACTGAAATTAGACTTATGGTTTATTCAGAAGCATTTTCCAACTACTTCGGAATAAGGGGGCATGTGTTGACACCAGATTTTGGACAAAGCCAATGAAAGTTAAATTAGGAAGTTTAGAAAGTCTATCGGGTAAGGTGTGAATAATGGTAATCGGGTTGGTTGAAACCGATTCAGTTTGAAGCCGATGAAGACCAAGTCAACACAAATTACGAAGGGGTGCTGTGATGATCCGTTTTGGTTTCCATATTTGGAGACCAATTGTATCTAAATTAGGAAGTTTAAATAGTTTCCTTTCGTACTAGATTTGGAGTCCTAGTTTTGTAATTGGGAAAGAGTATTTAGTTTCCTTTATCTGTAAGTTAGATTTCCTTCCTTGTTTAGGAAGTTATATCCCATATATGTATGGGACTTGTGTAATCCTGGGGTATAAATATAAACCCACAGGCACCTGTAATAGGGACTTTTTACACCATCAATACAACTATTTCAGCGCATCGCCACCCTAGCGTTCCTCGCTAGGTTTTCGACGGATCGAGCTTTCGAGTTGTGCTGCATCGATTAGGTTCGAGCTACAGCAGTTGGTAAGATTCGTCAAACTTCATGCAAATCGGTTATCGTTTTAGATGCTGATCTACATGTCACGTATCATATATATCGTTAGATTCTAGATCAATCATGACATGCTTGCATCAGATCGTTTGGCTTAGGACTTTTTTGGTTAGGTCCAATATTCTAAGTAAGATTTCGATTAGGACTTTCTTGGTTCAGTCCAATATTCTGATCGGGTTGCTTCTGGTAATAACATGTTATGGTAATGCTTCATAGGACACGATATATCCACCATCATATACGCTTGTGATCGGTTTGTTTAGATCGGTTAATGATAATCTTGGTGCAAGCTGTCTCGGCCCCGTTCGATGCGTGGGATCAAGATTAGAGATGATCGGTTTAGATGTATCGGTTAAAAGCGTATATGGTTCTATCGGGGTTTCAGCCGATAGGTTATTTTTTTCACTATTTTACTTGCATCGGCTTAATACCTTTTCAAATAAACTCTAAACCCTTGCCATAGCCGATTCAAGCTTATTTTTACCTGCATAAAGCCGATCCTGATTTATTCGGTATCGGCTACCACGTTATCGGCCCAGTGGCCGATAACGAACCTGATCTAACTTAAGTTCACTTTTCTTGTTGATTGCAGGATCAAATCAACTGGCACGCTCAGAACCTAATTTAAGGACTTGCACTCAGGAGTAAAGCAAATCTCCTAGGCCTAGCGTAGCACACGAGGTCCTTGATCCACCGGACCAGACCAAGCCAAGGCCTGCTGCTTCGCCACCACTCTCACCATCCCAAAACCTTCTCGGATCCCGAAGGAATCGACCCAAGACACCGTGACGCTGGAGATCGACGTCTTCTTCCTCCTCTCCGGCCGTCGCCCTTTATCTCGTCGATCTGCCTCGCTGGTGAGCTTCAGCGCTATTCTTTTGAGCCGAACCATCCTTACGGGGTGTATGACCTCTTGCATGCTTCGTCTTTGCAGATCATCAGCCCCAGGTGACTGCCGACGTGAACCCGACACCGTCCGCCGCCGAGCCACTGTCGCCGTCGCCGGAGCAGCCCAAGTCGAGCCAAGCTGCAGCCGCACCAGGGTGAGAACCCTGAGGCCCTTAGACACGTTTTAGGCACGGCAAGATCCCCGGATCTGGCCTCTTTTGCGCCGGCCGCGATCACCCATGAGCCACCGCCGCCGCGCACGCCGCCTGCACCGGCTCCGGCCGATTCACGCCGCGCGAGCACCACTGACAGTTTCGCCTAGGCACTGGGAGCAATTTTACTTTTGGGTGAAGCCGCTGATCTGCCGTCGTTCGCCGTCGCCGCCACACCGAAGCTCGCCGATGCCGTCGGGGTCGCGGGCTGGCGGGGAGGACTGCGACGCGAGAGATTTAAAACCCGAGGGGAATAAACTGCAAAATCTACACGGCCAGTAAAAATTTGACCCAATAAAAACTTGAACTTGTAAAATTCATATAAAAACCATTTTAGCTCCATTTTGAGTGAAACAGATTTATCTGGGCTTGCTAAAGCCTGTACAACCTGAATATAAAAAAAATTGGTATGTTCTATGTTAAAATATGGGATGGAAATTATAGGAGTAAAACCTTGATTTTTAAGTGTATGTTCATATTTAAAAAATTCATAACTCCAGAACTTGAACTCTAAAATTTGTGAAACAATTTTTCCTTGACTCTATACACTGAACCTAACAACTTTGTAATAGGAAGTTTTGTCAGAATCACACTTTTTCTGTACACTTATTTTTGTACCTAGATTGGCATAGGTTAAATTGAAATTTGTAAAATCCATAACTTGAGTTTGAAAAGAGGTAAAATCTGAAAATCTGCACTAAACATCACTTTCATACATGTTCTGGTACTTCTAAAAGTTTCATACATGATAGAGCATGCTGGACTTCTCTTTGCACTTTATTTATTCGTCAGTAACGGTATTGTAGAGGGAGAGCCGGAGTACGTGGAGGAGATCGCCGAGTTCGACGATCCGACAGGAGAACCATTTTAGGAGGGTTAAACCATTTGCCGTATGAATTTGCATGCGTAGTGAAACTTTTCCGATAATATCTTCTTTTAAAATTGTTAGGCTAAAATTTGAATTTTGCATGACTTGTCCAGGGCTGGTAACTACCTGAACACCACCTAGAAATGTTGGGAGAATGCTTGGGGTTGTTCTTTAAGAACTGTATTGCTTTGCCATGCATAGATTGGGGGTTAAAACTTACATGGTGGTTACTTGAAACATATTTTGTTTGTCCTATGATGCTGAACTAAAACGACAAAATCGGATGGATGAATGATATGATGATGGAACCTAGGAATTTCAGACTTGGGCGGCAAGTGGTTCGCATATGTGTTAGTTGCGGACCAATAGGGGGAGTGCTCGCCTGGGTCGATTAAGGACCGAACTCAAAATCATTTACTGTCGAGCACTAGTATGGTCACACGTGCTGGATTGGCGTGGCCACAACTTACTAAGTCATTCGGCATTTGAATTCCACACTCTGGTAGGCCGGTGCAGTATGTGTGGTGCCTATGTACCCGTAACGGTAATAGGGCCACCTAGAGAAGCTACCTATTGACCCGTAACTGTGGTAGGCGTCTAAATTTGTCCAATACAACAATATCGTGCCTCGTAGGGGATCCAGGTGGGTTGCGCCTACGGTGCATGATTACTACTTCACGTCGTGTGAATTGTACGCACTCTGCAGAGTTGAATCTAGCCGGTTAGCCGCGCTCACGGTCACGAGCTACGCTTTGAGTGGTGATGAGTATAGTTTTATGATGATTTTGGAAATGATTGAATGGATTTTAAATTTATGTATTTAAGTTGTATTATGGACTTGTTGCCAAGGAGGACAACAATGCTCTTTATTACTTGCCACTACTTGATCACCATGTTATGCTTTCAATTAAAATGAAATTTGCTTACAATTCCTTAGATTCAAACTTGCAAACTAAACTTGGCTTTATGCAACCTATACACTATATCTTTATGTTGACATAACCATGCATGTAGTTAGGCTTCCTCTTGCCGGTACATTATTTTGGTAATGTAGTGAGTTGTCTTGTTTTATTTCTTTTGTGTGTTGTTAGCCCTTAGTGCAGGTGAGGAGTAAGCCTATGACAAGTACGTCGCTGGGGATGCTGAGTTTTACTAGGATGGTCCTAACTAGGGTACCGCCTAGTCGGAAGAGCTTGTGGGGTGCATTTTGGGTAGCCAAGCTTCCATGGACCGTAACTATTTGGCCGGTCGGCCATTATGTAAATTAAGGATCTAAACTATCTACCTATGCTTATGCACTAGGACCATGTTTAGTTTGTGATGAGCTTGCAAGATGAAAATGCTAGACTAGTTCATTTCCTGGGGCTAGTCGAGCATCGGATGGGCTTAGGGTTTGCGAGACAGTCGTGGGGTAATGCTCGAGATCGAGTCCCATGAGACGCGTATCGTTTCTGGTCTCTACCTTCGATGCGGGTGACGGGCGCGTCTGGTAGTGGACTGGCAAGTTACCCATGTCGATTGTGTCACCGATCCTCTGTCCGGGCATTACAATTGGGTTGTTGGAAAGGTACTCGGCATTGCCGCGGTTGCGTGAGGTTGAGCGGCTATTTTGCATGTATGGATCCCACTCGACAAATATTGCAAAGGTCCCTGACCGAGTATCTGACAACATCTTAATTGTGGTGTTCCACACTGCATCATGTTGTTGAAGTTAGAGAACTGAGCATTAGCGTGGTGTTGCCAATATTGCGTCTGCGCCACATGTTCCGTCAGGTTCTGGCTCATCTCCTCTGTCGTCAAGTCCAGAGTATCCATTCTCTGAGTGAGTTCTCCAAAATCCCCACGAGAGGAAGTGGAGCGTCTCACACGGAAGGAGGGAGTGGAATCTGGAGGCCTTTGTCATTGGCTAGTGCAAGCACTTGGCCAGGCAGAGCCACTGCCACTGGGCTGTGAGTGCCCCTAGGACCAACCAGGTGCATCTCCAATAGAAGCCCAGTGCGGCTCTATGGGAGGTTTCGATGGAGAGGAAGTAGAGTCATCATGGCCTTCTTGTGCCTTCCGTCTTGTACTCCTATGTGATGATTCTGCCTCTTTCTGCAGGGGAATGGTTAGTTCCTCGCAACTAACAAATGATGCCCCGGTTTTAATCATGCTGAAAATTAAATATGCCGATACATACCAATTTACCTGTTGGCGATGGCGGCGTCATTTCGGGTCCGATGGCAAGACCGTACATCCGGCATTCATTCCTTTGATGCTCCCGTCTCCGGACGTGATGGAGCGGGTGCAATCTTCTTCTCCCGCCAAACCTTCTTGGTAGGCGGCGGTGGTGCCTTTTGGGGAAGCGGATCCTGTTGTCTACCCTTGGGAGTTGACTGGCTCGAGCGTTTAGCCAGTTCCCTCCTTCTCCGGTATGCTTCCCTCCGTTCACGCTTCTGGAGCTCGGCATTCTTTTCCAGGCAGTTCTTCATGAAGGCTATGAGGTTGTCCATCTTCCTCGGCTGCAGTTCAACCTCTTGAATTCTTTGTGAGTCGGCCCCATACTTGATCTTGATCATTGAGCACTTTTCGGGGGCCTTAGGACGGAACTCAAACTTCTCCTTCTTCCCATCGATATGAAAATGAATTTCTCCAGCTCCGACGTAGATGGTGGCTTTGGCGGTGTCCCTCTCGGACATGTCTAGCAAGATGAAGTCCACTGGGATGAAGAGCTGCCGAATCTTCACTGGTACGTCCTCAACACTACCCGCCGGATAGCGGACTGGCGAGTCAACCAACTGGAGACGCATTGGAGTGGGAGTCAGATCGGTGAGGTTGAGCTTGTCAAAGATGGCCATGGGCATCACACTGACGCTGGCTCCAAGGTCTTACAGAGCTTGGTTGAACTATTGATCCCCGATTGAGCATGTGATGGTGGGACATCCAGGGTCCTTCTCGGGAATCTGATTGAGTATAGCCTCGCTACACTCCTCCGTGAGCTTCACTACCTGTCACGCCCGGAATTTCGGCTTATAATGTGTGTTAATCCTCCTCCAGGAATCAGCCGAGGCACACAAAAGACAATATTGATAAACAAAGTACTTTTATTGAAATTTAAACAACGTTATTACATTTATTACAGACGTGGAAAGAAACTCTCAGACAGAAAATAAACTACGCAGCGGAAGACAGAAATGGTGGCTCCACTCCAGAGGCAACTTGACCGGCCCAGCCTACTCCTCGAAGAACTCCTCGTAGAACTCCTCATCTGGTGTGTAGAGCAAGGTGAGTATACAACATACTCGCAAGCCACACAGCAACAGATGAAAAAATGCACGGGAATAAAAAGGATGGCATAATAGGGTTCAAGCAGCAGCGTTCATTAAACATTAACAGAGGGATTAATTAAAAACATTGAATTTAACTAATCAATATTAAATAACATGGTACAACCTAACCCGGTTGCACCGGCCTACCCTCCACTCCAAAACCAGGAGTTTTTCCCATAATCCAGTCCATAGCCATATTTTAAATTCTAGGTGAGAGGGTGATTCTAATCACGAAAACCGTGGGCACGGCTATTCGAATAGTTTTACTCTGATCAGAGGTGTACCAATTTAGCCTTAGGACACGTTCCCCGCAGGGAGCATGACATGGCCCGTTCCGTAACTAAAAATAGTACACACACCCACTAGGTTCCTCCTCCCACCAAAGCCAGGTCTTGACTCCCCTAGCGATCCCGTGTGGGCTTATCCTTGCCACGTCAACCCGGTGGCAGTACTGTCTCTCGCTACGTTACGGAAACCATACCGTTGCCCATGCTGGCCTAAGGGTAGTACGAATAACGCTTCACAAGGATAGCCGCGAACCGGTCCTTAGTTGTCATGAGCACGACTATCCAAACCACGTGCTCACAACCCACCATTATTCCACATTTTAGTTGGCAGTATTTTATTTAGCTATACCATGGTTCCAACTTGATAATTCACATGATTTTAGTATGAAGCATAATCTACCCCAAAGTGAGCATAAATTATTCTAAGCATGGCTAAGCAACAACTACAATATTCTAGCTACAACATGTATAAGCTATAGCTAGTTCAAATTCAGTCCCAAGTTATACAATGGAAAGGTAACAATTGCAAATTGGCTGTACAAAGGTAATAGGTAATCCATCCCCATTTCATTCTAAAATATAATGCATGTTTGATGCATTGCGAGAATATAAGGATCAACATGCTCAAAGGTGATTTTGGGATCTGTGGGACTTGCCTTGAGCAGCAGAGACGGTCGCTGGATCCTCTTCGAAGAAATACTCCACTTCCTCGGACGCGTCGGGAACTAAACAATTAACAAAACGACCAAAATCAATACAAAAGCATACAGAACATCTAATGTTTAATAATTTTACTGTGTAGAGCTTGATTTTACAAATTTTTAGAGATTTGATTCACCCAAAACGGAGTTCGGATGAATAAGTTATGAATTATCTAAGATTTCAGCCTATTTAACCTTATACAGAAAAGATCAAAGGCATATATGACGCAATAAAGGAATTTAATTATTTTTTTAATAGGGATATTGCGTCATCAAGTGAAAATCAACGGCTAGGATTAAAAGGACTAGATCTGACGGCTGAAAACCGAGAGGACTGGGTCCCTGGTCAACAGTTGACCGGGAGCGGGCCGTCCTGCTGATGTGGCTGCCACGTCAGCGCCGCCCATGAGCTGCTCGGCCGGCCCAGCATGCCGCCGGCGACAGCGAGCGGTGGCCCGAAGGCGTCGGCCGAGGACAGGAAACGAGAGAGGAGAACAAGGGGATGCTCACCGGTGAACAGACGATGTCCGGCGGTGAAGGACGATGGTCGGCGACGGAGAAGATGACCACGACGATGTTCGGGTCAACGGCGTTCCGGTGAAGGAGAAGGGCGGCGAAGGTGTGGACGAGGGGAGGCTCGTCCTCGTGAATCCGTAAGCAGCGTCGGTTGGCGAAGAAGACGACGAATGGCGGTCGGCGACGAGGATGGAGGCGGCGACGGCTCGGGATGACGGCGGCGAGGGTGTACCGATGGGCTCCTGCTGCAACCGAGGGGTGGACGGTATTCGCCTTGTCCTTGCGAAGCTGGGGAAGGAGACGGCGGGCTTCAGCGACGTCGGATTGCGGCCGGCGACGATGCCGAAGGCGGCGGCGGCGACGAGCTTCTCGGGTGAACATGGGGACGGCGATTTGGGGTGTTTCCGAGGGGGAAAAACGGTGGAACCGAAAGAGGAAGTATTAGGGATCCTTTTATAGGTGTATAAAAAGGAAGGGAAGCGGCGGTGGCCGGGGATTTCACCGGAGTTATGAACAATGAAGGGAGTAAAATCCCGGGATGAAACGGCCAAATTCTCCCAGTACGGTGCATTATTTGCCGCGAGGTTAGAGGGGAATTAAATACCATGATGAGAGGATCAACTTTTGTTTAAGGTTTGAGGCGCCGTTACACACGAAATTGGATTTAATCGACGAATTAAAGAGGGCGGCATTCACGGGAGCTCTCACAGGAGCCGACCGGCTGGAGGTTGAAGACGACCGACAGGTGGGACCCACCTGTCGGCGCCGGTTGCCCATGTCCTTGATGGGCCGCAGCCCACGGTGGGAGGGAGAGAAAAGAGAGAGAAAGACTTGGGTCGCCGGGTGGAAAAAGGAAGGGAATGGGCCGACTTTCGGCCCGAACTATTTTGGAAGGTTTTTAAAACCTTTTTCATTTAAATTATTGCTGAAATGAATTTCCATTTATTAAAAATACTTCCTAAGCTCAATTAAAAATTCCAGAAAATAGTTGAGACCTTAAAGTATTTAAATAAATTTTATCTTGGCCACTTTTGTGTTGGAATTTTCCATAGATTTTAACCTAGGCTTTCTTTTGCATTTTAAATTTATTCTAGAAAATGATTTCCACAATAGATTTATACGATTTTGAATTTCAGTCTATTACACTACCTTTGTTGCCAGTGGCCTCTTGTTGTTGAGGATGTCCTTCAGGTACCGGGCATAGGTGAGCACCTTCATGGCATCCAGCAGCGGCACGTAGATGTGGATCTTCTAGATAACCTCCACAAACCGGGAAATTTGCTCGTCTGCAGATGGCTTCTTGTGCCGTTGAGGGAAGGGCAGCAGTTTGGTGTCGGAGTAGGCTTGCGGCATTGTCTGTGGCTCTGCTGCCTCCTCAATTAGGCTAGATGGTGCTGCCTCCTTGCTGCTGCTACTGGCCTCTGCATGTTTAGGATTCGGCGGATCACGAGTAGTCTTACCCCCTCTCGTGGTCACAACCTTAACATTTTCTAAGGAAGACGCTGGTTGCCGAGGTATCTTCCCAGATTCATGTACAGACACTAAAGCGGCAAGCCAGAAGCAAAGCCATCTAGCTTAACATTAATATTCTCTAGGAGCTTATCATTAGCAGCCAGCTTTTTATTCATAACATCATTGATATTAGCTTGGCTAGCTATAGCATCCCTCCAGGGGCTATGTGGAGGATATGCGTATCGGGTGCCCACTCGTCCTGCTTATCCGACTAGAGATAGAAGGTGACCCACATCCATGTAATATGTAACAGACTAAGACTCGGTTGCCATGTTGCCTTGTATCCCAAGGCAGGGCATAGAGCCCCAGCCGAGTACTGCCTAGTATAGAATTTAGGAAATCTAAGCACTTTCCATGTAACCCGGCTCCTCAATCCTTATATTATATAAGGGGAGTCTGGGGAGCCCCTAAGGGCAAAAAAAAAACAAAAGACACAGAGATTACTATAATATTCGGTGGGATACAACCACCGTAGGCTGGAGTACGGTATTACTCCTCATATTGAGGGGGCCCGAAACAGGATAAATCTTGTCCCCCTCTCCATCGTTCTTTTCGATCTCGTGCATAACCCTATAAGTTTTATTGCCGGTCCAAAACACCGACAGTTGGCGCGCCAGGTAGGGGTTGTGTCGAGAACTTCATTAGCAAGCACGATCGAAATAAAGAATCCCCGGATTAATTTTCCGGTGTCACCGCACTTTCTCTCCCGGCTAGATTCAAGCTCCCCGGCTGTGTGATTGGTTGTTCGCCGACACGCCGCGTACTCATGAGTTGTTGACTGCGTGCATGACCAATCAACACCGTCGATCGACCGATGGGCTGATGGACGATTTCCCTGTCAAGCCATCATCAACGCTACCTTTGCTTCCGGCTGGATCTCACGGTCACCGGGTGACGCTGCCGAACGCACGATCCCTAGTCGGATTGCATCTACTACCTTTGTACCAGTTTGCAAGGCAATCAACCAACCTGGCCAACCAATCAGATCGAAGCTAGTACATGCATGATGAAGAAACTACAAGCTGAGATGCCACCAATAATCACCTGACGGATCACCAGACTTGGTGTACGTCGCCTTTGTCATCGCCGGCATCGAGCGCTCTGTTCCATGCCACACCTATCGCCAACATAACAAGGTTTTTATCTACTACACCAACCGAGCCACCGTGTGGCGTCCATTGCACCATGTGCGTATCGGACTCGGCAATACATCAGCTAGGCGAAGTATTGAAATCAGACCTGGCGGCTAAAAGCAGCAGGATCAGTCGGGGAAAGATCATTACATCAATGATTAATCTGCATCATGTGCATTACGTATGCAAAGCGCCATACACATTCATGCCTATGCATGCAGCAGTGTATCAACCATGGGAGCAATCAAACCAATCTGCAACACGTATGCACACAGAGAGGATTTCGTACATACGTATACACACAGGGAAGGGTGCCATCGTCAGTCAGCCTGATGACACATTGGAGATCAACATCGCCAACAATACCTCCCACCTCTACTTATCGGCAAGTCTAACATTGAGATCAAACAGATCAATCTAGCGCCAATGATTTCCGATCTAATTCATCTTCGTCTTGCTGTCTGATTGGTTGGGATCGGCTTGTAGTCAGACTTCGACAAACCAACTCTTCATGATGCGATCAGATCAGTCGGGAAAAGACTATGGCACATAAACGATCAATTAGGGCAGCTCTTATGCATCCCGTCTCCAAGCCATTAGGAAATCAAGAGTTACCAGCTTTATTTTCCGGTGTTGTCGACACCACTTACTCCCGTGGCGGCTCACAAATCCTTGAGTCGACAAGTTGCCGGTACTGCTTTGACCTCGTCGCCGATTCCATTGGCGACCTAACGATCATCTACTCGGATCTACTGCAGTGCAGAGCAGAGAGTAGTCGGATTTATTTTCCGGCATCGTCAATATCGTCTCTACCTCTGACTGCCTCGATATTAGACTTCCGTACCTGGAGCCCATTTCGATTACCAATCAGGACCGATGACCAGCGGTGTGGATAAGCATCAGCAGGTGAAGGAGTCTAGCACGATCGAAGATACATCTGTTGGAAATCTAGATATAATTTAATCCAGAAATTCGATAAATAAAAAATCATCAAAATGATGTCATTAAATAGATAATGATCTTGTGAAAAGCTATACATGTTCAGCACCAAAAAGAACACGATAATGCCTATCATGTTCATGATCAAAGTGAGGAGATCATACCCAGAGTTGAATGTAGACGATCTACTTGATCCGCCATGATTGTCTCCTCCGTTGCTTCCTCCGTTGCCACCGTTGCCTCTTCCTCCGTTGCCTCCTTCATTGTCCGATCCATCACCAGTTTCGATTGTCTCGTCGATTGCCACGAGGAAAACCTTTGAGCAGTCGCGCGGAAGCGCTCCCCAAAAACTATATCACCCGTCTACCCATACAGGTACTCGTGACACGGCGTTAGTTCCGGAGGCCTGCTCGTTCCAAGATCTTGTGTACGCAAGAACTCAGAATCGAGGATGAAGAAAATGCAATGCAAGAGTTTAAACTCCAAGAACAATGGTGGAGAGAATGAGAGAGTGTCTTCTCATGTGCCAAGAGGAAGAGGGGGGAATGAATGGCTGCCTAATTGAGTTCTAATGACATGTTTATGAAGAATAAACGCAGTCATTAAATCTCCAAACGTTTTAGAAGTTAAGACCTCGAATGTCTGCCAGCCACCGGACATTCCGGTAACACCACCGGACAGTCCGGTAAAATGGTTCTGTTCCCAATAAAAGTATTTTACCGGACATTCTGGTTGTTCTACCAGACAATTAACCGGATAGTCCATCAGATAGTTTGGTAAAAATCAGCATTCAACAGAGAGCTTTTACCGGACTATCCGGTGACTTTACCGGACATTCTGGTGAAAGATCACTCTCTTTTAATTTGTACTTTTGTGTGTCTTTTAAGTTTTATTATTAGATTTAAATGGGTCCAACCCTAATTAAATCCAACAACAGCAACGTATTGGTTTACTAGCCGATCAGATCTACTACGAGTGTTGATGGCCAAATGCTGCTTGCATCGACGGAGTCGCCATCTGCCGCCATCGATCGCCTAAGCAGGAGTTGTTGCACCTGGTTGCTGGGATACCATGATCTCACACGGAAGATATGCATATCTGTCGCCAACGACAAGCCGCACAGTACAGATCCGCCGCTGATGCCGGGCTTCTCCATCCATATGTGCATATCGCGCATGCAAGGTGGATATCTCTGAGGCAGATCAATAACTACACATGCTTAGATCGTGCAAAAACATGTTGAATTGATCGTCACCAGCGCACATGAGGAGCAAGGAGATCGATTATGCTTATTCAGGTCACCAAGCCCTTATCTCGTTCTGATCTGTTACTATATGGATTTCTGATGACGAGATAACTTCCTGTGCTTGGTCGTTTAAATTCATGCACTGTCTGAGTCGAGAGGATCAAAGCAGTCATCGCCGGCCCATTCGGCAGCCATCGCGCACCTCCCTACCGTGCATGCAGCAGCACATGCAGCTAGCCAGACGTGCTGTAGTGGAACGGAGGAAAAAGCCGGCCAGGCAGCAACTCGGACACGCGGCCATCTCCATCAATCGGCGCTTGAGGACACAGCCTAGTCCCCGCCGACCAGCACGGCGTCGTCTTCTCTGACGACGGAGCTAAGACAAATATTTGGCCAGCATCAACATCTACTGTCCGAGCCAATACTGGAAAGTGAGCTTCAAGGCCAAAGTTGCATCGTCAGCACGTCATCATCATGACATCACCACTTGCTACCTTCTTCCTCTGCCGGATCATTCACCTTGGTGGATCAGACTACATCACCGACGATTTTGGCAAGATAAACACTTTACAATGACACTGTTCCAGCTCATCACCGTATATACTTCACCTCATCCAGCCATCCACGTCGAGTCCATGGGATAACGCTGATCTTCTGCATCTAGCAAATACAAGCACCAAGTTTCTTTCAAGAATCATCATCGGTCATGTTGACTGGCTCCGTGCCATCAATAATATTGGTGTCAACAGCTGATTTGGTTTCTCATCATCAACTATTTAAAACAGTCACGGATTGCTTCAACAGCAGCGTCCGGCTTACACATCATCAACATTTTTGACGGCCCAATATTATTGGGTCTATATCAAGCTCACCACCAACATATTTGTCTCATTGTACCTGTACGCGACAACAATACGGTGTTCAGTAGCATCAACAATATGCACACGCAATTCAATGATGGCCCCGCCGACTGCCTCTTTGTCGTGTTCTTTGACATTGGCAAGAACCAACGGCACAATGATGGCCCTGCCGACAGAATCCACATCATCTTCTTCAATACCGACATGAGTTGGGATAATATTGATATCACCAATTACTTACATGCTCACTTTTTACAACAAGTGATGCTTCTCTCCTCGTTCTTCCTACTCGGTCATGGCCATGAGCCGTCGAGGTTTGGATATAGAGAATCAACAATATCAATTCAAGCACTTTGCTCCCTCTATCTTTCCACTCAGACATAGCTTCGAGTCATTGAGTTTGGACCTAAAGCGGTCAGCACCATTATGTCAATGACTCAGCTCTCTAGCTCTCCACTCGGGCACGACCATGAACATGTCATGTTTGGATCTAGGGCAGCTAATATTATCGACAAATATCTTCAGTCGGTCAAGAACTTACAAGATAAGTTATCTTTTACTTATTTTTCACATGATATTTCTATTATTTAGTAACTTCGACTGTTTGCGCCAAGTGATTTCTCACTTGAGTAGCCAGTCGGGGGCTATGTGCATTATACTACAAGTTTTCAAATCTTGCTTTTTTTCTCTTAACGATGGTAAGAGTACTTGAGTAGCACAAATTCCAGGTCGTGAAACTCAGCTCCATGTTGGGCGAGTTTATAAACGTATGGAGTTAACTACTCGGGGAAATCAAGATCAATAAGAGGGAGAATATCTATTTTCTCTTTAGGATTGCAAAAGTACTTGAGTAGCAAAAGTTTCAGATAGTGAAACTCAGCTCCATGTTGAGCGAGTGTATAAACGTACGAGACAAACTACTTGGGAAAATCAAGATCAATGAGAGGAGAAATACACATTTGACTATACTACTTATTTTTTATTTTAAATAGTGATTTTTTACATCAGATACTACTCATCTATATGTTTATTCACGCAGGACCTAGATCCGAGTGATTTTATGGTAACACGGGACCATACGCCTGTCTTCGACACATGAAGACTGGATCAGTCGAAAAAACCATGTGACATGCCACATGACTGTCAGTTGGGAATTTACACCAGTCGGGACTCAAACATCATCAAGCCGAATAACGTACGCCCCTGAGGGTTACTTTGCTCGTTCATCACTTCACTACATGAGTCACATTCCCCTTGGCACCGCATTACTCGAACATCAACAATTGACTTCAACGCCAACCACAACTTGGCTATGACTTCATTGAACAAGCCATACCACATGGGTGCCTACTTATTCTGTCACCACTCTATTGAGATCGATAATGGCTACATGACAAAAAAAGCTATAATCCTTGACTTCACGTGCTTAACAACTAAGCATAAAGTCAGGGGCTACAAAGATTAAGAACATCGCCGATTATCAAGGCATATAATTTCTTCGCCGTCTATGACACCAGTCAGGACACACCTGCTACTTCATCGGGAGATCTGCGACCCTGAGGGTTACATTACTTGGCCATCACTTCATTGGTCATTATATTACTCTGAAGACATTACTCGGCATCCTACACTCGGACAATGACGCCCTAATGAATGGAATTCTGTATGTGTTCAGCAAAAAGCAGCCTACTGCTATAACAACTAGATAAAAAGCAGTCGTCTGCTATAACAACTAGACAAAAAGCAGCCGTCTACTATAACAACTAGACAAAAAGCAGCCGTCTGCTATAACAACTAGACAAAAAGCAGCCGACTGTGATAACAACTAGATGAGAAGCAGTCGTCTGCTGTAACAACTAGATGAAAAGCTGCCGTCTGCTATAACAACTAGATAAAAAGCAGTTGTCTGCTATAACAACTAGATAAAAAGTAGCCGTCTGCTACAACAACTAGATAAGAAGCAGCCGTCTGCTACAACAACTCGACAAAAAGCAGCCGACTGCTATAAAAACTAGATGATTGGATTATCTTCAACTCGACAAAAAGCAGCCGACTACTATAAAAACTAAAAACTAGATGATTGGATTATCTTCATAGTTGAAAGCCTCTGGCCTATCACTTAGGAAATCTACTCAGGTGATCGATGCTAAGCTGAACTTTATATAGCCCGATAAATTTTAAGCATGCCCTTTTGTGCCATAAGGTGATGGACAATCACGTGCGGTTTACACGGAGCATATCGCAATGAGCTCTTTGGTAATTGCCAAGTGATCGTGCTGAAATAGCCCCCCGCAAGCGAACGGGTGCCACTGTGAAGTGGCGAGAGTCGTGTTCTCCACAGGGACTAAGATTACCGGCTAAACACTCCTAACAGAAGCTAAATCGACCGATAAGTTGAAAGAGAAGAATTGATTAGGAGCTTAAACAGATTTGAGAGGAGAAGATAGAGTCCTAAACCTAAGAAGATGATAGAAAGATTGAGATAGGGGTCACGCTGGTAAGAAAAAAACAGAGAAGGAAAGAGATTGACAGGAATTGAGAGATAGAGAGAAAGAAAGACAGATAGAGATCGAGAGAGGAAGAAAGAAGCACTACACTCTACTGCCACACTCCTACTAATCTAAAACCAAAACAACTCAACACTGGACAGAGACTAAACCTCACAAGCTCAGCACTAAAGCACAGGCTAAAACAGCAACAAGCTACAGAATTAACAACTGAATGAAAATTACAGTAAAACTAAGTAAATCTACTCTCTGTTTTTTTTAGCTTTTCAGGTTTATAACAGCAGGTAAATAAAACTAACAGGGAGAGTAATTTAACAGAAATTAAACTACTGCAAAACTGAACCAAAGTGACAGAATCTCTAAAATTTACGAACAGAGGATCTGATCTGAATGATTAAATAATAACTCTGAATAAAGGTCTCACAAAATTCTGCAAAGTACCAACAAGGAAACTAATCTGAACAAATACACACTGTCATCCAGTAGCACAGTTGCAGAGAATAAAATTTACACACTAACACAGTGATGAATCGTCTCAAATCAAGCACAAATTATGGGCACAGGAAGGAGTAAACCAAAGTGAGGAAGCTGTTGATGAAGCACAGGAACTAGATGATGAATCGAAGCAGAACTTGAGGAAGAAAGTGGCAGATTTGCCTCCTGGAAGTAGAGGTTGCAGATCGAGCGGTTTGTGGTGTTCTTGATGTAGAGGAAGAAAGTCGTAGCAGGGGTAGTAGCAGCAGTTGTTGTGGACGAAAATCACTTGAGGAAGTAGATCGGGTCGCCTTGCACTCGCACGAAGTTGGAGCAGCAGCAGATCGTCTCGTTTCTGGTCGATCTGGTGGTGGATGGAGAAGATAAGCAGCAGCAGCAACAGTGGGAGATCAGGGAGCTCGTCCAGGAGAAGGGGGAAATAGCAGGAGGAAGGTGGAGGGAGAGGGCTAGGTGGTGCTGGAGGTGAGGTCGTCGCCGGCTACGGCTGGTCTCCGGCGACGGCAGCGTGGTGGCTGGTGGTGGCTCAAGGAAGAAGAGGATGCATATCGATTTGGGGATTTTTGGTGGAGTGACCAGCTCAGCCCTGGAAAAGGGAACTACTCTACTTAAATATGTTTTGTGGCGGCTGGGACTGGAAACCCTAAATGGTTGCTAGGAATTTTGCAATCTGGACCACTCTAAGTTCACACAATCAGGATTTAGCCCTCCCTTTGATTAACACATTTTCAGATTGCGCGTTCTGTACATTTTCCAGCTCCAATTGGTAGAAATTGCGCCTTGCCGCGCCAACCTACAACAAGACGTCAAAACATATAAATTGTCCCATTTTAACTGCAAATTTGTAATTTTAATAGCTGATCAGGACTAAATCAATCAAAATCAGTAGCACATTATGATAAAATCATGTAAACCACAATACAAATTTCAAGTTTGCTTATCCTTATTAAAATTAAGGTGCAAATTGTTGCTTCTCTAACAAAATCACTCGGCCATGAGCCCATCAGTGAGATATTAAGCTTCTGACCTATTACTTGGAATCATCTGGGTAATCGATGTTAAGCTAAGATTACCTTCCTTGATATAATCAGGATGAGGACGACAATATGTCCGAAAATTTGCCCTATTGTGCATCAACTATTAAGCCTCTGGCCTATTGTCTAGATCATTGGATGATCGATGCTAAGCTAAATTGTTTCCATTGACATAGTCAAGATGAGGATACATGTATATCCGAATAAAAATCGCATTAGGCTCTAGCTATGCGTATAATATTGTTCCTCTGGCCTATTATGCGAGTAATTCACTTGGATGACCGATGCTAAGCTATATTAATGGTGTGGGTGCTTAATTCGGAAAGAATAAGTAAATACTTGACTCTAAGCTTAGTTGTTTCCCAACTAACTATAGAGTCGGGGGCTACACCTATTAGGTGCGCCTATTTGTCGCTCCTAAGATATTTTCCTTGATAAAATCAAATGATTTATTGCATTTGGCTCCGTCAATGCAGATTCAGCCTCTGGCCTATCACTCGGGTGATCGACGCTAAGCCCAAGGCATAACTCTAAGCTTAGTTGCTTCCCAACTAAGAAGAGCATATACATCGGATTGGTTTCCTAATTGATCGACAGCAAGTACTGATGGTTTTCAAAATGAACTTGGTTTCTGCGTGTCATGTGCACGAGGATTGAAGTCATGTATGCAAAAGCAATCGGATTATCAATGGGAGTATGCAAGTCAGGAATGAAGCAACAAGATCAGACTGGTACCAGAATTATCATCTACACAGATTAATCAGATCAGCACCCGCAAATTAGTCAGTCACATCATGATGGCATGAAGAAGCGGGAAGTTGCACCAACATGCCTCAATTTGTCTTCTGCTCGTCTTATATCCAAGCCATGTACATGTGTGCATGTATATGCATACAACAGCGAGCCAGACAACCAGTCAATTACAAGGTCAATCGTATCAGCAAGCTCTAATTGGACGATCGACGGAAGCACATGAGGACAACCTGCCAGCGGATTGTGTCCAAGTCATACATGGAGAAGTGCCGGTACCACACCAAACACTTACGCGGGACTGTGATTTCTGAGATGTTGTTACCTTTGTCATTGAAGACACAAATGAATTCTTGAAGCTCGTCTCGTATGTTTGTCCGACAGATGCTGACCAACTCGATCATTTGCGACTACTCCAGGAGACACTAAAAAAATTCTTGTAATCCATGACAGACAAATTCTGTCATAGATCACTAAAAAACCATCACAAACCAATATTTATGACGTTTTTAGATTCCGTCATGTATTGAGCGTCACAGATTAACTCGCGTGGCGGATTTACAAAATTGTCATAGATTGAACGTGATCCATGACGTTTCTCAACCGTCATAGAACAGTCCTCGACCAATGTAGCCCAACCCAAGCTTGGCCCGACCCCCTGGGCTAGGCCCGCTATAAATGGGCCAGTATAAAACATGACCCAATTAGTGTCACGACCCGACCCCCTGGGCCGGGCCCGCTAACACATGGCAGCTCTATAGGATATCAAGACTTCCTAATCGGTCACCCATCCTAAAATTGCTCCAGGTCACGCATGCCTAACCTTAGAGTTCTCTCGAGATGAGCTCATAGAAAAGAAGTTGCAATTTGTTGATATAACTATTATATTATTGTTATTAATGGGTAAAACGGGTATTATCCAACCGGTAAAGGTAAAAATGGGTAATGTATATGTGGGTACCACATTCATAATTTGCTCAAAAGTTGTACAAATTTGCTTCTCTATAAGATAAATGAACCCTATAAAATTTAATTGAATTTGACAAAATTTTATAACGTGGACACGAGTTTAAAAATTTTAGGGTCCGAGTTTAACACTGTACAAAGTATAACATGACTATGAGTAATGCAGTGGGCCCCACATTTAAAATTAGCTAAAGAATTGTACAAAGTTGCTCCTCTATAAGATAAATCAACCCTATAAAATTTAATTAAATTTGACAAAATTTTATAGTGTGAACGTGAGTTTAAAATTTTAGGGTCCGAGTTTAACACTATAAAAAATATATAAAAAGAGTATGGGTAAAGTGGGTAATCATGGGTATTACCCTCTTATACCTAAAACTGAAATGGATATTTTTTTCCTACTCATACCCTCCCCAAATTATATGGGTATGGGTATGGGTATGGATTACCCATATCCAGTGGCAGGTCTAGGTGGGCCCATACTCACTGATATAAAAAGAATGATCCATATTGATCGTGACGAATTTTATAGAATGTCACTAGTTAGTGCGCTAGATTGTGACGAATTTAGTGAAACGTCACCATATAATGGGCCTAATATCCATGCTCTATATCCATGACGAAAAAATAGATATTGTGCATAGTTAATGACGTTTTCTGAATACGTCACGGAAAATCCGTCATAGATTAATAGATTTCTTGTAGTGAGATCAACACCGTGGTGGTACAAGTCGGACTCATGCAGCGATCCATGCAGTCATCTCTGAATCATAAAAGCTGCTCAAGTCCGACGTGTACAAAATCAGACATCAAGGCCAACAAATCGGGAGCAAGTATATGCGTGATGGAATACTACAAGCTGAAGCCAACAATAATCACCCAACTGTGTATGCATACAGTCATTCGATTACTTGATCCGCGGACCAATTACTCGACGCTCCTAAGAGTTTCCTTCAGAAACATTTTATTAGTCCTAATAGACTCTACGCTTAGTTGTTTGCCAACTAAGTATAGAGTCGGGGGCTACACCTGATAGGTGCGCCTATTCGGCACCCCAATTACTTTATTCCTGAAGATGGAGCCCTCCACAGCCTCTTTACAATATGATTGAAGGAGAATCCTACAAAGAAGAACTCGTCGATTATTACATGAAGAAACAAAGTATTCAATATTGATCAAGTATCATGAAAAACAAGCTGCAACTTGACTGTGAAGGACTCGGGGGCTACTGTGGAGGATATGGGTACCGGGTACCCACTCAGCCTGCTTATCCGACTAGAGATAGAAGGTGACCCACATCCATGTAATATGTAATAGACTAGGACTCGGTTGCCATGTTTCCATGTATCCCAAGGCAGGCCATAGAGCCCCGGCCGAGTACTGCCTAGTATGTATTTAGGAAATCTAAGCCGTATCCGGCTGGGCCTTTCCATGTAACCCGGCTCTTCAATCCTATATAAGGGGAGTCGAGGGAGCCCCTAAGGGCAGACCAAAAACACAAGACACAGAGATTACTACAATATCCGGTGGGATACAACCACCGAAGGCTGGAGTATGGTATTACTCCTCATATTGAGGGGGCCTAAACCAGGATAAATCTTGTCCCCCACTCCATCGTTCTTTTCGATCTCGTGCGTAACCCTATAAGTTTTATTACCGGTCCAAAACACCGACAGGCTAGGACAAGAATAACTAGGGGTTGGATAGTTACCTTGCCCGTTGTTGCCTTCTTGGTATTGTGGTCGTGGTTGATTCCAGCCTTGACCACCATGGGTACGAAAGTTGTTCCCCATGTACATCGCCTTGGCATGGGTCTCGGGGCAGTCCTTCCCAGAGTGTCCCGTACCTCCGCAGTCTCCGCATGTCATGTGCGAGTCCAGGAAATTCACCATGCCCATCGACCGCCCCTTCTACTGATCTTCAATTCTTTTCATGAGGAGGTCGATCTTGGCAGCGAGCATATCCGCCTCCTTGACGGAATGGGTTCCTCGCTGACGGGGTTGGAGTCGTTCATCGCTCCAGCCCATGTTGGAGACCATCTTCTTAATTAGTTAGGTAGCAGCCCGAACCGTCTTGGAAAAGAAAGCTCCTCCAGCTACCGCGTCCAGGTGATCATGGGATGACGAAAGGAGCCCGTTGTAGAATCTCTACAGGATGAGCTAGTCGTCCATCCCGTGATGGGGACAGGCAGGGACATACTCTTGCAGATGCTCCCAAACTTCTGGTATGGATTCCTCCTTCATCTGCTGGAAATTGGAAATTCTCCCACGAAGGGCGTTTGTTCGGCCCATCGGGAAGAACTTTGCCAGGAATGTCGTCAAACACTTGCTCCAGGTGTCGACGGTCGCACGGTTGGCGTAGAACCACTGCTTTGCCTTCCCAAGGAGGGAAAACAGAAACAGACGGAGTCGGATTGCATCAGCAGAGACTCCCTTCACCTTGTAGGTGCTGCAAATCTCCAGGAACTGCTAGAGATGTGCACTGGCATCCTCGTGTGGCTTGCCACAGAACGGGCTTGCCTGTGCCATGGTGATGAGGCTGGACTTCACGTCGAAGTCGCCATCCCCGATGTTGACCTGTGGCCCTGTCGGCACATTGTCAGCAGAGGGAGTAGCGTACTCACGGAGTATCCTCTCAGCCATCGTGAAACGTGGTGGCACTGAAGTTGTTGCTGGTTCCTTGTTAGAAGCTGTTCGCTAGGGCAGAACGGACCTGGCTCGTATGCTCCTGACGAACACTTCTGGATTGTCATGGAAGTTCTCCGGCAAGTTGAAACCAGACATACACTACCCTGCTTTCAAATCAAAAAGACAGAAAGCAACTAAGGTTAGCCTGCAAAACATTTGAAACGTGTAGTTCTTTAAAAATCTTCCCCGGCAACGACGCCAGAAATGCTTGTTGGTATTTCTTATCGTCATCCTTGATAATAGAATTCCAACGACATCGACTCAAAATAACAATGGGTAATCTATGGTTCACAGAATAAATCCGCAAGCGCACGGATATACCATTGTAGCATTCACCCGGAAGTATTCCAAGGTATCGTATTTATTTAATCCCAAGGGAAGATTGTAAAGAACTAACCTTTCTAATATTATATCATACACTTGCATATGTTATAGTTTTAAGCAGGGGTAAGACAAATAATCTTGGGTAGAGTGACCTAGCAAAGGATTATGCTAATTCTATCATTAATCCTAATCTAGTCCTAGCAAGAGCAGTCATATTTAAGTCCTATTTTTGTACTTCCATTATTTAACAACCTAGCATATACTAACTAGTATACAACAATATAGTGTACCCTCCTTACAATGCAGCTTTAACTATGCCTTAACCTAGTCAAGCCCTTCTTGATGCTACGCAAAGTTATTCCAGACTACCGAGTTACTTACGACAGTCCATCCTAACCACCCTACCAGAGTTAAATGTGGAGGTGCATCTAACCCCAGGAAATTGTCGTAGGAATATATACTACGGGGGCGACACCCGTACTGAGCTGTCACCATCAGCGGCCCGCGTTCCCTCCAGAGTATATATGCCCAAATAATAGTAAGATCCTGCCTAGACACCATGTCTATACTATCACTCCCTACTCTACAGCCTCACGATTGAAGCAGAGTACTTAAGTTCCAAATTAATTAATAACTCTTGGTTCATCCTAAGCAGATTATTAACCCAGTTCTTAGACGTTATACCCACACCAATGCAAATCCCAGATAATGTAACTATACTAAGTACTTTAGTCAGATATAAACTAAGCATGGCATCCATAATCTAATGACTTAGACTAATGAACCACAAGTATATAAAGGAAGAATGATTATATTGATGTAATGAAAGTCTTACAAAAGGAACTAAAGAGCAAAGTAGGACTCTACCGAAATTCCTCCGAAGTCTTCCTTGAACTAGAACTATACTAATTCTACTAATGTTTGGACTAATACTACAAGTGGAGAAGCTATTCCTTGCTTTGGTGTGTATTGGAGTGAAGAGAGTGAGGTCCATTTATAGACTCTCAATGGCAGCAACATCCCATGCGAAATGACCAGAGTACCCCTCACAACCGCCATCAGGAGCCAACCAGGAGCTGACACGTCAAAGGTCGGTGGAATTGGTGTCGACCCTGGTTTGGCCCAACCACCCTGGTAGCCAACCGACTCCAGCTTTCTCCAGGTCTTTGATAGGTGGGCCCTTATGACGGTTACAGGTGCAAGGACGGTTACTTCGATAGTAATCCGTGCCAGGTGGCCCTCTCATCCACAAGCTTGCTTGGGAGTGAGGTTTCCTCCCACTTATCTTCTCTATTTTGTTTAATTTCCCTATAAGCAAAATTCTCCAAGTACAAGTGGAACTATATTATTCTGAAATAAATATCCTATTCTCCATTATTTTAGTTAAATTGACGGTCGAAATATTGCTATAACGACCATCAACACTCACTTGATACCGTCTTCATCTTGAGCTCAAGGCTTGAGCGTATCGTGCACATCACTTGAAGGTATCTTGGGTTTCATGTCAAGCACATAAAAAATACCCAAGTGAAGTGGAAAAAATGTGCACAAAGATGAGCATTGATTCCGGAAGTATTAGAGTGATATAGCTCAAGGTCTTGTCTCAAGTGAGGCTATGTTGATTTGAGATATAGTTGCCTCCACTTGAAGTGTTGACCCAGAATGTCGGTGATGACCGGGACAGATTGGTTGTCGATGTCGTCGCCTTCCAAGAAAGAAAGGAGTCGAGGATCTCAAGAGAGAGGGCACGGACGAACGGCTTATAAACACCATGTGGATGTCCAGAGCCTCCTGCGGAAGCTGCCGGAGCGTCCGGACTGTCCGGAGGTTTCGGATGTGGCTCCGGACGTGGCTCCGTGACGGTGATCAGACGATACAGAGTCCCTTCAGCGGAGGATCCAAATGGAGGTCTGATCTGTCCGGATGCTCTGGACAAAACCTCCAGACCTGGAGCAACGATCCAGAATGCCTCCAACGGATGCTCTGAAGCGGGGTCGACACACAGGGAGTAGGAGGTTGAGAGCACACCAAGAATTGTCTTGAGCTTGTAGTTCTTTACTTTACCTAAGGCAAATCACAAAGAAGCCAAAAGGTAAAATTGATGAAACTTTGAAATTGAGAACTACGTTTTACCGTCATTTGGTAATTTGCTCAAGAGTAATCCTTTGGATGAAAGCTTGGTGCTTCTCGTATGATCTTGATCCTTAGATGTTCACTTGATAATACAAGATCCTTGATACCTACACCACTTACAAGACAATGCTCTACAAGAGAGCCGTCAAATGCATCATAATACACAAGGTTTGCAATATGCACAAATTTTATCTAGCCATATTTATGTGCTCACAATTTTTGCAAATTGTGGACACTTTACATCTATGCAAGGCTAGGGCTTCGAGACGTCAATGTAAATACTTGCTACCGAGATAACATCTATTGATGTAGAACAATAATACTCACGTTTGACTCCATTTTGGCATAAGGTGTAAATTTGATCATCCACAAAAGAGTCAAGCCTCTAATGCATCTCCAAGTACCTACATGACACTCTAAGCAAGTTTTGGTACCCAAACTATGTTGGGTCCAAAGGGATTAGTCACAAGAGACTTTGGCTTCCAAATGGCCTTTGTGCTAGCACGTAGTGAACTAATCACCTTAGTAGCATGAGTGACATTTTTGGCCTTGCTAAGCAAATTATGATGAATTGACAAGTTCGGCTTAGGAGTGTTACCCATGGGATAATTTTTACCAATATGTCCCTTCGCCTGGCAAGTGTAGCAAGTCCGCTTCTTCTCCTTGAAAGATGTGTCTTGCTTCTTGTTGATTTGCTTGCCGGCGAGCCTCTCACTTGATGGTTTGCCATCGTTCTTCTTCTTGTGACGACAAGATCCAATCTCATGTCCCTTCTTATAGCAACCATAGCACTTTCTCTTATTGATACTTGATCTTGTTCTTGAAAGTGCGACTTCATCATCTATGTTGTTGGAACACATAGATGCATAGTGTCCCAATCTTGAGCATTTGAAGTACTTGACATGAGCCATCTTCTTCTTTTCTTGGATCTTGCTCATGTCACTCTTTTGCTTCTTCCAAGGGCAATCTTTCACATGATGTCTCTCTTTCTTGCGCATGAAGCAAGTAATGGGAGTCTTAATCTTTCTTTCATCTCTCCCTTGGCACTTCTTGTTGGACTTGGTGTCTTCTTGATCTAACTTGGTGCAAGCTACGGTTGATCCCTTCTCAAGCTTGTTCACCATGCTCACACTGTTATCTTGAGAAGGTCAAGCTTTGCACCTTGTTGTTGTCAAGTCCTACTTCTTTGACTTATTGGACTTGGTCTTACTTCTTGAATTTCCAACAAGTGCACGAGCCATGTGCTTCTCTTTTGCACTGTGTCGGTGTTTTGGACCGGCAATAAACTTTATGGTGCTACGCACGAACTCCAAAGCAAGATGGTGACAGAACACGAGGATTTATACTGGTTCAGGCCCTCCATTGGAGTAATAACCCTAATCCAGTCCAAAGGAAGTATTCCACCGAGTTTGTATGATTGAATATAGTGTATGTTGTGGTGTATTTCGACGTCCTCGGCCCCTCCTTATATAGGGAGGGAAGGCTGAGTCATCTGGGAGTCCTAGCTCTAGACAGCTTAGGGTTTCCTTAATTGTGACAATATCTACCTGGCCGACTGCCGCAGGATACAAGGCAAGGCCCAACCGAGTGATTTATCTGTTTACAAATATGAACTCCGAGTTATCTATCACTCGGGTTATGCCTTATCTCTTGGATTGCACCGTGGGAAACAAGGCACTGATGGGCCATGCTTCTTTGCCTTCCTTCTATCAATCTTCTAGAACACCTTCTCTTCGTGGGCTTATGATGGTCCGAGTGAATACCCGATACCCATATTCTCCACAGTAGCCCCCGAGTCATTCACAGTCGAGTCGCATCTTTCTTTAATAATCTTCAATCTCCAATCTTCAAACATCCATTTTCAAGTACTTCTTCCAATCATCTTGCAAAGAGGCTGTGAAGGGCTCCATCATAAAATCCATAGAAAAAATTGCAGCGTAGAGTGGCCCCTAGCACCTATTAGGTGTAGTCCTGTTGATGCAAATTTCTGCCACCGGCCTATCGGACGTTGTCGTCGGGTGTGTTGGCCGATGGAGTACTTCGCGCTCAAATCTTAGGTGTAGCCCTGTTGATGCAAATCTTTGATACCGATGTAGTTGCCCCCCGAGCTGAACAATTGAATCATCAATGGTTTCTTTGATAAAATCCCGAAGAAAATTTAGCTAAACTTTTGTACACACAGCTTCATTGACCAAATCTTGAATATAATTCTATTGATTATTGTCTTCTTCCCGATATGGCTCATTGATCAGAGTTGCTTTTGGAAGTGGTGTCTTCTGAATCGGCCCTTGTTGTGTCATGCTGAAGGATTCTAGACAAAGCTTCTGAAAATCTGCCATAGATTGCTCCATCCGTTGCCTCTGCTCTTCCGTCAGCTCGTCTATTGTGATTGGGATGGCATTGACTTCTTCTTCAGACATGTTGGGTTTAGTGTATCGGCTCAATTGGGCGTTAAACCGATATAACGTCTTCGTGTCCCACCGGGCATGCCAATTGTGTTGATGCAAATTTCTGCCACTGGCCTATCGGACGTTGTCGTCGGGTGTGTTGGCCGATGGAGTACTTCGCGCTCAAACACGAAGGCCTGGGAGATCTGCTTGGCTCCAGTGCAGGTCCTAAACGTTGAGGATACGGGCGTGCCAGTCAGTTTGATCTTGCAACCGACAAGATAGTTGAACGTTGATCGTCACGCAGTTGATCGGCCATCAAGCCGATGTATTGTAGCGCCTCCGATTGATGTGGATGACGATGTCTGGAAGCCGATCGGTGTCAAGCCGATTCAATGTGCTGCAAGCCGATGTCGATAAGATATTGAAGATCAATCGGCTATATGTTAGACATAGATCCAAGTAATCAGATAGACAAGTAAGATCAATAAAAGTATCAGCTATAAATAAGATGTGACATGATAAGCTGGTATAACACTTAGATGTAGTCATAGGATAACTCATCGGCTAACCCTCCGATGAAACTACACACGCCGACAGCCGATGCACCCAAACCGATCAGCTCTAGTCTTAGCCCGAAGGATCGAGCGGGGTCGAGACAGCTTGCGCCAAAACTACTGCTAACAGATCTAAGTGAACCAACCGACAACATGTATAGTGATGGATATAACAAATCTATTTAAAACAACATTATGGTTGTAGAGAAATATCGGCTAAGACAGAAGATCAGACCTAACCGAGACAGTTCCGACTAAACCGATTCGTCTCTAAACACAATGCAATTAGAAATAGAATTGAGATATCGGGTAGACAAATATATCAACCAAACCAGAGCGATCCAGCCTTGAACAACACCAATGTAGCCGATAGATTCACCAGAGCCGGCGGAACGTAGGACTTACCCCTTCGCCGGAGATCGAACTGAACCGATGCAGCCCCGCGTCAGGTGCCAAGTTCCGCCGGTTTGGCAAAAACCTCAGAGATGAGGGTGGCGATGTGCCGAAAGTATATTGATCGAGAGATAAAAATTACAGGGACCCCTGGTGTACAATTTATACCCTTGGGTCTTATTGAGTCCTAATAGGATACTAGACAAAACTTTCCTAACAAGAAAACGATTCCTTCTTGGATTTGGTCTTCATCTCGTGTGAATAGTACCCCGACGCTACAGTGCTCAAACTGCTACAGTACCTGCTCATTTTAGGCCAAATCCAAATTCTGGTGTCAACAAGCCCCCAACTCTAGGATTATTTGGGGAAACAACTAAACTTAGAGTCTACATGGAGCTCTTAAGAAAAATATCCTGCAAAGAAATTAATTTGTGCGCCGAGTGGAGCACCTAATAGGTGTAGCCTAGTTGGGAAAACAACTAAACTAGAGTCTAATCGAGACCATTAACACACCTTGAGCTTAGCATCGATCATTTTGAATGATAGGCCAGAGGCTGTAATGTGATATGCATAGCTAGAGCCAAATGCGATTTTGAACCAGATATACATGTATCCTCATCTTGACAACATCAAGGTAAATAGCTTAGCATCAATCATTCAGTTAATTTGAATAATAGGCCAAAGGCTTGATATCTCACTATGGGACTTTTTTAGCCGAGTGATTCTATTAGAGTAGTAACAATTTGCACCTTAATTTGAATAAGGATAAACAAACCCCGAATCAGGTCATTACTCTCTTAAATCGCACATTGCGAGTAGCTCCAAGTAAATCGCATGTGATTTTCCATCACCTTATGGCACAAAGGGCATGCTTAAAATTTACCGGGCTATATAAAGTTTTAGCTTAGCATCTATCACAGGAATGAACATTCCCGAGTGATAGGCTAGAGGCTTACAATCTAGAATAATCCAATTATCTAGTTTTTATAGCAGTCGGCTGCTCTATTATTAAATAGATCTTCAAGTCTTCTGAATGCAGTCTTTGATTCATAATCCCAACGGTAAGGTCAAACTACCTGCGGTAATACCGAGTGATTGATCAAAAATCTTAATTGCCGACTGGTTCACTCGGTAAACCCTACGACTTCCTTATAACGGCTCTGTCGATTATATGGGTCCGGGGGTATCATCAGATAATGACATATAAAGAAGGAAGGTGCGTCCATCACCAAGGCATCAACGGGCATACCTCAACTATTCATAATGGTCCGGGCCACGGGCGGCCACGTGGCACCCCGAAGGTAGGGTTGGCCCAGAGGCTGCCAGGAGGCCGTACTCCGCCACGGGACAAGGTACGGGATCACCCGAACCCCTACCCCCTCAACTCGCACCTCTCCCACGGGAGAGGTGCGCACAGCCGCCGTAGTTAATGCGACGGCCAGGCGCTGCCCATCGCGTTTAATGCGATGTGAGGCACGTTCGTCAGAGATCATCATCACCCTTCACCCTGCGCAGAAAGGGGGTAAGGAAGTCTTCGTCGACTGTTGCGGGCTGGCAGCCCGTCAGCTCACCCACGCCCCTCCCCCCGGTTTGTCACCGTCGCATTTAATGCTGGAGCAGCCACGTGGGAGAGAAAATAGGCAGGCGCGGAGGAGGAGAAACCCAGGAATACTGTGGTGACCCCTTGCGCTATAAAAGGAGGCCCAAGTCCACCGTAGAAAGGGTTGGATGTTTAACGGTTAGTGGACCACCCTTGAGCAAGTCTTAGAACATCTACAACTTTACTCAGTCATCAGCTCTAGCTCCAGCCCCCCAGGGAAGAACTCCACTCACTTAGTTGAAAAAGAGATTGGGAGAAGAGTCAGGGATACCCTGATCGTAGCACAGAAAAATCACCACACCAAAACCTTGTCATCCATCCATCATCATATAGTACAAGAATAGGAGTAGGGTATTACGCCTCCCAGGCGGCCCGAACCTGTATAAACCCCCCGCATCATGCTTGTTTAGTGGGTTTTCCACCTGCCCACCTTCTTGTTCCCCTTAACTCGAATCTTGGTGCACCGCACCCCTGTGCCGAACCAAAAAGGGGGTCCCCAGGGTCCCCGCGTGTCGATCGCACGCATCGACAGCTAGCGCGCCAGGTAGGGGGTGCACGCTGCATCCAGGTTTGAGTCGTTGCTCTTCCCGCCCTGCGCCAGAAGATATCTGCCCGCACCGCCAGCATGGTGCACGGCCTTGCATCCGGCTCCCACGCCTCTCGCGAGCGGCGTGCCGCTGGCAACGAAGTCGAGGAAATCGACACGGGCGAGCACAGCCCCAACTTTCGACATCACCGCGCGGACGAAAGAGCGCGTCCACCGTCTCCTTCCCCTTCGCCGGCCGCGGCTGCGGCTGAAGTAGCTCCGCCACCCCCGCTGAAATAGTGGTTGAGAGCAAAGGAGAGCGGGTGTCCCGTGGAGCCACCGGCTCTGGACCACGTCCAACCGCGCGCGTTGGCGAGCCGCAACGAGGCGACGCCTATCGTCGTCTGGAGTTTGGCACGCCCGAAGGCGCCCACCAGGCAGCTGAGATGCTCTTGCATCATCCCCCGGTAACTGCGGGCGAAGGATCCAATGCCCAGCGTTGGCTCGATGATGTGGCCAAGCTGGTCAGTAGAGCGCAGCGTCAGCTGGCTGCTGACCTAGCTTCCTCAGGCCACCGCTCACGTGGCTCGCATGCCACGGTCAGCTCCTAAGCGCGGCGACGTGCAAGGAGAGCGGCTGCCGCTGCGAAGGCCCTAGAGGCCCCATCGGCAGCCGAACAACCGGACGTGCCGCGTGATCCGCTATACGCGGACCCAGATGCACTCATTCGTATTGAGTAGCTCAGCGACGCGCGTCGCGCGGGGCGGGCTCCAGACTGCTCTACCTCCTCGGGAAGCATGAACCCCCAGCGAGCAGCCATGCAGGCCCCGCAGCAAGGAGAGCCCTCAAAGGCGCGGCGAGCGGCTGCAACCGTCCCGCCATGGGCGGGACATTCGGCGGTCCCCCCAGCCGTTGTCACCGTCGCCCATCGGCAACGGTTGTCGAGCCTTCGTCCCTAGTCTCCGTGACGTTCGCTGGCCCAGCATGTTCAGGCCGGCCCTCACGGAGAAATACGACGGCACGGTGAACCCCACCGAATTCCTGTAGATTTACACTATGGAGAATATGGGTACCGGGTATCCACTCGGACCATTGTTGGCCCATAAAGAAGGGATGTTCTAGAAGATCGATAGAAGGAAGACAAAGAGGTTCGGCCCATTGATGCCTTGTTTCCCACGGCGCAATCCAAAGATAAGGCATATCCCGAGTTATAGATAAAATTGGAGTTCATATATGTAAAGAGATAAATTACCCGGTTGGGCCTTGCCTTGTATCTCACGGCAGTCGGCCGGGTAGATATTGTAACAAATCAGGAAACCCTAAGCCGCCTAGGGCTAGGATTCCTAGATGACTCGGCCTTCTCCCCCTATATAAGGAGGGGCCGAGGACGTCGAAAAGAAACACATCATACACCATATTCAATCATACAAACTCGACGGAATACTTCCTCCGGACTGGATTAGTGTTATTACTCCATTGGACGGCCTGAACCAGTATAAATCGTCGTGTTCCGTCACCATCTAGCTTTCGAGTTCGTGCGTAACCCCATATAGTTTATTGCCGGTACAAAGCACCGATAGTTGGCGCGCCAGGTAGGGGCAGTCGCCGGATTTCTCGACAAGAAGCTAGATGGCATCTTCAACAACACCTACGTTCGCCGAATCAATCGTCCCCCCTGGGACGAAGCTTCGATTCAGCTCCTTTAGCTCCATCGCCGACTCCAATGGAGAACTCAAGACTCGGGCAGAGGAGATCAACCCAACTGATGTTTTCACCTTCCCAATGGGTCTTCCCAACATCGCTGAACAAACGACTCACCTCTTGAGTCGCGTGATTTCTCAAGTCGACGATGGCGCCATCAAGATCACGACATGTTACCAGTCCATTGCAAAGAAGCAAAGTCGATCCGCTAGGCGTCGCGCGTCCCGCAGATCGAGAAGCAAGGCGATACAGACCGAGACGTCGGCCGACTCAACTACGACCACACGAGCCTACATCGACTCGAACTCAGTCTACCAAGATCACTCTGACTCAGGAACCACCGAGTTCGGTCTTTAAAACCACCAATAACTCGGGAGCGTATCGCCTCTTTAATGAGTTATCTCAAGAGCCGGGAGAATCTTTCGGCAGATGAACTCGACGCTTTCTACAAGCGCTTGATCAAGTCAAACCGATCTCAGAACAGCTGGCCCTGTCCATCTTTTATCATGGCTTGAGAAACCAGGATATAATCCAGGTGTGGTATCCTCACAAGCCCAAGAGCATCAAGGATCTGATGCAGCTGGCTAACATTCACGGGCCACCCGGAGCCCAATACTCGGAACCAAGGAAGGAGGATAGCCTGATCTCCTCTATGCGAAGAAACCTGTGGGAGGACGTGGAACTTGAAAAGCGAGAGCGTGAAGAATCGTACAAGCAGCGAAAGGAAGAAGCCAAGCGTTAGCAACCTTCAACGCAGAGTGAAGCCCCCCGCTCACCACCTCGCAAGAAGATCTGGCGGTAGAAAGATCCCCAGCCGGTTTTGATGCCAAACCAGAAGCTAGCTCAGCTACTCCAGGGGATTGAGGAGCCCTTCCACGTATACCTTCGGCGCTTCAACGCAATCATGGAAGACAAGCCAGCCGTCACTAACAACCAAGCCATGGATGCATTCTTCAGGGGATGCAGAGACCTGGAGTTTAAGGAAGACTGGTACAAGAAGCCACCCGCGTCACTCGAAGCGATGCTCTTTAGAGCAGACTTGTACGCCTACCACTATCAGTGGTACGACATGCGGGATCCGAGTGACAATGACTCGGATTCCGGAAACTCCATGGAGCATGGTGAGGGAGAAGAGCGCCAAGTAGCTTTCCTCAACGAGTCGATTCAGTTTGACGATCTCGATCAGAGTAGCTCTGATAGCTTTTATGCGCCACACGGGATTTTCATGGCTGAGGTCACGAATTCGCCATTGACTGCTGAACAACTCGCCCAACGAGTTGCGGATATCGAACGGCAGGCCCGAGAGATTGAGCAAGCGCAACTGCAACTTGAAGCGGCAAGAACAGAGGATGAACGACGACGAAAAGAGCTTGAGGAAGTGGAAGCCCGACGACTTCAGGATGAGGAAGTACGTCCTTGCGAAGCCGCAACTCGACGTCTAGCCAGTTCGGCAGACAGGTACACCAACGACTCAGCACGATCTACCAAGGGGAACAGGTTTTTACTACTCCTCAGCAGAACATAGCGGCTGCCCAAACCCTGTTGACTTCCCTCATGCAGAACGTACCAGCAGCGGCATCCTTGACCCCATAGTTAACAAAAGCTCGAGCCCTTGTCTCAGCTGATGTGGACTAGGGTTCCCGATCTTCCGAAAGGTTCTGATAACCAACGATTTGGGCGGAGTCGCAACACACGTCGATCCGGCTTCTTGAGCCCCGCAATCGCAGCACCATGTCTCCTTTGGTTACCACCCGTGCCGGAACACAGATGGCCTCGCCGAGAAGGCTAATCCCTGTTTGCGAATCGAAG
>CM002481.1:17981922-17999365 GCA_000325765.3 Leersia perrieri
GGAGGTGTATTGTGTGCATCGGAAAGAGTGATGTCCTCATCACTTACCCCCTGCCACGAATAGACCAGATAGTCGACTCCACCATGGGGTGCGACCTTTTATGTTTCTTAGATGCATACTCTGGTTATCATCAGTTCCGCATGGCAGAGGAAGATGAGGAAACAACTGCATTCATCACCCCTATGGGTGTCTTTTGCTATACTTCCATGCCCTTTGGTTTGAAAAATGCAATGTCCACATTCCAACGTGGTGTCCGCATCACGCTCAAGGACCAAGTGGGGCGCAACGTTGAGGAGTACGTAGATGATTTGGTGGTCAAGACACAGCACCAAGGAACCTTGCTCGCAGATCTGGCGGAAACCTTCGACAACCTCCGGTCCTCGCGCATGAAGCTGAACCCAGAGAAATGCGTGTTTCGATGCCGCGCGGCAGGTTCTTCTTCATGAAATGGCGGATATCCGCGTTGCGCACCGCGGACTTCGGGAGAACGCTCCCCGGCTCTGGAGGCACATCGCGGGCCATCTCGAGCGGATCGCTTGGGAGCTAGAGGGAAGCCGGCGATGGAGAAGGAGGAGTTGAGAAGGCGAAAAGATTGGGAAATAAAGAGGCGATGGCTAAGGAATGCGTAGAAACTGATCCCCTTCCTTACGGATCCATTTTTATAGGCAACCACAGCCCCGTCGTATTCAACGACATTAATCTCACCCCACTACCACACGTCGCGCCGCTTGGGGCTTCGCGTCATTTGGGGTCTCGCGCCCACCAGGCGCACTACACGAAACGGAAGGAGATAGGTGGTCAGATGGGCCCCCCTTTGGGCGTACGGCCCAAATGACAGGCCCCCCCCGTCTAAGTAAGAGTAATCAGGCACAAACTCAGCAGGCCGGTGCTTGCTGCAACGTGGCACTTTCATCCACCCGGACCCATCCACTCGGGGATAAGGCGTTAACCGCGCCCGAACCCAACTCCGATCCCGGTCAACACCGGTGGCTACTGTCGATTATATGGGTCCGAGGGTATCATCAGATAATGACATATTAAGAAGGAAGGCGCGTCCATCGCCAAGGCATCAATGGGCATACCTCAACGATTCATAATGGTCCGGGCCACGGGCGGCCACGTGGCACCACGAAGGTAGGGTTGGCCCGGAGGCTGCCCGAAGTCCGTACTCCGCCACGGGACAGGGTTCGGGATCACCCGAACCCCTATCCCCTCAACCCGCACCTCTCCCGCGGGAGAGGTGTGCACACCTGCCATGGTTAATGCGACGGCCAGGCGCTGCGCCATCGCATTTAATGCGATGTGAGGCACGTTCGTCACAGATCATCATCACCCTTCACCCCATGCAAAAAGGGGGTAAGGGAGTCTTCGTCGACTGTTGCGGGCTGGCAGCTCGTCAGCTCACCCACGCCCCTCCCCCCGGTCTGTCACCGTCGCATTTAATGCTGGGGCAGCCGCGTGGGAGAGAGAATAGGCAGGCGCGGGGGATGTTGCGTCGACTCCACCCTAGGCAAAGGGCCGCCGATAGGCGGGCCCTGCTGGAGTTGGTGGTCAACCGCCCTCCTCCCCGTCAAAAGCATGCCTTCCACGTACCTTTTTTCCCCACCAACTCCTACAACGTGGCAACGTGAGCGGATATGAGGGTGGACCCCCCGACAAGACAAGACAAGAACCACTCCATGGCATAAAGCGGAGGAGGAGAAACCCAGGACTACTGTGGTGACCCCTTGCGCTATAAAAAGAGGCACAAGTCCACCGTAGAAAGGGTTGGCTGTTTAACAGTTAGTAGACCACCCTTGAGCAAGTCTTAGAACCTCTACAACCTTACTCAGTCATCAGCTCCAGCTCCAGCCCCCCAGGGAAGAACTCCACTCACTTAGTTGAAAAAGAGATTGGGAGAAGAGTCAGGGATACCCTGATCATAGCACAGAAAAATCACCACACCAAATCCTTGTCATCCATCCATCATCATATAGTACAAGAACAGGAGTAGGGTATTACGCCTCCCAGGTGGCCCGAACCTGTATAAACCCCCCGCATCATGCTTGTTTAGTGGGTTTTCCACTTGCCCACCTTCTTCTTCCCCTTAACTCGAATCTTGGTGCACCGCACCCCTGTGCCGAACCAAAAGGGGGATCCCCAGGGTCCCCACGTGTTGATCGCACGCATCTACAGGCTCCAAACTGACGTCGTTAAATCCAGAATCTATTTAACAATATCGCGAAAACTGTGGGTCTGACATGTGCCCAATGGCGTTAACTTTTCCTTTTATCTCTTCGTGTTCTCCGTCGGATTTTGCACTGTTGTGCCATCATCTTCATGCTCTCAATCCACTTCTGCTCGCACGATTCTTCTATTGGGGTTTCTCTCTTCCCACTCACCCCTTCCTTAGGGGTTTGCTTGATTTTTACGGGATTAAGATTCACCATCTTAATCCTAATTGCATTCTTCATGCCTCTATCTTCATCCACTTGTGTGAGGCCTTCCTTGGCATTTTCCCCCACTTCAACCTCTTCCGGGCCCTGTTCTTCTTGAACCGGGTTCCAGTGTCATTCCACCAACAAATATTACAACATGTCCTTCAACATTTCCAACAAAGGATGGCATGATGAGTTGTTCTATTACCCTAATGCTGAGAAGTCACTCGGCGAATATTCATCTGACTTCCCTATTCCTTGCGACTCTTGGAACGCTAAGCTGACAAAGCCAGAGTTGGAGGATATCGCTCCACTCCAGAAGAAGATCGCTGACTTGAAGAAGGATGGACTGACTGAAATCTAGGTGGCAAGGCACATTTTAAAATACCGACTGAACCACCTTAAGGACCGAGTCCATCCAGCCTTTGAGTACACAGGTCATCGAGACTCAACTAGGGAGTCGGAACTCAACCTGACTGAAGAAGAATTCCGCAACAAGCTCGAAACTCTCTTCACCGACAGCGTTGACATCCCCACCAAGGCAGATAACCCTAAGTGCAGGGCTTATCATATCTACAGGCCACCCGCACTGGTAACTTGTGCTTGCTTTTGCTTTCTTTCTCCTTTATTTACTGTATTAATAATTTTGTACTGATCTTTAGGAGCTTTATCAGATTGATTCCAGGCCTCCAAGTGTTGCCAGCCGAGTTCGGCCTGAAAAGGCCCCTATGCCTGATGGCCCAGCCCTTGACTACTTCGACGAGCTCGGGGACGATGAGGAGGAGGTAGCTGACGCCACCACTAACGCTCAAGCTGCCACCAAGGTCCAAGCCGATTCCCTTCAGAAGAGTAAGCGCAAGGCCATCATCGCCAGCAACTCGGATGATGAAGAAACCAGCCAATCAGCCCCAGCTCCTCGCCTGACTTCTCCTCCTCCACCCACTTCGCCCAAGGCAAGGCCATTTTTGCCTCACCCAGCTAAACGCGGGTGCTTGAAGGTTTCCAGCATGTAAGTCTTCTTTTCTTCACATCTAACTTGATTCTTGGCTTCGAATCTTCTTTGACTCTGATTATCAATTTAGCAAGCCCAATGCCAGCTTTACTGGCAAGGCTAATGATATACCACTACAGCCCCCGACTACTGCAGTAGTCGAGGAGCATGCTTCTGTTCCGACTGGTACACAGTCGGAAACTATCGAGGAGGTCGTTCCAGAAACCGCTACCCAGAACCTTCTCAAGCTGCTGCTATGGATACTTCTCCAGCTATAGCATCTTCTGATATCAACCCGACTGGTATGTTTCTTACAGACTGATTCAATACCCGTCGAGTGATATTATTCTTTAACATCTGTTATTACTTGTAAAAAATTCTATCTTAGCTGAGACTGCTCCAACTACTACTGATGTTGTCACCCCAGCCGCTACTACTGATGTTGTCACCCCAGCCGCTACTACTGATGTTGTCACCCCAGCCGCTCCCTTCCTCGCTCCTGGCGTTTACGACTGTTGTCGACGCGCCGAGTGAAAATAAGGGGAAACAGGTACAAGGCTCTCCTGCAACCGCCGGACCGGCTACTGGTTCTGACAGCAAGAGGACGGTCAGTAATGAGGTAACCAAAAATACCTCCCTTCAATTGAGTCTTCTTCCTGCATTATTCCATCCTTATTCTTTTCGAACTTGAACTCATAGACTATCAGCTGGTGATTCGGCCCCGATTCTGACCAGGTCGCGCTCATGGACCGCATTGAAGATCAAAAGAACATGACGCGATTGATCTAGTTAATGTCCGAGTCATCTGACCTAGTTCTGGTAAGTCGTCTCTCATAAAAATTATTTCTGCTCAGATCTCCCTCATTGTACTCATGGATATCTTCTTTCCAGAAAGTAGTCAGAACTCTAGTGCCGAGGATACTCTGTTGTCCGTGCTGCCCCCGTAGTAGAAGAGGGCGAAAGCATAAGGGACGAGCTGGCCATCTTGATAGCAGAGATGGCTAAATACAAGAACACCATCCAGAGCTTCAAGGATTCACTTAGAGGTAAACTTTTGACTCATCTTTCGATTTCACTCAGCTTATATGCATCTTTCTCATGTCTTGAAGTCTGTTACTGTAGATGTTACTGGCCCTGATCTAGCTCTCATCAAAGCCAAGAAACAAGCAGACGAGCAGATCCAGGAACTCTAAAAGAATCTCGAGATGTATGCGATGGAGAATAGACGTACTTTCCTATGACATCTCCAGTTATATTCTTGTTATCCATGATTCTAACTATACTACTTGTCCTTCTTCATAGATCTTGTTGCCCAAAAGCATGACTCAGAAAAGCGATTGGTGCACCTCGCCGAGTTGTATAAAAAGCTTAAATCTGAGTCTTCAGAAAAGATCCAATCTGCTGACAAGAAATACGCAGATCTCCAGAAGAAATTTGAAGATAAACCCCTTCAATCTTGATCACATCAGTCAGTTCCATTTTTCAAACTAATATTTTTACTGACTGATTATGCAGATTTAAAGAAGTCTTCTGCTAAAGTACTCAGCACCATGAAGATGAAGCACAACGACGAGTTCTCAAAGCAAAAGGCCGAGCTGGATGAAGCCAGGAAGTCAAATGCAAAATTCTGTGAGGCTGCAGAACCAATCCTCGATGCTCTCAACTCGGCGACAGTGCTCTTAACATCTCAAGCTTCCAGATGATAACAGAACTTCTTCAGTCCGCCCCAACCAGGCTTAAGGACATAATCCTTGAATGCGCTAGCGTCGCTTGTGGTCAAACCCTAGCAGTGATTAAATCACTATATCCTAAGATCCACATCCATCCAGTTACTTCAGGATATGCAGCTGGGACAACTAATGAAAAAGCACTGGAGCTTGTCAATGAAGTAGATGATATTGCCAAAGTCATGGCAAAAGACTTTTTGTACCCTGAAGAGGAAAACAATGAGGAGTAGAACTTAGTAGAATCCAATCAGAAATAGCCATCAATGTGTAATATTTGGATGTTTTCTATTAATGAAATCCTTTTTTCTTTTACCAAGTCGCATATCATTAAATCCACACTAAATCCATACGTTTAAACAATCATCGATAGATAGACGAGTTTCACGATCAGGAGAGTGATTTAAATAACATGAGTCAGTAAAGAACTTTTAGTTATGCCTTATATTTAAACACTCATCCCGACTAGATCTTGGGTACAGGAACCCGGCTAAAGCAATCAAAGCCCCTTAGTGTACCAAACAAGAACATCAGTAAATAGAGCTTCATAATTAGGCATGAAAAATCTGACTTTATTGAAGACAGGGTATATAAGATACATATAGCCCCCGACTGGCTACTCGAGTAACAAAGGTACTCGACGCAGGCAGTCGAAGAAAAGAAAACTACTAAGTGTAGAAGGGACGTAGCTGCTCTATATTCCAAGAGTTGTCCACCAAAGATCCGTCTTCACGTTGGAGACGATAAGCACCCGACCTTGTTACTTCGGCAATGATGAATGGGCCCTCCCAAATTTGAGGTAGCTTATGTCTGTTTGGGGTGGCTTGAATTTTTCTGAAGACTAGATCACCCACCAGAAAAGCTCGACCACGTGCATTGCGATTATGATAATGACGCAGGCCTTGTAGGTACTGGGCTGACTGAAGTACTGCGATGTAGCGTGCTTCCTCCACTCGATCAACATCATCCAGTCTGCTTTCCTCATAACTAGTCTCATCATAAGCTTGAACCCATAAGGATCTGTGTGTAACTTCAGTCGGCAACACAGCCTCCGAGCCCTAGACAAGAAAGAATGGTGTGCATCTTGTTGCCTGACTGGCCGTGGTTCGAAGAGACCACAAGACCGAGGGCAATTCTTGCACCCATTTGCCCGCGTAAGGTTTAAGTTGATTTAATATTGTAGGCTTATTGCCCTGGAGAACCATGCCATTAGCTCGTTCGACTTGCCCATTACTGCGCGGGTGTGTGACAGAAGCAAAAACAAATCTTGATGCCGAACTCGTCGTAGAAGTCTTTGAAGAGGTCGCTTGTAAACTGAGTTCCATTATCAGTGATTATCCTATTGGGTATACCAAAACGATAGATAATACTGAGAATGAAGTCTTTAGCCCGTTGAGCTGTAATCTTATGCACTGGCTTTGCCTCAATCCACTTGGTGAACTTATCCACTGCCACAAAGAGATGAGTGAATCCACCCGGAGCTTTTCTGAAAGGACCGACTAAATCGAGCCCCCAGACTACAAAAGACCATCAGAGCAGAATTTTTTGCAATTCCTTAGCTGGAACATGGATCTATCGTCCAAAAAATTGACACCCTTCGCAAGTCCTCACGATCCTATCTATGTCATTGACAGCAGTGGGCCAATAAAATCCTTGATGAAAAGCTTTTCCAACCATCGTCCTTTATCCAGCATGATTCCCACAGATGTCCGAGTGAATCACATTTAAGATCTGACGTCCTTCGTCAATACTCATGCACCTCATGAGCACTCCATTGGCCACCTTCTTCATCAACTCGCCATCACGAATGGTATAAACCCTGCTTTTTCATTCAATCTTCTCAGCTTCAGCTTTGTCAGATGGCAATTCATCTTCTGATAGGAAGCGAAAAATTGGGTTCCTCCAATCGTCCTGCAGATAGTCTACAACCGACTGGTCAAGTTGCTCGGTAGCCGACTGCTCGGAGGACTGGACGACCTTCTCTTTCTTCTTGATAGTTGGTTCATGAAGATATTCAATAAAAATATCATCAGGAACTGCTTGACGTCGAGAGCCTAAATTAGCCAAGTGATCAGCCACCTCATTATAATCCCAAATAATACGACTTAGCTCGAGACTTTCGAATTTCCCTTTTAGTCGGCGTACTTCCTGGCAATAGGCTGCCATGTTCTCGTCTTAACAATTCCACTCTTTCATGACTTGATTGACCACAAGCAATGAATTGCCGTATACAAAAAGGCACTTGATATTCAGAGATACTATTAATCGCAGTCCATGAATCAACGCTTCGTACTCGGCAGCATTATGTGATGCATTAAAGAGTATTTGCAACACATATCTGAATCTCTCCATTTTAGGAGAAACGAGAACCACTCCAACTTCTGCTCCAGAGACACGCAACGACCCATCAAAGTACATTGTCCAGTACTCCAAATCTTTGGTTGAACTAGTTTTCTGGGCTTCAGTCCACTCGGCAACAAAATTAGCCAGGGCTTGTGACTTGATTGAAATCTTGGGCTTGAAAGTCAAATCAAAAGGTATTAATTCCACAACCCATTTCTCAATCCGACCGGTTGCCTCGTGATTACGGAGCATGTCTCACGGAGGAAAAGAGGTGACGACTGAAACTGGATGCGATTGGAAGTAGTGCACTAATTTGTGCACAGTGATAAGCACTCCATAGAGCAACATCTGAATCTGTAAATAACGAGTCTTTGAATCAGCCAACACCTCGCTAACGAAGTAGACTGGCCGCTGAACATTATGAGCTCGACCCTCTTCATCTCTCTCGACCGCCAACACCAAACTAACCACTTGAGGTGTCGCATAGACATACAACAGAAACGGTGTTGGTGCAGTCGTTAAAAACTTCTTGAAGTTGATGAAAGCCTCCTGAGCTTCTGATGTCCACTCGAACTTGTCAGTTTTCTTCAGCAATTTGAAAAAAGGCATTCCCTGCTCTCCTAGCCAAGAGATGAATCGACTAAGAGCAGTCATGCACCCCGTCAGCTTCTATACCTTTGTCAGATCATTCGGTGACTCCATATCCAAGATGGCCTTGATCTTTTCGGGATTTGCATCAATTCCTTTGCGTGAAACCATGAATCTAGGTAACTTTCCTGACGGTACTCCAAATACGCACTTCTTGGGGTTTAACTTCATCATGTAGGCTCGAATGTTGCTGAACGTCTCTTCTAGGTCCGATCAAGTCATCTTTTTGCTGAGTCTTGATGACTACATCATCAACGTAAGCTTTCACATTACGCCCAGTCTGAGTTTGTAGGCACTTCTGGATCATGCGTTGGTACATGGCTCCAGCGTTCTTCAACCTAAAAAACATGGTGATATAGCAATAAGCTCCAAATGGTGTTATGAAGGAAGTCTTCAAGCAGTCTTCTTCTTTCAAACTAATTTGATGGTATCCCGAGTAACAGTCGAGAAAGCTCTGCAAGTCGCAACCCGCCGTCGAATCCACTACTTGATCAATGCGTGGCAATCCAAAGGGGTCTTTTGGACAAGCCTTATTAAGATCTGTGTAATCAACACACATCCTCCACTGCCCTATCTTCTTTTGGACGAGTACTGGATTGGCCAGCCACTCGAAATGAAGTACCTCCTTGATGAAACCAGCAGCTAGTAGCTTCTTGATCTCATATTTGATGGCTTCTTGTCGGTCAGCAGCGAACCGACGTAATCGTTGTTTGACCGGCATGGCATCGGTCTTTACTTGCAAAGTGTGCTCGATCACCTACCGCGGGATTCCGGGCATATCAGATGGTTTCAACACAAAAATATCTTTATTTTTTTGAAGGAAGGTGACGAGCTCGCTTTCCTATTTACAATCTAAGTCAGCCCCGATGACAGCCGTTTTAGTTGGGTCATCAAGGGTGAGAGGAATTTTCTTAGTCCAAACTTCGCCGGCTCCAATCTTCGACGTCTTGGGTTGGTATATCACCATCTGTTGCCACAAGCGCTTGCCGCCTGATCTCGTCACGCTCCTTGGTGCTATCTTGTGCTTAGGCGACATCGCAGCTCTCTCTGTCACAGGTAAACGCCTGGCGTATATCGCTGTGCAGTAGATAACTCCACGTGGGCCCGGCATCTTCATCATCATGCAGGTGTAGTGCGGGATCGCCAAGAACTTGGAGAGCGTAGGATGGCCAAGGATAGCATGGTAGGCCATGTCGAGGTCAGCAACCTCAAAGCTGATGTTCTCTATTCTGAAGTTGGCCTCTGTGCCAAACGTGACTGGCAACGAGATTTGTCCGAGTGGTGTCGCCGACAACCCGGGGATGACTCCGTGGAAAGGGGCATAACTTGGGTTGAGCTCAAATCACGGAATCTTCATGGCGTCAAAAGTCTTGGCGAAGATGATGTTGAGTGCGCTGCCTCCATCAATGAGGACGCGCTTGAGGCAAGTCCCAAGCACCATTGGATCAAGAACCAACGGGTATCGCCCCGGGTGTACCACTCGATCCAGGTGAACAGTGTGATCAAAAGTGAATGAGACCTCTGACCAGCGGAGGTAATTGGACACACTTGGGGTTGTCGTGTCGATCTCACGATTTGTGAGCTTCTGTTTGCCTTTGGGCTCATAGCCGTGAGGGCCGCCAAAGATATGGTTGAGTTGCTGGGTTGAGCATTGGAAACTAGGAGGCACGTCTTCATCGTCCTTCTCCTTGCCCTTGTCCTTGCCAGAACCCACTGGTGCATCTGTCGGCTTCAGTCCTTTGACTTGTTGTTCTATGTACTTCTTGAGCATGTAACAGTCCTTCGCCGAGTGGTTACCATTGGGATGGTAAGGACACTTCTCGGCCAGCACTTGCTCGTAGTCAGAGATCTTGTAGCGACGTTGATGACTGAAGCGATAAGTCGTGGCTACAGGCTCTTCGGGACGCCGTTTTCGCTCTGATGAACGATTAGCATCCTTGTTGTCCTTCGCTGATTTTTTGTCCTTCTTCTCTCAGGGGGCAAACACTGACTGCTTGTCTCTGCGAACCGCTAAGACGGCCTTAGCTGTTGCAGCGTATTTATTGGCCATCTCAAATAGTCGGCTGACAGTGTGTGGCGGCTTCCGACTAAATTTGTGGATGAACTCCACGTCTCTGACTCCTTTTCTGAAAGAGGCGATGGTGATCTCATCTCAGACGTTAGGGATCTTGTTCCTGGCTTCTGAAAATCTCTTGATGTACTCCTTAAGGTACTCATTGGGCCTCTGTTTGAGTTGTAGGAGATAGTACTGGTCCCCAGGGCGCTTGTAAGTACCCTACAAATTAGCAATAAAAAGCTCTCGCAGTTCAGTCCAGAATCCGACTGATCTACGGGGTAATCTGGTGATCCAGTTGCATGCTGAATCAGATAATGCCACCGGGAGATAATTGGCCATCACTCTACTGTCGCCTCCTGCTGCTCGGATTGCCAAGGTATAGACGGTTAACCAAGTGCTGGGATCAGTCTTGCCATCGTACTTCTCGATTCCAGTTGGTTTGAACTCGGGAGGCCAAATTACTTGCTGAAGATTAGAAGTAAAAGCCAAAACCCCTTCGTCAAAATTATCACGCCTGGTAGGCGAGATGCCGAGTTGTCGATTATGGTATTCATCCCATCGTTGGTCTGACTCCTGCCGTTCACGTCTCTTGTTGTTGATGACGTTACAGAGGTCATGACGAATGAAGTCACGCGCGTCGGTGTTGGGCTGCCGAAGATAGCAGTCACGATCGATCCAGTCACAACGTCTCGCGTTCCTGGTCCAGTCGGCGCCGCTCTTCTTCATTCCTTCGCTGTTCTTCCTCAAGTATTAAGAGATTACTCTCTCGTTCTGCTCGTCGACCCCGGGCCGTGACCGAGTGGCTTTGTGATGTGGACGCTCGCCCGATTGGTGACTTAGTCGGCTCCCGGCGCCTTGATGGCGGGGTCGTCCTCGAAGTCGACTCGCCAGCTCCTTGGTTGTGATGCTGAACCCCTATCACAGAAACAAGGGCTCATGCCTTGGTCAGCTGTTGAGTTAATGGTGCCGCGTCAGGTATGTCCTCCATAAGAGTAGTCAGTAGCGTTTGAGCAGCTGCGATGTTCTGTTGGGGAGTCGTGAAGACTTGTTTGCCTTCGTATATAGTGTTGAGTTGCATCCTCTTGAGCGCGCTCTTGTTCTTCACGGTGTTGTCGTGCTTCTGCGTCCTCCAGTTCTTTTCGCCGTCGTTCATCTTCCGCCCTTGCTTCATCAAGTTGTCTCGGTGCTTGTTTAATTTCTTGGCTTTGTCGCTCCATGTCAGCAGCACGTTGAGCGAGCTATTCGGCAGTCAGTGGCGTATCTGTGACTTTTGCCATGAGGATCCCGCGAAGTGGAGAAAAGCTGCCCAAACTGCTCTGCTCGAAATCATCAAAGTGGATTGCCTCATTGATGAAGGCCACTTGATGTTCCTCGCCCTCTCCATATGGCACTGAGTTTCCGGAATCCAAGTCATTATCACTCGAATCTCGCATGCCTGACCACTGGTAGCGATAGGCGTACAGGTCTGCTCTAAAGAGCATAGCTTCAAGTGATGCTGGTGGCTTTTTCTACCAATCCTCCTTGAATTCAGGATCCCTGCAGCCGTTGAAGAATGCTGTCATGGATTGGTTGTTAGTTACAGCTAGCTTGTCTTCCATGATGGCGTTGAAGTGTCGAAGATAAACGTGGAAAGGTTCTTCCAGCCCTTGAAGCAGTTGAGCCAACTCTTGGTTGGGAGTCAATGCTGGTTGGGGGCCTTTTGCTCCTGCTGCCAAACCTTCTTGCGGAGCGGCGACTGATGTCCCTCACTCGGTGCTAGAGGTTGTTGGCGCTTGGCCTGCTCTCTTCGCTGCTTGTATGCTTCCTTTCGTTCGCGGTCCTGGAGAGCCGCGTCTTCCTTCAGGTTGTTCCGCATGAAGGTGATAAGGTTGTCTTCCTTCCTTCATTCCGAGTACTGGTGCTCGGGTGAACCGTGAATATTAGCCAGCTGCATCAGGTCTTTCAGACTCTTGGGTTCATGGCGATGCCATACCCTCATCATGTCATGGTTCCTCAGACCATGGTAGAAAATCGACAAGACCATCTGATCTGAAACCGGTTTGACCTGCTCGAGTGCTTGAAGAGGTGCCTAGTGAATCAGCCGAAAGACTCTTTCGGCTCCTGGGTATCTCTGCGTAGAGACGGAGAGCTTCTGGGTTGTTGGTTGTTTTAAAACTTGGGCTTCGAGGTTTCCGAACCGGAGTCGGCTTGAATAACTGAATCCAGGTTGAAGTAGATCCAGGTTGTTGAGGTTGAGTCAGAGTGGACTCTAAATCAACAACCGGAGTTGGAGTCGGCTTAGACGCCAAGGCTGGTGGCTGAATCGGAGTCGAAGTTGGTTTTGTTGTCTCGATCTCCATCGTCACGCTTCTAGATCTACGTGACGCTCGATGTCGAGCAGATCGACTCTGCTTCTTCGGCATGGGCTGATAGCATGCTGTGATCTTGATGGTGCCGTCGTCGACTTGAGAGATTACACGAGTCAGGAGATGGGTAGTCTGCTCCGCAATGTTAGGGAGGCCCATCGGAACAATGAAGGCCTCAGGAGGGCTGATCTCCTCAGCCCGAGTTCTAAATTCACCATTGGAGTCGGCGACGAAGCTGAAAGACCCGAATCGAAGTTCGGTCCCCGGAGGGACGATCGATCCGACGAGTGCTAGTGTTGACGAAGATGCCATCTAGCTTCTCATCGAGAGATTCGACGATCACCCCTACCTGGCGCGCCAACTGTCGGTGTTTTGGACCGGCAATAAACTTTATGGGGCTACCCACAAACTCGAAAGCTAGATGGTGATGGAACACAAGGATTTATACTGGTTCAGACCCTCCAATGGAGTAATAACCCTAATCCAGTCCGAAGGAAGTATTCCGCCATGTTTGTATGATTGAATATGGTGTATGTTGTGGTGTGTTTTGACGTCCTCGGCCCCTCCTTATATAGGGAGGGAAGACCGAGTCATCTAGGAGTCCTAGCCCTAGACGGCTTAGGGTTTTCTTAATTGTTCCAATATCTACCCGGCCGACTGCCGTAGGATACAAGGATAGGCCAACCGGGTGATTTATCTCTTTACATATATGAACTCCGAGTTATCTACGACTCGGGTTATGCCTTATCTCTTGGATTGCGCCATGGGAAACAAGGCACTGATGGGTCGGACTTCTTTGCCTTTCTTCTATCAATCTTCTAGAACACCTCCTTTTTGTAGGCTTAGATGGTCCGAGTGGATACCTGGTACCCATATTCTCCGCACCTACAAGCTTTCTCAAACTCTCTCAAGCATGGGATGATGCTCAATAGTGCCCCATCTCACTTCCCAACCCTTCACTCAAGTCCAACACCCTTCTCCTCTCAAATCCCTTCTAATCTCTCCAAATCTCACTCTAATCCCTCTCTAATCACACTCTAATCTTACTCACAAAGAGCTATCACAAATGTATGAGATTAGGTAGGTGCTACTTGGCTTAGGATGGCTCTACAAGTGCCCAAGACCCTCAGCAAGAGATGGAGGAGATGGAGGGGTTTAAATACCCGAAACCCTAAAACTAGCCGTTACTAGCCGTTAGACATAGACCTATGTCTGGACCCTCCGGAGATGGTCCGGACACTCCGGGGTCCGGATACTCCAGCACCTTTTGCAGGATGGTCCGGACCTACTAGGACAGCAGGACAGCCCGCACGAAAACGGGCATAACTCCGTGATCCGGAGTCCGTTTTCGGCAAACTTGAACTCTATGGAAAGCTTATTGAGGTGGCTACCCAACTCAACCCAGAACAAACTCTAACTCCACTCATAGGATAGGTTAAGGCTTAGATTTCTCTCAAGGTAGCACTAGGTGGAATCACTTTGAGCACCGAGACATATGCAAACACATCAATGTTTCATCCCTCTTAATAGTATGGCATTCCTATGCTCAAAAGCAATTAGAAAAAGCTATCCAACTAGGAAAGCCTTCATACCATCTTTGCTCTTCACTTGAGGGTTGCCAACGCCGTCGTCACTTCTCCGTTGGGACTATTCACCTACAACTCAAAGATCATGTTAGTCCCAACACATTTATACCTTTGCCTTGATCAAAATCCACTTTGGCTTGATGTTCATCAATGATCACATCTTCTCTTAATCTTCGGCACTTCATTTTCATTCTCAAAAGATTGATGCGGATGATCCATAGCTTCATATGGACTTGCATGGTCCGTCGCGACACAAGCATCACTCGCTCTTCTCCACCGGATTTGGTCCCTCAGCGCCAAGCCTCTTGCTTGCCCTTCTCCACCACATGGTCCCTCGTAGCCGAGCCTCGCATGCCCTTCACCGTCTTGCATTACATCGCCACTTCATATCCCACATCTTCAATCTTCATAGAAACACATCAATTCACAAACTTCATCTTCTAGCATCTCATCGTCTTCATATTGGCCACTTGATTCTCATCCATCGACAATCAACATCTTCTAGCTCATTATTGACATGTTGGCCACTTAGTTCTCATTCATCCACGATCTTCATCTTCTATCTTCTTGCATCTTCTTCATGTCTTCATCTTGACGCACAATTGGGTTCTGTGCATATCCGGACTATTCGGTCATGGTGACCGGAACATCCGGTCGCCATGACCGAAACCTCCGGTCAACTAGCCATTGCACGCTGACGCCAGCGTGGACCCACTGGTCTACTAGCCGTTGAGCGCTGACCTCAGCACACTGACCAGATGCTCCGGTCAACATGACCGGACACTCCGGTCCCTGCATGTCTGGATGCTCCGGCACCATGTGCCGGATAGTCCGGACCCCAGGTCATAGCACTCTTTTTCTTCCTTGTGACAGCTCTTCTTCTCACCAACATCTTCTCTAGTCTTGATGATGGAACTCAACCTCTTCTCTATTTCACATCATCTTCTTTAGTAATCTTTTGACTTGATGCCGGAACTCAATCCTAAACACACCAACTCACAAAGATAGTTAGCCCAACATATAGTTATCATTAATCTCCAAAACCAATGTCACTCTCAAGGATCATAGATCTTCTAATTTCCCCCTTCCAAGGCAACTCTAAGGGCATTGACCTTTCAATGCTCACCTAGGGGATCTAAGCACCATTCTCCTTTTCCATGATAGGTGTAAAACCGATCTTGGAAAGGCCGTTATTGGCTTTGAAAAGTCGGTATTCTGGGAAAGTATCTCTGGTTCTTCCACCCTCAGAAAACCTAGAAATCATGACATCCATAATCCTACCCTTAGATTCTTGCACAGATGGATTGCTTTCACCATGTTTCCACGTAAGGATTTGAGGCCAATTAGAGAAGATGAGTTAGCCATTCTTTATGCCATAGTCCATAAACGTAGAGTTGCTCCTGTTCAATGCATGATAAACCAATGGTTAGAAAACATAAAATTTTCTGTTGTTGTTGAACGTACCTCGTTGGTGACTCATATAGCTAACGGACTGGGAGTGACGACTGGCAAGCAAATTGCCTTCCTCACTTTTCCCCGTAACTATATCGATGAATCATAATGGGTATAGGGTCACATCCTAAAACATGGAGTAGATAATTCTCTTGTGTTTTTCTTCCGTGGCTATACAAATGAAATCCCATTACCTAACCCAGGGTATCATTTGTATAGTTGCGAGGAACTAACCATTCCCCTGCAGAAAGAGGCAGAATCATCACGCAGGAGTACAAGACGGAGGGCACAAGAAGGCCGCGACGACTCTACTTCCTCTCCATCGACACCTCCCGCAGAGCCACACTGGGCTTCTACCGGAGATGCACCTGGTTGGACCTAGGGGCACTCACAGCCCAGTGGCAGTGGCTCTGCTTGGCCAAGTGCTAGCACTAGCCAATGGGAAAGGCCTCCAGATTCCACTCCCTCCTTCCGTGTGAGACGCTCCACTTCCTCTCGCAGGGATTTTGGAGAAATCACTCAGAGATTGGACACTCTAGATCTGAGGACGGAGGAGATGAGCTAGAACCTGACGGAGCACATGGCGTAGACGCAAGATTGGCAACACCACGCTGATGCTCAGTTCTCCAACTTCAACAACATGATGCAGCAACAGCAGGCCGACTTGCAGGTGTACTTGTATCATTGCCAGGGATTCAACCCATACCAGGGACCCTGAGCAAAAAGCAAGCTTGGGGGGAGAAGCCTCTTCCCCCACCAAGGTAACTTGTATCACTACATTTGCATGTTTACTTTCCGCATTGCATTTATAAATTAATAATAACATAAAAACATGCAAAACAAGAAAATATCAAAAATATAGGATAGATTTCCCTATGCTAGATAAGACATCCTAATTCCTCCATGTTGAAATGATAAATAGTTGCTCTGTTTATATGTCTTTGATATATGGGCGCTCATAGTAGAATAATCTTTAGACCTTAAGTGAGAAAGTCATTCCATGCCTAGATTGTGTGAATGCTGTTGTGACTATCCTGAGCTGAACCTAGGTTGTTGTGAGATATGATATGACAACTAGAAGTATTCTGAACCTATTCAAAATTTAGCTTGAATTCTGGATGATTTATTTTCAAAATGTTAAAATAAAAGGTTCCTTATTTGATATGAAATGCCTACCAGAGCCAAAAATGATTTCCATGATAAACGTTAGATGTTTTGGTTGCTTGCACTTCCATTGAACTTTGTCAAATTCGATGACTTATGTAGATGTTTTTATGCCTTGGGATTGAGATCAAACACCAACTTACACATGCTTGACTTCTACACTGGAAGCAGCATCCATTCCATTCCATCCACCATTTCCATTCCACCAAATAAAGCTCCACAAAAATATGCTCATACTCCAATAGCCAAAACCCAAAATAGAGGAGAGAGGCCCATTGGAAAAAAAATCAAGAGTGCAAACTCTTCCAAAAATATTCCCCAATAAAGCAAGAGTGGCCACAAAAATACTCCCTCACAAAAAGGCTTTCAAAAGGAGGAGAGACTTCAAAAAAAAGGAGGCAAAATAAATTCCACATCCATTCCCACTTCATCTACCATACACTGTTGTTGACGCAAAATTCTGCCACCGGCCGTTGAGCGTTGTTGACGGGTGCGTTGGCCGATGGAGTTCTTCGCGCTCGGACACACAGAGGCCTGGGAGATCTGCTTGGCTCCAGTGCAGGTCCTGAACGTTGAGGATGCGGGCGTGCCAGTCAGTTTGATCCTGCAACCGACAAGATAGTTGAACGTTGATCGTTAGGCAGTTGATCGGCTATCAAGCCGATGTATTATGGCACCTCCAATTGATGTGGATGATGATGTCCGGAAGCCGATCGG
>CM002481.1:17999465-18051550 GCA_000325765.3 Leersia perrieri
GGGTGGCGATGCGCCGAAAGTATATTGATCGAGAGATATAAATTACAGGGACCCCTGGTCCACAATTTATACCCTTGGGTCTTATTGAGTCCTAATAGGATACTAGACAAAACTTTCCTAACAAGAAAAGGAAACATATAAGTCCTAATCGGCAAGGAATAGGAAATTAACAAACCTTCCTAATTACATAAGGAAATATTTAAAACATGTCTAATTAATAGAATTAAACTGCTATACGTGGTCTTCGCGATTCCTTCTTGGATTTGGTCTTCATCTCGTGTGAATAGTACCCCGACGCTACAGTACTCGGGTTGCTACAGTAATCTGCTCATTTCAGGCTAAATCCAAATTCTGGTGTCAACAACTGTGCATGATCTTGGTCTTGGGTGTGGATTACTTTCTGCTTTAGTCATAGTTTTTGATTTAATAATAAATGTGAATGCAGATATGCCTCACTTGATCCCTACCAAACTCCACATATAAACCTTTAGAAGTAGGATCAATGAGACATTCTTGGTGAGGTATATACACACTTGAGTGACGAGGGAATCACATGAGGAATTTGTTTTTCATTTTGAAAAACCTTTTGAAAACTCCGAAATAAAAGGTTGAACAAGAACAGGTGAATAATGCTCTATGAGTCGTTCTATCTCTCAACCGCTGAAGGCACGGCAAAGGTATGTTCTATTTTCATGAACACAAATCTATGGACATAGGATGTGCTAGCTTGCTTAAGTTTTAGAGGGTATTTCACCATGCACCTATAGATCTGAGATATATGACATTGTAGCAACTCCAGATCAACAACCAAGTTTAATTTATGTTCCTTTACTCGGGACGAGCAAAGGTTCAAGCTTGGGGTGTTTTGTTGACGGTTGTTATAGCAATATTTTGACCATCAATTTAACTAAAATAATGGACGGTTAGATATGATTGCAATGCATATTTATTTTAGAATAATATAGTTTCACTTGTCCTTGGAGAATATTTGCTTGTAGGAAAATTACACAAAATGGAGAAGATAAGTGGGAGAAAATCTCACTCCCATGCAAGCTTGAGGATGAGAGGGCCACCTGGCCCGCTTACCTGTCGAAGTAACTGTCTTTGTAACTGTCAACCGCCATAAGGACCCGCCTGTCAGCCACCAGAGAAGCCAGGAGTCAGTGGGAGGCTGGCCTGGTTCGGGCGAAACAGCCGTGCCGCCTCTCCCACCGACCTTCCACGTGTCACTCGCTGGTTGGATGCTGATGGCGGTTGTGAGGGGCACTCTAGTCATTTTGTATAGGAAGTTGCCGCCATTACAAGCCTATAAATGGACCTCACTCTCTTCACTCCAACACACACCAAAGCAAGGAAAGGAAGAGCCCGACTCCACCTTTGCCTCCTCGGAAGAGCACGACTCCACCTTTGCCTCCAGCTCGAGGAAAACATCAAAAGAGTGTGTCTCTAAGATCTCGTGGGTCACAAAAGACCAGTGCAGCTGGTAAAGCCGCGACGTTTGAACCAACGTCTATGCCAAAGAGGAAAGTAAGCGGCAGCATAACTTCTCTACTTGGAAAGAAAGACAGCAAGCGACCTGTTTCTCCTAAATCCCTCAATTACATCTTCGACACTTTCACTAAGGATCCAAAGAAACCTGCTTACCCTCTAGCCAAACAGCAAGTTCTCTCTCTTGAGCAAGCTAACAGAGAACAATTCTGCAAAGAAGCAAAGCTCAATAGCTTGGACAATCTAGAGAAGCTTGAATCTGCGCCATTGGCCAGAAAATACGTGCCACGAGAGAATATACTCCTAGATCCGGAGTTGGAAACCCTGATGACTCAAACGCGGTGGATACATCGCTGGTATTTGAGGAATAAATGCGCAGACATCAATATGTTTGGCGCATACTATACCGATTTGGACTTCCATGTAGATAATGGTGTGGTGATATGGGTCCCGTTCGAAGAAATTTTCCAGCTTTTTCAAAGAAGGGACCTTGATATTTGTATACTTCAATTGTTTTCATTGTAAGAGTCCGATCACTCCTCCTAATTTGATATAACTCCATATTCTTCATCGTACTCTCACATATCGTATTGTTTGCAGATATTGCTCATACGAATTTAGAAGAAAACATAAGAAGTATGCTTGTCTCGATCTAGGCGTAGTGAACTGTGATTGTATAAAGTCGAATCCTAAAGTCGTAGAGGATTATCTGTACAAGGTGTTCGTCGAATTGAAGACCTATCGGTCAATCCTTGTGCCGTATCTCTTCCGGTACGTCTTGTTTTAACGTCGCCCTATTTCTTTCACAGGCCATGCAAGACCAAGTACCCCTTGTTAAGTCAAATCATCGTTCCTCTTCATGCAGTGGAAAAGGTGGTGTACATTGGATCCTTTTTGTCATCAACATGGACAATAGTAGGATCAGAGTCCTCGATAGCCTTAGAAAACCACGTGAAGAGTACGATGTGACCATCAATGTTCTCAACAAAGCCTACCTACGGCACACCAAATTAGGCAAATCCCTTGGTTGTTACGCGCCCGGTGCTTCCACATTCTGTGTACCTCTGGAACAACATATCCAGCTTCAACTTCCTGGCAACAACGAGTGTGGCTTTTATGTCATGCGATGGATGCAACACTATGTTGAATCCAGTGAGTTGTCAGACGCTGAGGTACGATACTTTCATATAAGTTCACTGTTGATGGTCGTTATTGCAACATTTTGACCGTCAATATTACCAAAATAATGGAGAATTAGGTATGCTTGCAATGCATATTTATTTCAGAATAATCTATTTCCACTTGTACTTGGGAAATATTTACTTGTTGAGAAAATATATCAAAAAGGAGAAGAAATGAAGGAAACCACACTCCCAAGAAATGAGAGGGCCCACTGACAGAGTTACCGACCTAAGTAACCGTCATTGCACGTGCCACTAACACCAGGACCCACCTGTCAGTCACTGGAGAAAGCTGGTGACAGCTCGGTACAGGTGTCTCCCCCGCAATATAGTTTCCTACATAGAAATTCCTGGGGTTAGATGCACCTCCGCATTTAACTTCGGTTGGATGGTTATCACAGTCTGTCATAAGTAACTCGGCAGGCCGGGGTAACTTTGGGAAGCACCGGGAGGGCATAGCTAGGTCTAGGCTTAGTTATAGCTGCATTGTAAGGAGGGTACACCACACTGTTGTATGCTAGTTAGAAGAAGTTAGAGTGTTGTATAAAATACATGAAATTGAACTATACCATGACTGCTCTTGCTTAGATTAACTTAAGATTAATATAGAGTTTAGCTTAGTCCTTCGCTTGTGTCACTCTACCCAAGAAATATTCTTACCCCTGTTTAGAACTATGACTTATACATGTGTATGTATTTTATTAGAATGATTACACTTTGAAAATCTTTCCTTGGGATAAAATAAATACGATACCTTGAAATATTCCCGGGTGAAATGCTATAATGATATATCCGTGTGCTTGCGGATTCATTTCTGCCAAACCATAGATTATCAATGATTATTTCAAGTTGCCGTCGTTGGGAACTACGTTCCTAAGGATGACAATAAGAAATACCAACAAGCATTTCTGGTGCCGTTGCCGGGGAAGGTTTCACAAAGTTAATCATTTCTAATAACTTATATGCACCATGTATGTGTCACCATCCTTTACAGGCTAACATTGGTTGCTTTCTATTCTTTTTTATGTGAAAGCAAGGTAGTGTATGTCTGGTTTCAACTTGCCGGAAAACTTCCACAACAATCCAGAGAGGTTCGTCCGGAGTGTTCGGGCTAGGTCTGTTCCGCCCCAGGGAACCGCTTCCAACAAGGAGTTACCAGCAGCAGTCGCGTCTCCACACTTCAGGATGGCTGAGAAGACACTTCGTGAGTACGCTGCTCCCTCCGCTGGCAACGTGCCCGTTGGGCCGCAAGTCAACGTTGGGGATGTGACTTCGATCCGAAGACCAGCCTCATCACGATGGTGCAAGCTAGCCCGTTCTGTGGCAAGCCGAACAAGGATGCCAGTGCACATCTCCAGCAGTTCCTGGAGATCTGCAGCACGTACAAGGTGAAGGGAGTCACAGCTGATGCCATCCGACTCCGACCGTTTCTGTTTTCCCTCCTCGGGAAAGCGAAGCAGTGGTTCTACGCCAACCATGCGACCGTCGACACCTAGAACAAGTGATCGATGGCTTTCCTGGCAAAATTCTTCCCGATGGGCCGCACCAACGCCCTTCGTGGGAGAATTTCAAGCTTCCAGCAGACGAGGGATGAATCCATCCCCGATGATGAGGACATGACCGGATCGGATATGAACACGACTACAACATTCTTAAATAAACCAAAGGTACACTCTATTTATGTTAGATATAAAGTCTATATATTTGAACAAGTGATACTACGTCATAATTTGCTATTGTTTACATTTGCAGAAGTGCTTGTATGGATAAAAGAGATGATGGGCCAGTTTGGTTTTGAGCCAAACTTTCGCCTACCAATATTTAGAAATTTGAATAGTATTTACTTATGTTTGGATTGAGGTCAAATATTGGCATGCCTTCAAAAATTAGGTCATTTCAATAGTAAAATAAACTATTTTGGCTTCAATCCAAACATCACTTGTCCTTACCAAATATTGGCCATGCCAAAACATGCGAAATTTTGGCATGGCCAAAAAATGGTAGGGCCAATTTTGTCCCTAAACCAAACCAGCCCAATATTAGGCTCAAGTGAATTATAGATGATTAAGGAGATTGATTGGGGACCAATACATGACTTTTCCAAGACTTCACCAACTCCACCACGTCGTTTTTGGGCCAAGAGTCCAGTCCAACTCAAGTCCTGTTCGCGGGTTTGGTTCCTCCCGATAGCACCAACTTGAAATGGACTTTCCCGTTGATCCAGAAGGCTTCTGGAGGCCCATGAGTACGTGATGAAAAGCTTATGGAGTCTACTTTCAGATGGATTTGGTTTCACATTAAAATTCGTCCTGAGTCAATGGGAATCTTTAAAACAAGTCACATATCTCATCCAGTCCGAATCTGATTTGGGTCTTGGGCCTTGTAATTGTGTCGTGGGCTTAACCCAAGTGGGTGTGCGCCCTAGGGCAACCCTAGGACGTCCCTAACTCATATATACATAGTAGCCGCTGCCGTTTAGGGTGGATTTTGCTTAGATTATTCTACCGTTGCAATTTTCGCCGCTTAGTCGGTTTACGGAATGCCAATTGTGAGCTTCATCTATATTTGCAATATATTCAGATCGCATCTACGTTGTTCTTACTTGTGTTCTTCGATTCACATGCAGGGATTAGCCTTCTCGGCGAGGTCAACCAGGTTTTGGCACGGTTGATAACCAGAGGAGATGTGGTGCTGCGATTGCGGGGCTCAAGAGCGTGTTCGTTCAAGAAGCCGGATCGACGTGTGTTGCGACTCCGCCCAAATCGTTGTTTATCAATACCTATCAGAAGATCCGGACCAAACATCCTCATCAGTTGGTATCAGAGCTTCAGGTTGCCCGTTAGGTAATTTTGTATCCATTAGTTTGAGAGTTTTGATCTTTCTATAACCAGAAAATAGCTATACAAAAAAAATTGCATCCATAACCTAGCCATCTTTAAGCCACTGCATTGTTCTGTTAGTTTTTGCTTTGTTTAATTTTAGGTTGCATCGTCGTGTCAAATGCTGGTTTAGATCGAGTCTGTTTCTAGTTTTGAGTTTTGCATCTATTCATCACGAGTCCAGTTTGTGTCTTGTCGGTTGTCGCTGGGAATTTCAAAAACGGAATCGGTTCGCCGCTAGGTTTTCGTTTTTACAGTTTCCGGAATTTTTCGTTGGTCAGTTTAGAAGTTGCAGGGATCCATCATCTAGGTATTGTGAGCTTTTGCCGTACTTGTTTGCTACCGAGATCGAATAGATCTAGCCGAGGTCGGTTTGCTTGGGGTGGAGTCCGGAAAAAAGGAGGGAAGCGATCGATTCCTTTGTATGCAAGAAAGGAAATTCAGATTTAATTCGGCCGAATTCCCTTTTGTTTCGATTCGGCCCCCACTCTCCCTTCTTCGGCCGACAATCTCTTCCCCCCCTCAAGTGTACGGTATTTGTCCCCCACAACAAATTATTATACACCTTGCTAAATTTTTGTTTGGTGTCAGAATTGAAAACCGTTTGTAAAAACGGAATCGTTGTGTCGTCGGGATTCCATTTTTGTGCAGTTCAAAATTTGGGTGACAATTTTACGTTTGAGTCCCTGTTTTTTTTATTTTTACATTTGAGTCCTTGTAATCTTGCATTCAAGTCCTTCGTCAGTTTTGTGAGAAAAAAATCAAAAAATACAAAAAGGCAGAAGGTGCAAAAAGACAAGAAAAAAAGCCGCATCAAAAAGAAAAGAAAAAAAGCCGCACAAAAAAAAAAGAAAAGAGAAAAAAAAGGAGAAAAGGTAAAATTGAGGTTGTTCTTGAGCTTGGTTGCATCGAGTTGTTTGTAGTTCTCGCTGATGTCAGTTGCTTGCTTGAGCTAGGATTGAGTCTAGGCTAGGCCAGCATATTGACTAGTACTTTGAACTTATTCAACTTTGCAATTTCTGATTAGAATAATTGCTTTTCCTTGCTACTATACATTGTGCCTCCGAAAGCTCCACATATATACTTCTGCTCAGCACTTTTTTGATCCTTGCAATTGCCACATCACGTCCTTCAAGGTGTCACGAACCAGCCATCGGTAATACCGTCCTTAGCATTGCTGGTAAGACACTTATAAGGGCTTGGTAAGGTGCTCCATTTTTACAGAGTTGTTGAGAGGCACCACTACACCAGCGTAGTAGATTATTAGGGATAACCTTCACCGTTTGTTGCAGTTTTGGTGTATCCAAGGCAGGTGACGAGGAGGAGACGACTCCCAAGGAATTTGCTAACTGTGTCAGTCAAGTGCAACTGCGAACTATTATAGAAAATGCTCGTAAAGAGATGACGAAGGCAGTCACAAGGGCCGTCCAAGAAGCCATCATTAAACTCAACCTCGGCAAACACATGGAGGGTGGCATTGAAAATTAGCAATACCAACAAGGTACAATAATCATGTGTCCGATGATCCTTATTCTATGGTTAAGTTTAAAATACCATCTTTTTCGGGATATTATGATGCTGAGAAATACTTTGATTGGGAGATGATAGTAGAGCAATAATTTAGTGTCCACCTTGTGCCTGAGCAACAAAGAGTTCTACAAGCTACTAGTGAGTTTAAAGATGTTGCTTTTATTTGGTAGACTAGGTTAGCTGCCGAGGATGTTTTACCTACTATATGGAAAGAACTTAATTTAGTTATGCGCGATAGATTTGTTCCTTCATCTTATTATAGAGATTTATGCAAGAAAATGATGTGTTTATAACAAGGTAGATCCACCATTGCAGCAGTGCCGTCACCATCGCCTACTACACGAGTTTTTGCCTGTGATACTAATATTTTGAAGGTACTTGAGATCAAGCAAGGTAACGAGGAGAAAACGAATGGCACGAAGAAAGAAGACATACCAATTATCCTTGTCAAGACTCTAAGGAGAGCGTCCCAAGTAAATCCAATGTTGTTGAAAGTACACAAGGTGAGATCTCTCATGGTGCTATAGAATTGTCCACTACTCATGCTAATTTAGAGCAATCATTAGTGGAAACTTCTGCTGAAATTCCTTTGTTACAAGAAGATTTGATTGCTATTTCTTGTGACAAAGAAGAGTTGTGCAATGCTTCACTTATATCTATGTCACAACTATTGAATGAACATGTTATCAACATTATTGAACCACTGCGTGCCGATTTTGAACATGTTATTCACATTGCTAGCGATAATGAAGAGCTTAAATTGTTGTCTTTTTAAAATACTTTGGGGTATATAGATTTCCATGATCTTTGTCCTCTCAACTGTTTGGAGAAGAAATTGTTTCCTAGATTTAGTTTGCCATGTCCTTCTCATATGGTTTTTCATATTATTGGCAATTGTGATAAAAAGGGAGAGTATCTTGTGCATCGAGTATATATTTGTTCCAATTTGACTAAACCTCCTTTTCATGATAAGATGTATTGTCTAGAGGACCGCATGTCTATAAGTAATTCTCTATCTAGTTTCTCTGGTTGTATAAATGAGTTATAGCTTGGTTTGCAAGAAGTGGAGTGTTGTGGTTTTTCGACTACAAAGATTTCAGGATCCAACCATATGCCCATCAAGAAATGTTCCGCACCTAATAGTGTGATAAATAAAGATAAATTCCATAGGTTCAATGACAAGATGGAACCGAGGACGGTTTCCAATCAAGAAGGGGAGAATGATGAGGACATGACCGGATCGGATATGAACATGACTACAATATTCTTAAATAAACCAAAGGTGCACTCTATTTATGTTAGATATACATTCTATATATTTGAACAACTGATGTTGCACCATAATTTGCTATTGTTTACATTTGCAGAAGTGTTTGCATGGATAAAAGAGATGATATTAGGTATAAGTGAATTGTGGATGATCAAGGATATTGATTGGGACCAATACATGACTTTTCCAAGACTTCTCCAACTCCACCACATCGTTTTTTGGGCCAAGAGTCCAGTCCAACTCAAGTCCTGTTCGCGAGTTTGGTTCCTCCCGACAGCACCAACTTGAAATGAACGTTCCCGTTGATACAGAAGGCTTCTGGAGGCCAATGAATACTTGATGGAAAGCTTATGGAGACTTCTTTCAGATGGATTTGGTTTCACATCAAAATTCGTCCTGAGTAAATGGGAATCTTTAAAACAAGTCACGTACCTTATCCAGTCCGAATATGATTTGGGTCTTGGGCCTTGTAATTGTGTCGTGGGCTTAACCCAAGGGGGTGTGCGCCCTAGGGCAACCCTAGGACATCCCTAACTCATATATACTTAGTAGCCACCGCCGTTTAGGGTGGGTTTTGCTTAGATTATTCTGTCGTTGCAGTTTTCGCCACTTAGTCGGTTTGTGGAACCCCAATTGTGAGCTTCATCTATATTTGCAATATATTCAGATTGCATGTACCTTTTTCTTGCTTGTGTTCATCGATTCGCATGCAGGGATTGGCCTTCTCGGTGAGGTCAACCGGGTTTTGGCATGGTTTATAACCAAAGGAGACGTGGTGCTGCGATTGCAGGGCTCAAGAGCGTGTTCGTTCAAGAAGCCGGATCGACGTGTGTTGCGACTCCACCCAAATCGTTGTTTATCAATACCTATCGAAAGATCGGGACCTAACATCCTCATTAGTTAGTCGTGTTGATATCCGATCCGGTCATGTCCTCATCACCCGAGGCGTGGGAACGTCTGCAGGAGTACGTCGCCGCCTGTCCTCATCATGGGATGGACAACTGGCTAATCCTGCAGAGCTTCTACAATGGACTCACCCCCTTGTCCTGCGACCACCTAGACGCGGCAGCTAGAGGAGCCTTCCTCTCCAAGACAGTTCGGGCTGCCACCGAGCTAATTGAGAAGATGGTCTCCAACATGCAATGGAGCGATGAGCGCCTCCAACCCCATCAGCAAGGAAGACAGACCGTCAAGGAGACAGATATGCTCGTTGCCAAGCTCGACCTCCTCATGAAGAAATTCGAAAATCAAGAAAAGGGGAGAGCTCCAAGCATGGTGAATGCCTTGGACTCGCACATGATGTGCGAGATTTGCGGCGGCATGGGTCATTCCGGGAACGACTGTCCCTAGACTCGTGTCGAGGCAATGTACATGGGGAACAACTTTCGTCCGCGAGGAGGTCAAGGCTGGAATCAACTTCGACCACAATACCAAGGAGGCAACAACGGACAAGGTAATTTCTCTTCTAGTTATTCTAGTCCTAGCCCCTTGAGGGATGCTATCGCTGGGCAAGCTAAGGTTAATGAATCTATCCACAAAAAGCTTGCTGCTAATGATAAGCTCCTAGAAAATATAAGCGTTAAGCTAGATGGCTTTGCTTCTGCTTTTCAAAACCAGCTTAGCTTTACCAAGATGCTAGAAACCCAGCTGGCGCGTTAGCTGCTTTAGTCCCTATAAATGAATCTGGGAAGATACCCGGGCAACCGGCATCTTCACTGGAGAATGTCAAGGCTGTGACCACGATGGGAGGTAAGTCCACTCGTGATCCGCCGCATCCTAACCATGCAGGGACCAGCAACAACAGCAAGGAAGCAGCACCATCTACCCCTGTTGAGGAGGCAGCAGAACCACCAAAGACAGTGCCACAGGCCTTCTCCGACACTACACTGCTGCCATTTCCTCAGCGGCACATGAAGCCATCCGTGGATGAGCAGTTCGCTCGTTTCGTGGACGTAAATTCAGAAGATCCACATCAACGTGCCGCTGCTGGACGCCATGCAGGTGCCGACTTACTCTCGGTACCTGAAAGACATCGTCAACAACAAGAGACGACTGTCATCAGAGGTAGTGAAGCTGACGGAGGAATGCAGTAATGCTATACTCCACCGAGTACCAGAAAAGAAGAAGGACCCGAGGTGCCCCACTATCACCAATTCAATTGGAAACCAGCGGTTCAACCAAGCTCTATGCGACCTTGGGGCCAGCGTCAGTGTGATGCCCAAGGCCGTCTTCGACAAACTCAACTTCACCGAGCTGACGCCCACAACAATGTGTCTCCAGTTGGCAGACTCGTCAGTCCGCTACCCCGTGGGTATCGTCGAGGATGTGCTAGTGAAGATTCGGGAGCTCTTCATCCCGGTGGACTTCGTTGTGCTGGACATGGCTGAGAGGGATACTACGCTCATCCTTGAGCGTCCATTCCTCAACACTGCCGAAGCCACCATCGATGTTGGAGCTGGAGAGATTCAGTTCCAAATCGACGAGAAGAAGGAGAAGTTTGAGTTCCGTTCAAGAGCTCCAGAGCAATGCTCAATGGTCAAGATCAAGTATGAGCCGGAGACTCAAAAAATTCAAGAGGTTGAACTGCAACCTAGGAAGACGGATAGCCTCATTGCTCTCATGAGGAATTGCTTGGAAAAGGATGCCGAACTCCAGAACCGTGAGCGGAAGGAGGCATACCAGAGAAGGAGGGAACTGGCTAAACACCGGAACAACCCTACTCCCCGGCACACTCAACAGGCCCCGTCATCCCAGAAGGGACCGTTAGCACCGCCGCCATCAACCAAGAAAATCTGGCGAAAGGAGAAGAATGCGCCCACTTCATCACCTCTGGAGATGGGTGTACCAACCAAGAACTGAACGCCGGAGGTACGGTCTTGCCGTCAGACCCATAACGACGTCACCCTCGCCAACAGGTAAATTGGTATGTATCCCATATTTGTTTCCAGCATATTTAAATTCAAAATTCCAAAAAGATTTTTCTTCAATTTTTGCATTAGGACAAAAATTTTGGAGTAGCTTTTGCAAAACAACATAATTTTTAGAGTAATTAGGACCATTGCACCAACTGGACCCACATTTTTGGTCGTTGGGATCCAACGGTCGAATGTGGGCCTGGTTGGGCGCCACCCTGGTTCGGCCGAACCATGGCAGCAACGGGTACCTACTATTTTTGGCAGACCAACGGCTAGTGGGGCCCACACCCCGATTCTAGCCATTGCATCCTATTCTATAAATTGGTGGGTCGGCTGAGGGGAGTTCCACACCATTTCCCTCTCAAGCTTCCACTTTACTCTAAATCTTCATTTTTAGATTTTGCAAGGTTTACTCCAAAGTTTTAGTCCATTTAAATCTGCATTTAGCTGCATCCACAACGTTACTTTGGAGATATACACTCAGCGGGTAGAAATCTTGTTTAGCCTAACCCCGTCCGAGTGCTGTCAAAAATCTTTTGTGCAGACATCCGATAGAACCTGCTGCAGGGACATCACGCACATGACAAAGGGCAAGAGAAGGTTATGAGGAACCTTCATCCACTGCACCGACGCGCACCAGTGAGGTATACTGGGCTTCTCTAGAGATGCGCCTGGTTGGACTCAAGCGTACTCACAACCCAGTGCCGTTGGCTCACCCTGACCTAGTGTCAGTGACAGCCAATGGCGCATACCCACTGCGGCCCACTCAGTCAGCTCAAGCGGTGTGCCTCCATCCTCCAACATGAGACGCTCCACCTTCTCTCGTGGGGATTTGGGAGAGCTCACTAGAAGGATGGATGCACTGGACGTGCAGACGGAGGAGATGAACCGGCACCTTGTGGAACATGTGGCACAGACGCAAGAATGGAAACAGCATGCTGACGAGCAGTTCTCCAACATCAACACCATGATGCAGTAGTAGCAGGCCAACTTGCAGGCTTACTTTCGCTTCCAGGGATTCAACCCATACCAAGGTCCCTGAGCAAAAAGCAAGCTTGGGGGGAGATGCCTCTCCCCCCGCACCAAGGTAACTTGTATCATTGCATTTACATGTTTACTTTTTGAATTGCATCTAAAAAATTAAAACAACATAAAAATTTGCAAAATAGAAAATACCAAAAAGATAGGTTAGATTTCCCTATGCTAGGTAAGACATCCTAATCTCTTCATGTTGAAATGATGAAAAAGTTGCTCTGTTTATATATCTCTTATATATGGGTTTATAGTAGAATAATCTCTTAGACTTTAAGTAAGCAAACATGTTTTATGCCTAACTTGTGGTAAATGTTTTAGTAACTTGCCAATGTTAATTCTAGGTTGTTGAGAAATATGATATCGCAATTAGTGTTGCTAGAATCTTGCTCGATATTTAACTTGAATTCCGGATGATTTCTTTTTCAAAAATAAAATGAAAAGATTCTCATGTGATATAAATACCCACCAAGGCCAAAAATGTTTTTCATGACAAACCTTATACATTTTGGTTACTTGTACTTCCATTGAATTTTGTCAAACTCGATGACTTGTGTTGATGTTTTTCATTCTCTATGATCAAGATCAAAAACAACTTGCACATTCTAGACTTCCACACCGGAAGGAAGCATCCATTCCATTCCACCATATTCCATTCCACCAAAAAAAAAGCTCCACAAAAATATCCATATCCATATGCTCTTTCTCCACAAAAATATCCAAAGCCAAAAAGAGGAGGGTAGCCCATTGCCAAAAATCAAGAGTGCAAACTCTTACAAAAATATCCCAAATAAAACAATGTTGCCAAGAAAATACCTCCTCGCAAAAAAGGCTTCCAAAAAAAAGAGAGGGAGAGATATCTCTAAAAAGGAGCCAAATAAATTCCACATCTTCTTCCACTTCATACTCCACACACTTTGCACGATCTTGATCTTGAGTATGATTTACTTTCTGCTTTAGTCATAGTTTTTGACTTAGTAATAAATGTGAATACAAGTATGCCTCATTTTGATCCCTACCAAGCTCCAGATATAAACCTTTAGATGTAGGAATCAAAAGAGACAATCTCTTGGTGAGGATTTATACACATTAGAGTGATTGAGAGATCGCTTGATGAACTTGTTTTCATTTTCAAAATCTTTCAAAAACTCTGGAATAAAAGTTGAACTAGAGCAGGTGAATAGCGCTCTACAAGCCGTTCTATCTCTCAACCACCGAAGGCGAGGCAAATGTATGTGCTATATTCATGAACACAATTACATGGACATAGAATATGCTAGCTTGCTTAGGTTGTAGAGGATATTACACTATGCACCTGTAGATCTGAGATATATGACATTGTAGCAACTCCTGATCAACAACCATGTTTAAATTTTTGTTCTTTCCTTTACTCGGGACGAGCAAGGTTTAAGCTTTGGGGGTTTTGTTGACGGTCATTATTGCAACATTTTGACCGTTAATATTACCAAAATAATGGAAAATTAGATATGCTTGCAATACATATTTATTTCAGAATAATCTATTTCCACTTATACTTGGAAAATATTTACTTGTAGAGAAAATATATCAAAAAGGAGAAGAAATGGAGGAAACCTCACTCCCAAGGTATGAGAGGGCCCACTGACAGAGTTACTGACCTAAGTAACCGTCATTGCACGTGCCACTGACACCGGGACCCACCTGTCAGTCCACTGGAGAAAGCTAGAGTCGGTGGGAGACAAGTGTGGTTTGGCCAAACCACCCTGGTTAAATCGAACCAGAGGCACCGCCTCTCGCCACTAACCTTCGACGTGGCGGCTTCTCATTGGTTCCTGATGGCGGTTACAAGGGGTATGGTGGTCATTTCCCATAGAAAGTTGCCGCCATTGAGCTCTTTAAAAGGATGCCTCACTCCACTCTTCAACACACACCAAAGCAAGGAATCAAGCTCACTCTACTTGTAGTATTAGTCCAGTAGAAATAGGAATAGAATACTTCTAGTTCGGGAAAGCCTTCGGAGGAATTCGGGTAAAGTTCTAACTTTGCTTTCTAATTCTTTTGTAAGACTTTCAATACTTCAATATATTCATTTTTATACAATTGCGGTAGTCTAGTCCAATCATAGACTAGTCTTGCCAACTTTAGCTTTTATATGATTAGTATACTAGTGTGGTTACATTTATCTGGAATTTGCATTGGTGCGGGTATAATGTCTAGGAACTTGGTTAGTATTCAACTTAGGCTAGTCCTAGTAATATTAATCTGGAACTTAGATACTCTACTTCAATTGCAAGGCTGCAGAGTAGGGAGTGATGGCTTAGACATGGTGTCCAGGCTGGATCTTACCATTATTTAGGCGATTATACTCTGGGTGTGTTTGCGGGCCGCCGATGGTGACAGCTCGGTACGGGTGTCTCCCCCTCAATATAGTTTCCTACATGGAAATTCCTGGGATTAGATGCACCTCCACATTTAACTTCGGTTGGATGGTTATGACAGTCTGTCTAGTAACACGGCAGGCCGGGGTAACTTTGCGAAGCACCGGGAGGGCATAGCTAGGTCTAGGCTTAGTTATAGCTGCATTGTAAGGAGGGTACACCACACTGTTGTATGCTAGTTAGAAGAAGTTAGAGTGTTGTATAAAATACATGAAATAGAACTATACTATGACTGCTCTTGCTTAGATTAACTTAGGATTAATGTAGGGTTTAGCTTAGTCCTTCGTTTGTGTTACTCTACCCAAGAAATATTCTTACCCCTGTTTAGAACTATGACTTATACATCTATATGTATTTTATTAGAATGATTACACTTTGAAAATCTTCTCTTGGGATAAAATAAATACAATACCTTGTAATACTCCTGGGTGAAATGCTACAATGATATATCCGTGCGCTTGCAGATTCATTTCTGCCAAACCATAAATTATCATTGATTATTTCAAGTTGCCGTCGTTGGGAACTATGTTCCTAAGGATGACAATAAAAAATACCAACATTCACCTATAACCCCCATCTTCCCACCTGAGGTTCAATATTTCTGTTTTTATAGATACTCGGCGTGGCTAGTACACCCAACTTGCTACCACACATCTTCGATGCCCTAGTTGAGACGCTATCTGGGTTCATCCGTGAGCACGTTGCAGATATTGATGGTTGCTACCACTTAAGCAAATCACCTGAGTCATATGACCCGCTAGCGCAACTTCCTCCTGATAGTCAGTCTCAGTCGCAAAAGTAGCAATTTTTGTATTAATGTCACTTATATACTGAAACTTGTATATTGTTGGTCACTTGTATGCACTTTCTGCGAATTTTAAGACTTGTTTATTTGAATTGTGACTGGCAAGACTTTGTATATCTGAATTGTTATTCTGTTTTTGTGAATCTATGAATCTGAAGATAGGTATATTTGATTCTCGACCTAAACTTTGCATTCACTAAAGAATTTTGGTTTGTGCAAGTATTCACTTTTGACCTAAACTTTGTATTCACTTGTATTTACTTTGTATATATTGTGACCTAAACTTTGTGCTGCTGCTGCTGGAATGTTTGCTACCATGTATTCACTTTGTATATATTATGACCTAAACTTTGTATTTTTTGGTTACTATCACTTGTGTTCACTTTCTGTGAATCTGTAAATTGTTGGATAAATTCTGGGGTGAAATTGTTGGGTAATTCTGGGATTCTATTATCTACAGGTTTCTATGAATTTTTATCAGCTTTCTGCATTTTTTTTAATTCGGCTAGTTAAAGGTGGCGGTTCTAATAATAAACCGCCACCTATAGTCGAGTTATAGGTGGCGGTTCCTAAGGAGAACCGTTACCTATAACTTAACAGAACCGTCACCAATAATGCAAAAAATATGTGATGGTTTTATAACCGCCACCTATAGCATTCAAAAGATGGCGGTTCTTGAGCCAGAACCATCACCTATAAATCACTAGAGGGACCCACAGTCGACATAAACCGTGACGTGTACAGATTAAAGGTGACGGTTTCTCGTAATAAACCGTCACCTAAAGTTTCATATGTGTCGGTTTTTGCTGGTATGGTGAGTATAGGTGGCGGTTTTAAAACCGCCACCTATGCCCCACACCCATAGGTGATGTTCGATAGGTGGCGGTTCTCAAAACCACCATCTATGATCTGTTTGGAGCCGCCACCTATTAGGTGTTCTGTAGCCACCTATTAGATGTTCTGCAGTAGTGATCCGACTCCGACATACACGTCGCGGCCATAATAACTCGTCTGCCCGACGGCTCCTCGAGCAAGCATGTGCATGTATTGATTTAATCAACATGCATGCTCTACCCAACCATGCTATACGTACAGGATGATTTTCTTCTTTTGTATAGTCATCATGTTTATTCGTTCTAATCTAGTAGCTTTTCTATTGAGATTAGTTACTCCTTATTAATTCATATACTAATAGATTGATCTATACCTATTTGTTTCTATTTTGGCATATGGTACCTGAGTTTAACTACAAATCCACCGGATCGGCAAGTGTTAATCGGATGCGGCGCCGACTCTTGAGACCGACTCGTATACGCACTTGGCCATCGTCTCCTTGTGCAATCACTAACGGCGACCAGGCGCGCTCCGCGCCTCTCGTGCGACTGGTTCTCCCTTCCATATACGGTCTAGGTGGCCTTCCCATATTGGTCCACGTTTTTTTGTCCGCTTCTGCGCGTGCCGATAAGCTGGGTCAGGACCCATTTTTTTTTTTTTTTGACCAGTTCCGTTCCCCATTTGGTCTCTCGCTTCTCTCTCTATCAACTTCCGATTCACCGGCGATCTAGGCGTCGATTTCGCCGGTGATTCACCTGGCGAGCTCGGCACTCTTATTCCCGGCGATTCTTCGTGTCCTCCTGCGATTCATCCGCTATCAGAATCAACCTATATTTTCTCTCCCACGTCCTATTCTAGTCACAATGTTTCTGAACTTTCGATTCGTCAGTGATTTCGTCGGTGATTTAGGCGTCAATTCATCCGGCGAGCTCGTCCGCGCTTACCCCCGGCGATTTGCCCGTGCTTCTCCTGCGATCCATCCGCTATTAGGTAAGGAAATCGACCTATTCCTTTTCCGTGACCTATTAGTCACACTACCGATTTCGGTCGAGGTTTTTCCTTGCGCTATAGCTGTAGATTTTGAAGCATAGGCCTCTCATGTGCATCATCGAGTACGAACTCTTTTTCTAGTGTGCAGGAGTCTCATTAGCATTTTGTTTTAGGTGGCGATTTTCGATTGGATCTGCTTGCTTTTGCTGATTCGTAGCATGAATAGTTGCAGGTGATTACAGGCTATTCGCATCTAGTGTTTTGTAGTTTTGGTGATTTTTTAATAATGCGATGAATAGGCAGCTTACTCCTGCAAATTTGTATCTACCTGTACTTTATTTTTTACATTTAGTGATATTCAAAAGCGGCAGAGACTAAACATAGTGACACTGCGGAGGATGCATATCAGCTTGTTGATTGGACATTTTGCATAGTTTCTTATTTGTGCATCTGTATCCCTTCGCATCTGCAATTTGGAATTGGGGGTAGGATGCATATCAGCTTTGATGGGAGATTTTGCACAGTTACTGATTTTGCACAGTTATGCATAGATATTGCAATCTGGAATTGGTTATTGGGAGAATTATAATCGTTCATTATGAAACTCCAGATCACCTTTTACAAATTCACAAACAGTGTGCTAGCAACTGGCATTTATTTTAATTCTTATCATATAAGTTGTATACAGAAGCAAGCAGGTTTTCTATATCGATCTGATCTGACTACAAAACAGAAAGCAAACCAACTAACATACATATAGCCCATATTTAACTCTTTAAATCATTAACTGTATGACAATGTTATTCAGTGTCGGATATAATTTTTGGTCTGTTTCTAGTGATTGCATGCATGTATCTTTTGGAACCAAGGCAATTATTGCTTCCATTCATTTTTTTTAAAAGACGTCAGTGAGTTCTTGCATGCATTTTTTTGGAATATTCAGAGGGTGCATACTGTTTAATGACATGTACTCTAAATCTCCAGTATGGTAAATACTTGTGCGTGCAGTATTTAATCAGGCTGGCTGTAGTTTAATATTCCAAGTTAGATTTTTCAAATGGAAACATTTAGTTATCTACCAAGCGGAGCCCCTTTTTTCTTCAGTGATTTGTTACCACTTCTGCAAACTAGGAATATCCACTCGATTTGCATCTGCATTGAAAGATCTATTCTTTCTAATTTTTTTACACCTAATTATTATTTTTCCTAGATATGTATTTTTGGATGGATTTTAGCTTCGATTTATAGTGTTTTTCCCTGGTCAATTGTTTTTGATATGTCCTAATTCACGGAAACCATCCCTATATGTGCAGGCAGGCATGTTATCATATTTCTAATACATGGCACTTCATATTTTCCAAATCAATACCAAATATCTGTTTTAATTTTATCAAATATAAAGCTTTGATGTTTATTGTGAGCACACAGATGACACACACCAATATGTGGTTGCACATTTCAACACCACAGCAAAAAATTGAATCATGCAAAAAGCAAATTTAAAATACAAATCTATATCTTTTGTACACTGGAACATTGTGATCATATGGTTTTGCCTTGACGGAAAATATACTTCTTGCAAGCCTTAACTTTCTTTTTATGTACCAGCTGATACATATCAGGATAACTTATTCTTTCTTCAACATTATTTTCGTTATCTCATGGATATATCTGATATATCAGATTGTGTAACTAATATGTGCCTTTTTTTTCAGGGAAACTTTTCTTTGACAAGTCTGATCTTTTTTTCAGATTCTGATATATCTCATGGACAATGCTACTATAATGGCGCTGCATGCACATGCATAATAGAAAACAGCTATTGACTCTCCAAAATTATGTTTTTTTTTTTTGCCCTCAAATGGATGGTTTAGTCAGTGCACATACACCCTGATCAGTACACACCACTAGCTCAGTTTATGTAATCAACACAAACTTTTGTGAATGTAAAGTTTTGGTCGCACAAAGTTTGAATGTAAACTTATGTTCTGCAAAGTTTGCATGATCATCACAAACTTTTGTGAATGTAAACTTTGGTCAAACAAACTTCCGTTGGTTACACATGTTGTCACCTTTTTCAACTTTTTTTTTTTTGTCAAAACGTGCCTGTGTGCACATTATCTTTATATTGGCAAATATTTCAGTTAATTATTCATAAAAGTTAAAGTTACTTTTGAGGTGAAAGTTACTTTTCTTAATCTCCCCACCCACTATTTATCCATATTTTTACCCAACCCGAAAAAAAGAAGTTTTTTCAAAAAATAAAGCGGGCTTTGCACGGCGCAGGAAAAGAATAGTTTGTCCAGAGCCCCTAGTTGAATGTCTTGGGGAAAAAAAAGAGGACAAAAAAGGAAGTGTATTGGGCCGAGCCCAGCTGCTGGGAAATAAAACGGGAAAAGGTGCTAGTTTCGGAAAAACGGCACGCGCGGCGCGGCGAAGACGGAAGAGGAAACCTGGTGGGATGCCGCGGCGTGATTGGAGATGGAATTTTGCCGTTTAGCATTCGCGCGAACACCACAATTAATTGAGAAGTTGTGAGGGAATAGGCCAGAGAACTTTGCGATATTTGTTGAGCGCATCCATACACACAAAATAGCCGCTCGACCTCACGCAACCACGGCGATGGCCGAGTACCTTTTCAACAACCCAATTGTAATATCCAGATAGAGGATCGACGAGACAATCGGCATGGATAACTTGCTAGTCCACTACCAGACGCATCCGTCACCCGCTCAATGGCGGAGACAAGAGACGACGCGTCTCATGGGACTCGATCTCCAGCGTTACCCCGCAACGGTCTCGCTAACCCTAAACCCATCCTCGTATGTGCTAGCTGCCCAGGGGCTGCCCAGGAATACAACTAGCCCACACAATTCATCTCCAGGCATGACGTCGAATTAAAAGGGAAACTAAGTATAAGCATAATAGCACTTAATAGATCTACACCTATTACATCGGCTTACGCCGTAATACAAGATGGCTCAGCGGCAAGCAGACTACCCAAATCCACAGGCAAGCCGACTAGGGTCTGCCTAGTGATCCATCAGTCCTAGAAGACTCGGCACACAAGCTGCGGAGATCTTCAATCAACACATCAATACCTCAATACCTGTAGCAAGGTTCTAAGCAATACAAATACGAAAGCTCAGTACATTAAGCAAGTTAATGTACTGGCAAGTTAAAAGCAAACCTAATAGGCTACATCTTAGCTCATTATCATAGAAAAGGTCGTGAACCTACATTAAGCGAGTTAATGTACTGGCAAGTTAAAAGCAAACCTAATAGGCTACATGTTAGCTCATTATCATAGAAAAGGTCGTGTTTAGGTTCAATTGCGTAAAGCTATGTTTCACAATACAAGTACATGAAGTTGCAATCGAAAGTTATAAATCATTTGGAAACATGTAACAGTAATAAAACATAGATCCATATCATAATAGCATAAGCATAACCATCATCATTCCATTTTCACAAGATCAAGTTGAAAGCATAAAACTATACTCACGACAAGTCCCTAAGTCGCTCGTAACCGTAAGCACGACTAACTAGTTAGTTTTGACTCTACAGAGTTAGTACAAATCCACACGATGCGATAGAAGCCCGAAGGCTACACCCTAGGGATTCTGATGCCGGTGAAGCACCACCCGCACTCTACAAATTGAGTGCGGCCTAGAGGTGGCAACGTAGCCGTTACATTACTCAACCACTAGCCTTGCACCAGCATGATATGTGTTCCTCCGCGTTACTTTGCAAGATAACGCCGCTAGGGGGCGGGCCCTCGCCGAACCTAGCGCCGTAGGCACAACCCCCTGAGTCCCCTACGAGGCACGATATCGTTGAATTGGACAAACTTAGACGTCTACCACCGTTACGGGTCAATAGGTAGCTCCTCTGGATAGCCCTATTACCGTTACGGGTACATAGGCACCACCCCTTCTATACCGGCATACCCGGATGCAAGACTAGTGATTAAATAACTTAATAGGCTAAGGTTATCCCTTGCTAACACGTGTGGCAGTACAGTATACTTAGTTCATGACGTAGAGTTCAGTCCTTAATTCGAGTCAGGTGAACACTCCCCTATCGGCATGCAACTAATCACCATATGCATACCACTCGCTGCCCAAGTCTAAAAATCCATCACTTTGTTTCATTGGTTCTCAAATAGTCAAGTGGGCACTCCTTTGTCCACTTGGTTTCAAAATCTCCAAGTTCATAGTCAAAATAAAGTAGTGATGTTTTTCAAATTGAGGGCATAGCATAAAGCGGCATATATAATAATTCATACCCAAACGAGTACCACATATGTATTTTAATTCTTCCTAAGGGTTGTACTGGCATGGACGAGATATGTAGCTAAGAGTGATCATGCAATGAGTGGAAACTAACTACCTTCACCATATTCACATAAGTTTACTTAAATAACTAAGTACCGCATGCACAATTGCAAACAAAATAATTTGCCCAAGCAATATAGGATCAAAGTGCTCAAGGAGGTGGGCTAACTTGCCTTGGAGTCCAAAATAACACCTCTGGATAAGAAAACCAAATGCACTCCTCCTCCGTCGGCAAAGGCGTAAACTATTAGAATTAAACACGTACGACGGGTAAATACTCAAACAATGCAAGGAGACACAAAATGCTCTAATATGAATGAACTTTGTATGATGATTAGGTACTGGTCCATAGTGAAGTTTGGTGAAAGAATTATTATTTTGTCCCATCTTAATTAGGAGTTATGAATTTTAGTAAACCAGACTATTTACGGGTATTTATTTTCTAGGTATGACTTAGCGATCACTCTAGGTTATTATGGTCTGTAAATATGTCCTAAATATGTCCTATACAGGGCCTAAGAGTTCTATTTCAAGTTACTAACAAAATTGGTTTCACAATTTTTAGAGTTAGGATGAGTTCCCTATAAATTTTCCAAGTCCTAGGTATATTTTATATCGCTTACTTATTACACAAATTTTAGAAGTAATATCTGTACAGAAAATGTTTAGTTTGGGCTTGCAGTAGGATGGTATACAATTTTAGAAAGCTAACAAGACAAGTTTAAGATTATTTGGAATTTGGATGAATTTACCATGAATTTTATAGGTTCTAGACGTTCTAGTCGGTATTCCTAGTCTTTTTCACCTAGTGAGTTAAACTCATGGCCTAGTGTGTCAAGTTTTAGCTTTTCATTACCCACATGTCTATCTCACAGCATATTTAGGGTTTTGAGACATGTATAATGAATCTTATAATGTTTATATACGCCTATCGGTAGTCGGTGTTAAAATAAAACCTAGGAAGGTTAATTGTTCTAAGTGTATAAGTTTTAAACTTACTGTAACTGAAGGTAAACCCCACCAAGTTCTTCAATTGGGTTCTATTAATGTCATACTTTTCCTATGGATTTAATATGTGTCGCCTTTTATTTAGTTTACCTATGTGTATATACCTATCATATAGAAGTGAGGTATATATATATTTGTCCATAGGCTAAGTGTGCAAACTACCAATTTACATTACCAGTAGTTGATCACCTAAGTCATTCTAATTCAGCTATGCAAGTTTTAGAGCTAATATTTATCTTCTATCAATTTCATAAACCTAGGTAAGTCCTAGGTATATATATACTTTTACTACCACTAAATTGTTTTATACACCATAAGAGTAATGTTGTATAAGCTAGGTGTCCAAGATTTTAGTCTATAGTGAAACAAGGTACTGCCTACAAATTGTTTTAGAAGTGAACCCACTTATTTGAAGTTAGTGGTGCATTTTTATAATTGTTAGTGGTGCATTTTTATAATTTCTTTTTAGGTATAGGTTTGGATTAAACACCCTTGTGTTATATGTCATCTAGGTGTACATGTGAACAGCAAATTTGTAGATTTTCATCCCATGAGATTTTGAAATGCAGTTTCACAAGACTTATAAAATTAGTTTCACATTTTTATTATATTTCAGAAATTTCCTATGAATTTGTAAAGTTTCAACTTTAGGAGGGCACACATGAGGATTAAATGAAATCCCTAAGTGATAATACATACACAAGAATTAGTTATTTTCATTGCAAAACCTGAAGGTGTGTTCTTATATGAATTAACAGAGATTTGAATTCATCCAAAATATGCATTCATGAATTTTCTACAAACTTTCTGAAGTTTCTATACCTCCTCTGTTTCTCTCTTCCTCTCTCTCGGCAGAGCATCGCTGGCGAAGACGGCTGCGGTGACGGCGATCGGCGGCGTGGCTGGAGTCGATTCCAATAGAGAAAAGGTAGAGGACGTTGAGGCGGCCCTGTTGGTGCAAGCTGGGCTGCCGGAGGCGGTCAGGGCGCCGGCGGCAATCGCCGGAAGCGGCGGCCTGCGAGGAGAAGCGGCGTAGGGGTTAAATTAAGGCGGGGTTTCGATTGATCTAGCACGTACAGGGCCCCTGGAAGCTTACCTAGTCGTTGCCGGGCTCCGGCGAGGCGGCTACGGCTCCGGCGAGGATGACGCAGTCCGGCGGCGAAGTAAAAGCGACGGCGGCACGTGGGTAGCTCGATCCGGCCATCGACGTTCAAAGAAAACCATGTCAGGGATTAGAGGGTGTCCTGGGGAATGTCTAACCGAGAGGAAAATGACAGCAGCTCACCGGAGAAAAAGAGACGGTGGCGGCGGCGTCACTGTACTGGGCTGAGCAAAAGGCTGAGGAAGACGTCGTCTGTTCTTCCTCCACGAGACTCCGATTGAAGTGATTCTTGAAGTGTTGTTCTCCTGACGAAGATACGGCTGTGCTGAGGTAGCACCACAGCACGGGGTAGTCCACAGCTGCGTTGGCGGACGAAATCCTAGCGGAAGCGCGCTCGCGGCCGCTCTCCGGTGATCTGGAAAGACAGGCTCGTTCCCGGCGATTGGCTGAGTGGTTTCGCCTTAAATTTTTACAGGGTATAGGGTATGAGTAGGAGATTAGGGAACGCAAAAAGGATTGGAGCAAAGGTGATCTGGTAGGCGGCCGCATCGTCGTTTTTCCCAGCGGCCAGCGACGACGGCAAACAGAGATCGGCAGCCGGCAGGGAGAGCGCTCTCTCTCGTTCCTTGGCCTGGAAGGGAGCCAGAGAAAGGGGAGAAGTGTAGAGAAGATCCTGGAAGAGTGGGGATGTGGCAGAAGGGAAAGAAGAGGAAGAAGGAGAACAGGACACGCACGGCAATGTTGACGACACCGCGGCAGCTGCGTGTCCGCACGATCTCCCTCGTGCGATCTCTTGTGTGGCTGAGGCATGGCAAGCCTGGTCGACTGCCATGTGGGCCCAGGATGTGGGGTCTGAGGTGTGGGGGAGAGGTTTGGGTAGGAATTACGGTATATATCGATCTTTAGAATTCCTGGAATTTTCAGATTTATTTTCCATCCCTCTCTTTAGAAATTCGATTTGACCAGGTAAAACTAGTTGAAAAATTCCTAAATTTTGTTTGGTGGTAGTTTTAAACCTGTAGGTTCCATTTAAAGTTGTGTTCAAAAATTCTAATTATTATTACGTGCACAGTGATTTTTGCAAGAATTGTCCAGCTGAGAGGAAAAGGAATTTTTAGGGCAGCTAGAGTGTTACTAAAAATTCTAAAAAATTATATTTGGTCAAGATAATTAATCTAGTAATTGAATAAATTATCACCTAGGGGTATTACTGTTGAGTTTATTGTACTTTTGTTAGGTGTCCTTATTTTGCTGATTAGGGTTAATCGGTCTACTCCTAAATTAAATTATTAAATCCTTTATATAGGATTTTCCTTGGAACAACCTACAGTAGAAATTCACAAAATAAATATTTGAAATGTTTCATGGTCCTAGGATTTTTATTATGATTTTTGGAAGGATTTCTAACCGTCGTCGGGCTAGTCTCCTACCAAATTTAGGATTGAGGAGCCGGGTTACATGGAAAGGATGACTACTACTTATTTGAAGTATTTTTGAGGAATCTTACTCCAATTTCCATTTTCCCGGTATGTTACACGTAAGCATAGCTACACCCTCCCAATGCATCGCATGACTACCCCAGGTTGCTGAGTTCCTTACGACAACCTTTCATAGCCATCCAACCGAAGCAGGATACGGAGGTGTATCCAACCCCAGAAAATTCTATATAGGAAACATACTGCGGGGGACTCCCATACTGAGCTGTCACTTTCAGCGGCCTGCAAATCACCCAGAGTACATACTCTCTCAAATAATGGTAAGTTGTAACCTAAACCCCACGCTTAAGTTACCACTTACTACTCTACAGCCTTGCAACTGAAGTAGAGCAACTAAGTCCAAAACCCATGTTCTTAGCCTAAGCAAACTATGAACCTAATAGTTAGACATTATTCTAGCATCAATGCAAATCTCAGCAGATTTAGCTACACAACTTATATTAACTAAGTATAGACTAAGCATGACATTCATATCCTATGATTGAAATATAACACCAACTTGTATAAAGAAGAATATTATATTGAATATCAGAAGTCTTACAAAAAAGAAAGGAAATGCTACTAGAACATTACCGAACTCCCCAAGCCTCCACTAGACTTGGAACTATATTAACTTTATATACAGTAGCTAAGAGCCTTGCTTGAGTGTGTGTTGGAGAAGTGAGTGAGGTACTCTTTATATAGGGCTTGTTGGCGACAACTTCATCTTGGAAATGTTGATCATGCCCTCTGGAACCGATCGTAGGAGGTGATCAGGAACCTACACGTGTAAGGTCGATAGGAAAGGCGGCAATCCTGGTTCGGCCTATCACAGCCCGGAAAATCATTAATTAAATAAATCGTTTGTTTAATGCATTTTTGAGAATAAGTTAAAATTCTAAAGAAAGAATAGGTTAAAATCTATGGAAAATTTTCAACACAAAAGTGGCCAAGATAAAATTTATTTAAATACTTTGAGGTCTCAAGTATTTTCTAAATTTTTCTGGGATTTATTGGAGCCTAAGAAGTATTTTTAATCAATGAAACTTCATTTCAGCAACTACTTCAATAAAAAATGGTTTTAAAAGTCCTTTCCAAGTCCTTGGGTCGAATCTAGCCCGTTTCCACCTCTTCCTTTCTCCCTCCCGGCGGCCCATCCTCTTTTTCCCTCCCTCTCTTTTTCCTTCCTGCGCCGACTCCTCCCTCCTACCTCCCTCCTGGGCCGGCCCAACTCCGTGCGGGCAGAGGCACGAGCACCGCACGTGCGTCGTCATCGTCCTCCTGCCGCCGCCACCATTGCCGTGAGCCGGAGCTCCGCCGCCGCCGGCCGATCTCCCTCCTCAGTGCATAACTTTTCGAACCAACTGCGAAAATCGGATCCCCTCCTATCCCTCTTTGATTCCCCTGTGTTTCCCCTCTTTAATTCGGATTAATTTGCCCGAATTTTACTCCCTCTTTACTCCGGCCATCTAATGGCACAAACCGGCATCGATCTCCCTCTTCAATAGCCGTTTCTTCCAATTGATTGATGGGAAATACTCCCCTAATTATCCTCTTCAATTTCCCGTTAAAATCCCCATGAATTCCTATCTTAAATCGCCGGATCCCGTTTACCTTCAGTTCCGCGCCTATAAATCCATCCCAAGCACCCGCTCGTCCTCCTCTTGGCCGTCCTCAACATATCCCTGCCTCTCTCCCTCTCTACCGAGCTCTCCGCGCCGTTTCTCTCTCCACCTCGCCGGAGCAACTCCGAGGGCTTCTTCCACATCACTAGTACGTTGCCAATCTGACCTGCCACCACCTACAGCTTCGTCTCGGCCTCATCTTCCCCGGCATCCCATCGGTAGACCCCGAAGACCACCGGAGCCGCGTCGCCATCGTCAACCTGAGAGGACGCCAAGATCGTTCACCTCCGGCCGCCTCCTGCAGCTCGCCGGAGCGTCGTCCAGTCTTGCCGCCGCTGTCTCGAGCTACGGATCATCATCCTCGACATCGGCATCACGTCCTCCTCGCCAGAAGAGCACCAGAGCGCCGTCATCGACCACTTCTTCGCCGCTGTCTTCCTCAACTCCGGTGACGTCGCGCCGCCGCCTCCGTCGACCTCTTTGGACGTCGTCGCCACCATTGGAACCGTGAGGAGGAGGAGAAGACCTCAATCCAGAGCCGTCCGGTCGGTCTTGATCGATATCAGCCGTCGGATTTCCCGTAATGACGCAATAATCTTGTTTTAAATTTTAAATTAAATTATTTATTGCGTCATAAATCCTTGATCTTTTCGGAAATGGAATAAAATGGACTTAAAGCTTAGAAAAATCATAACTAATTCAAATCTCTAAAATTTTGCATAAATAAGATCTACACAGTAAAAATGTCAAACAGTAGATGTTATGTCTGCTTATGTACTGCTTTTGTCGTTTGTGTTCTTTTGATTAGTCTTCGATGTGTGTGTGGAGTCTGCGTTCGTCTGCTCGTTTTGCAAGGAGGATCCCGAGACCGCGTCTAAAGGCAAGTCATGCAGAACAAATCTCTTTGAGCATGTTGATCCTTTCTTTCTCGCAATCACTTCAAATTATGCCTATTATTTTTGAATGTCATTGGGTGTAAATTTCTATATTCCTTTGTACGGCCCTGTTGAATTTGATTACATTTATATTGTTAGCCTGGGTCACTTAATTTTGACTAGCTAGAACTTTATAATGTTTTAGCTAGAATTTTAGTAATTGCTTAGCCTTGCTTAGAAATTAGCTCACTTATGGGACATTTCTATACTTTCACTTATTATCACATGATGATGAATTATTGGAAATTCACGACGGTTGTCGTGGCTGATTAATTGATAAAATTGCCAATTAAAATTTGACCTTAATGGTGGGTCGTGAGCACGTGGATTTGGTTGGTTGTGCTCAGTTATCTTTGCGAAGCATACACCGTACTACCCTTAGGCCAGCATGGGCAACGGCTTGGTTTCGTGATGTAGCGGGGGCAGTGTGATTCACCGGGTTGTTGTGGCAAGTATAAGCCCACATGGGATAGCCAGGGGAGTCATAGCCTGGTTTTGGTGGGACTAGGAACCTGGTGGGTGTTCTCGTACTGTTTCTCGTTGCAGAGCGGGCCATGTCACAATCCCTGCGGGGAGCGTGTCCTAAGGCTAAATTGGTACACCTCTGATCAGAGTAAAACTATTTGAATAGCCGTGCCCGCGGTTATGGGCGAGCTAAGCATTGTTTTTCGTGATTAGTCCCACTATTACTTAATTAATAATTTGGTTCAATTTTGATAAATGGGATAACTCCTGGTTTGGGGTTAGGATTAGCTCTTGGTATGGGGTGATGATTAGCTCCGGGTATGGAGTTATGGTTTGTCTCTGTTGCAGTTATGAATAATTCCTGGTTTGGAGTTATGGTTGGGCCGGTACAACCGGGACAGGTTGTACCGTGAGTGGTTAATTATTGATTATTAAATCTCTACAGTTTTCACAATTAAATTCTTTATTAATTAATGAATGTTGCCTGCATGAACCCTATTATGCCATCCTTTGTATTCCCATGCATTCTGCATATTTTTCCGTTTGCCTGTGTGACTTGCGGAGTATGTTGTATACTCACCTTGCTCTACACCACCAGAGGAGAAGTTTTACGCCAAGGATGGTTTCTAGGAGAGTTGAGCTGAAGGCTCGGTCAAGTGCCTGTGGAGTGGAGCTGAAGCCACGCTAGTCCGTTTTTCTGCTGCGTAGATTTTATTGTTTGAGAGGTTCTATCTGCCTCTGTAATTAATTCTTGTACGCTTTAAATGTTAATAAAAAATGTACTCTGTTTATCAATTTTGTCATTTATGTACTCTAGCTTTCTCTAGGTCTCTGACAGGTGGGTCTCATTGACGGTTTTAGGTGCATTAGCGGTCTCATTGACGGTTTTAGGTGCATTAGCGGTTACTTCAGCCATTATCCTATCAGGTGGGCCCTTTAATCCTCAAGCTCGCTTGAGAGTGAAGTTTCCTCTATATTATCTTCTCCATTTTGATTTATTTTTCTTACAAATAAATATTTGCAAGGACATGTGGAAATAGATTATTCTGAAATAAATATACACTGTAAGCATAGCTAGTTCTCCTCAACTTTAGTAATATTGACAGTCGAAATTGGTCGATTACAACCGTCAACATTGCCCCAAACCTACAGCGTAAGTGCAAAATATTTAAGATATATTGTTTGATCTAAGGATGCATTGATTCATTGATTAGCATCGGGTACAAGCGCTATGTCCTGGAACTGTTATCGGTATCACAGTTCTGCAAGAAGCAATCCATGTCGTTCTTCTGCAATGTGTCCCTGTTAGGTGCCCACTAGGTCAAAAAATGTTTTTGCGAACGAGCCAAAAACGGTTTTTGAGGGCGAGTTAGGGCATCGCTCGATCGGAATCACCTGGAGAAATCCCCTATTATTCCAGATTGGCCGGCACCCGCCCGCAAAAATGCTTCTATGCAGGCGGGATTTTTCCAGGCAGAAAATCCAACCGCCTGCACAAAAAAAAATTGGTGGGCCACTAGCGGGCGGCCACGCCCCCGTGCAGCCGCTGACCTGTCATCGCCTCCTATCGTCATAGTCACCCGTGCCATCGCCGTCGTCGTTGTCGCGGATGCCGGCCGCTTCCGCCTCGGGGTTTCTGCCCGCCAACCGCCGTCGCTGGCCTTGCCGGGGTCACTGGATCTGGGGGTCGCGGGGCCGCCGCCTCTAGATCCGGCAACCCTGGGCCCCGCCCGCTGGCTGCCGCAGAGCCTGAGCCACCGTCGTGCGGCCCGAGCCACGTAGCCCTCGCTGCCAGCCACCCTCCGTAGAGAGAGAGCATATGGGGGCAGAGAGAGCGGAGAAGATGAGGGAGAGGCGGCCAACCCCCTTCTCCGTTCTTTTTTATCTCTTCCCTCCACTTTTTTGAATTTTCTTATTTTCATAGACGGTAGTGCTTCTCCCCCGTCTGCAAAAATCTTCTTTTTGAATGCAGCTCACCTAGTGACATGTTGTTGACGTGAAATATGGAAACGTGTACTACGCCGACCTGGGAGATCTGCTTAGCTCCAGTGCAGGTCCACGAAAATTCGGGTTTAGGACTGCTAGTTGATTTGATCCTGCAATCAACAAGAATATGGACATTAAAGTCAGATTCGTTTTGCTATCAGCCACTGGGCCGATAGTTGTTAGCCGATCGCAAGAGTTTTGGGATTGGCTGTATATTTTAGTCTCAAGAGACGGAACTACATCGGCTTTAAATATATTATTAGAGAAGCAGGTAGCCGATGTAAGTTAACATGATAAATTAAGTAACAGATAACCTATCGGCTGAAACACCGATAGAATCATTTACTCTGCTGGCCGATGCATCTAAACCGATCGGTCCTAGTTCCAGCACGAAGGATCGAACCCAATCGAGACAGCTTGCGCTAACACTATCCTCAACCGATCTAGATGAACCGATTAGTATTATAAATGATGGTAGACATATCGTGTCGTATAAGGCCTTGCCATGATATATTATTACCAGTAGTAACCTAATTAGAATATTGGACTTCACCGAGAAAGTCCTAGCTAGCATCTCGATCAGAATATTGGACCTAACTAAGAAATTCCTAATCAAGATGAACCGATGCAAATATACCATGGCCGATCTAGAATCTGACGATATATATGATACGCGACATATGGATCAGCAACCGAGTATTTTTGGACCTAACCGAGAAAGTAACGATAGCCGATCCACATGAAGTTTGACGAGAGATACCTACTGTCGTAGATCAAACCAAATCGATGCAGCACGACCCAAAAGCACAATCTCATCGAAAACCAAGCGGAAGCAATCACGGAGTCCCGGCAAAGTCGTGGCTGCTCCAGCGTCGGCGATGTCTTCCGGCGGCGTCCCAGAAAAGGCGGCGGTTCGTCGCCGGCTCGATCCGGTCAGCAGCGACCAAAAGAGCGGAGTCAGGAGTTAGTGGACTGCCTTGAGATGGTGTAACCAAAATATTAGCGTTGCAGGCTCACCGGAGACCGAGGATCAACGTCGACGGTGCTAGGCCGGAGTTGAAGAAGATAGCCGGCGATCTCTTTCGATGTAGTGCTACTAGGGCTGATCTTTGGGGGTTGGTGATCTCGAGAGGAGACGGTCGTGATGGCGAGCTGACGTGTGTTTCGGTGGACTACGGTGGCCGGGAGCCCGGTGCGACGCAGGAGGCGGCGCTGCCGGTGCTTGCGTGGCGCGCTCTGGGGACGCGGAAGGACGGCCGCGTTCCCGACGATGTGCTGAAGCTTGGAGGCTAGAATTTGGGAATTGACTACGGCGTGTTGAGGCGAGTTTAGTGAGCTAGGTCTCGAGCAGCAGCGATGGATCGGCTGATCGCGACGGCGATCACTTTCCGGCTGCCGGTGAGGAGATCGGCGGAGCTGGGGGGCTACGTGTCGTGGTGGGACGCGGTCTCCTTGCTTCTGGGGGGTTCCAGGGAGAGTGAGGAGAGGTCTAGGCGGTCGCCGCTCAAGGAGATGGCGTGGGACGTCGACACGACGGCAGCTGCGTGTCGGCCTCGCTCCTGTGCGTGTCACCGGCGGGCCTGCTTGATTTTTCCTGTGACTGGGGCTGAGGCAAGCCCGTGTGACTGCCCAGTGGGCTCAGGGCGTGGGGTCCAGGGTCTGGGTGAGAGGATTTGGTAGTTTTCCTGGTAGGAATTGGACCTGGTGTGTTTTCAGATATTTTCTCCTTCCCTCTTCATTCTAAATTCAATTTGACTAAGAACATTTTGTTGAAAAATTACCAAATTTTGTGCAAGGGTATTTTTAATCCTTTAAGTTCCATTTTTCAAAGTTGTGTACAAAGATTCCAAATATTCCATGCTCAGTGATTTTTGGAAAAGAGGTCCAGCTGAGGGGAAAGTGAATTTTTAGGGCATCAAAACTTCTGAGAAAAATACTACAAAAATTATATTTGGTTAAGGTAAATAATCTAGTATTTAAATAAATTATTGCATGGGTGTACTACTGTTGAGTTTAATATACTTTCTCATTAGGTGGATTTATTTTACCGATTAGGGTTAACCGGTCTACCGCTAAATTAAGTTATCGGACCCTATATTCGGATCGTCCCTAGAGCAACCTACAACACGGCTTCACCAAATACTTGTTTTGGAAAATACCAGGGTCTTAGGAGTTTTTAGTATGATTTTTAGGTCTCTAACTATGCCCTAATTAATTTATGTCTACTAGTGCACTATATGCACATGACATGGAATGGTATGCAAGAAAATCCAAAAACAGGAAAAATAAGCAAACACACACATGATAAAATGTGGTGAGAGTTGAATTCATGTTTGTTCGAATTCGTGGTGAACTTTTCATATTTTCCTAAAATTACCCCTTTGGTGAATCAAATTTTAATTAGTGCAAAAGTCGATTTAAGTCCTACCACCATTTTTAGTTAATGCAAAAATGGACATTTACCTTGCCACTCCTCACCTAGTAATTTAGTTTAAGTCGTCCTTATGTTTGCTTGACCTAGATGAGTTCAAAATAATTAGTCCACTTGTTTTAGTTTTTGGTGCTAGTCGGGCTACGTTAGGACGATCGTGTTAATAATTTGGTTCAAAATTCCCATAAAAAAATATTCCCCGGACTTTACTAACGATCCGAGCTAGGTCTTCCCGGTACGTTACATCTAATTTCGGCAACGGTTTTTAATGAATAAACCGTGACAGATCAATTTTTATATCTCTCTCGGTTTTAGAAATAAAAACCGTTACCGATTTTTCCATGTCTATCACGGTTTTTGAAGGACGGACCGTGACAAATAGTAGGCACATCGGTAACGGTTCACATCTTACCAACCGTTACCGATGTTGCTACATCAATCACGGTTTTTACTCCTAAACCGTTACTGATATGATAGTATTGGTTTTTTATATCGAGCCGTGACAGGTATTTTCCTATCCATCACGGCCCTAGACGACTCAGGCTATCTGTCATGGTTTCATAACTTGGACCGTGACAGGGGCTTCTTTCTGTCACGGTTCGCAATTCCCGTTACTGATCAGCCGTTCTGGATGGCCGGATTTGTAGTAGTGTGACAGTTGTACTCCTCAAATTACAGTGTTGATTGTTGACTGCTAGGTTGTAGAGGAAGGCAACATCAACACTTATTTTTTGTTGAAACTGCATCAATTTTTTGTTGTCAATTTAGTGGAATTCCCAATTCAGTATGGCCAATGAAAATGAGACTTCATTAGAGCAAAAGATTAAAAAATGTCACTTTTGTTTATACAGATTGAGACTGAATGCAGATGCTTGCAGTAACACTTGTGTTTGCACAGATTTGGTCACTTGTGTTAGCAGAATTGACATGCTGTAGTGACCTGAGTTTTACCGCCGTAAAATTACTTTAATTAAAAACGTATTTTCAAAAAATTTTGGTTCTTTGGTTCTATATTATCGTTAAGTGCCAATAAGATCTCAACCCCTTGCCCTCCCTGATACCAAAAACCCCGATCCGAAAAATTTCCATCCTAACCAGACTCCCAAGTACAATTACCTCCGTTCCAATTTCAAACCCTAAAACAATCCTCCCTTTGGAAAAATCTTTTCCTTCTTCCCGATTCCCTCTTGTTTCCTATTCTCCAAAGATATTCTCTATCAGTGGTAGAATTTCCTTTTCTAAGATCCCTGAGGAGCCCCAAATATTTATCCAATTCTCAAAAAACATTTGCTGAATCAAAATTACATCCAAAATTCTACCCGAGTCTCTACCAAAAATTCCTAGGAAATTGTGATAGCATTTCCTTACTCTTGGGCCCCTCCATCCCTTTTTCTTCCCCTTCTCCCTCCGGCCCACTCCCTCTTCTCTCCCTCTTTTTCTCCTCCCTGCACATGGGCCTCGGCCTCCCCCCAGCCACCGCGGTCCATCATCTCCCAGCTTTCCACCACGCACACCGCTCGCGGCCCACGGCCCATCCACGTGAAAGCCGCTGACGCATGGCCACCAATCCTTCCCACGCGCGCCCATCCGCGTTTTGGCCTCCCCACTGACCGGTAGACCTTGCGAGGAAATGGATCGGACGCTCGCCCGCTCACACGAGCCTCGCATGGTCGTCTCCCTTCCTCGACCCCAGCCGCCGCTGCCGCAGACGGCATAGCCACTCCCGGCCGCGTCCCTCGCCGCGTGCCACCCGGCGAGCACCCCAGCCCCGTCCACACCCTTAATCACTATCACATTGCCACGCGTCGCCTTTTTTTTCGCCGCCACTCCACGACGCACCGACCGCCCGGCCGCCATTACTTCCCCATCCCCCGCTCAGTCGCATCACCACCCCGAGCCGACCCCATTCCCCTGCCACTAAACGACAACCATGTCACGACACCACTCCGCAGCGCCCCGTCTCGTCACCTCTGATGCTGCCGCGTCGCAACGGCCACGCCGCCCGCCGGCCATCTTTACTCTCTCCCTCACCGACGCTCTCCTCCCCATCCCGCCCTCGCCCCCTTTTCCTCAACGTCGTCGGCCACCGGCCGCTTCCCACACCCGACCTTCACCCGAGCCACCTCAACCACCCTACCCAGTGTGACGCCCAGTTTAGTCCCGCCTCGCTTATTCAGTGAGGCTGAGAGCTGCTTAAATAGGAGAATGGCCTGGTCACCAGTAACACCGGTGGCAACTTTTTGCGTATAAGCGAGGACGAAAAACGCAAGTGTGTTGCAGTGTAGGTGCGGTCCAATAAATTGAATTGGGCCGAATGCCGTTTTCGGGCCCGGGGCGCTTTAGGTGGTATCAGAGCAACCCTATACGTATACGTATATATGAGTCACGTACGCGGGCATACGGTGCATATTGGATGAACCCGAGTGGTCGTATGCATGTCGTATTGGATGAACCCGAGTGGTCGTACGATTACGTATGCGCGCCGAAATGCACGTATAATACGTGGTACTAATAGGGGACGTTCCTGGTTCAGTTGAAAAGCCCAGGTAGATGATTCGACGGGGACGTCGAATGTTTAAGGGTGGGTGTCTGTGACGCCCAATTTAATCCTACCTCGCTTATTCAGTGAGGCTGAGAGCTGCTTAAATAGGAGAATGGCCTGGTCACTAGTAACACCGGTTGCAACTTTTTGCGTATAAGCGAGGACGAAAAACGGAAGTGTGTTGCAGTGTAGGTGCGGTCCAATAAATTGAATTGGGCCGAATGCCGTTTCCGGGCCCTGGGCACTTCAGGCCACCGGGGCGTCATCGTCGTACTACTGCCGTCGCCGGCGCCTCTCTCCCCCCTCCCCGTCTTGACACCGAAGCAAGGAAGAAGAAGAAAGGGTGGAGACGAAGAATCTGACATGTGGGCCCGAGTCAGCTCTCTTGTCTCTCCCCCAAGTGCCCTGTGCCTGGGCTGGCCCACTAGGCCTAGTTTCGTGTGCCCGGCATGCCCGCGAAAAATAGAGTTTGACTCTGGTCCCTCTACCAGCCCAAGCCCAGGTTTTCTTTTACCAACAAAAATAAGTCCGGTATGGGTCCTCCTGTCTCTCCACCCCTCGGTTCCAAGCCCTGTTACGCAAAAGGAATAAGTTCACCTCTGGTCCTTTGTTTCTCCTAGACTTGAGCCCATTTCCCTTTAAATAGACGTCCAGTTTACATCCTCCTTCAACGCCTATGCCCAATCGTTCCCAATAATTCCAAAATGTGTTACCCTACAGCACCAATCCTAAATATTAGGATTAATCCCCTCCAGTATCCAAATAAATCCTTTTCCAACATTCCAGAAATTCCGCCCACCTTCCAAAATTCATATCTCCTAATCCATAGGCCCGAATGACCCGTCCTACTTTCAAAATTCCTCCAAACTCGAGATCGACCCTACGGCATTACTAATTATATTTATAATATTTTATTTTGTAGACCCCAGTAGGATTTCTATGTTGCTCGCTAGTGTTTGTCCCGAGGATTTTTTCTACTGAAACCATAAATCGAGAAGAAGTGAAGACCCTTTATCAGATGGTTTTCTTGTATCAATCGCGTATCGGATTTATCTGGTTTTCTCAAAAGCGTGAAGACCGAAAAATCGTCACCTAGGCAAGCCAACCATTGATCATATTGCTCCTAGTTTTAAATAAAATGTTTGCAACTCACATTAGGATGTGCACGATATTACTACCCGGCCTCGATTAGTAAAATCGATGGACCTACCCAGTAGTTGCATTACTTTCCATAGGAATTGAATAGTTACGATAAATCCTTGTCGATACACCTCTAAATTGATGTGGGGTATTCATACTCTCGGGTATGAGTGTCCGTCTCAAGCCCCCTTCTTATCACCATGTTACCGTCTTGTAATAAATGTTGATGAATGGTTGTTTTTGAGAAAATGTTTTGCGAAGTAAAAAATTTGTTTTGAGAAAGACCTGCGATACAAACCTTCACCGGTGTGGTTAGGGTTTGCGGTCGCGATTAAGGATCGTTTCCTTTGGGAATTTCATCGGAGCATCTTATCATACGACCACGCGGGAAACATGGGAATGCCCCTGGATGAGTACTCGGTTAGTTCCTGTGGATCTTGTATGTTGATGGTTGAGAGGCACGCTGAGGGTATGGTGTGCGAGAATCGCCAGGATCTTGCCTTTGGGGAATATACGGGATTAGGGGTCGCCGGTATCAGCCTTCGAGAGGAGATACGGGATCCCTGGGTACCCTCGGGTGTTCTCAGTGGATGACGACTGCATGAATAGCCCGATACTGGTCGCGTGGTTAGTCAACCCAGCCATGCGACTTGGGATCGTCAGAACTTAGCCTTGGAAAGGCCTTGTCACGAACTTCCGATTCCTGATCCGTTTTGGTGTTAGCTTCGTGTCATGTGGGTAAGGCGTACAACCTCTGTAGAGTGTTAGAACTGTTCGAACAACCGTGTTCACGGTTAGGAGCAGATGCGAGGTGATTGTCTTAGCGTAGTTTTTTAATTTAAAATGTTCTGAAAACCATCTGGGACGGGAATCGTGTTTTGCGAGATGGATCTTCGATGTTTGATGAGAGGCCTTCGGGGCCGGTTATCGATCCGCGAGATCCAGGATTCGAAGCGTCGAGGATGCTCGACGTTGAGATGAGATGTGTTTTGGTGCGATTGTGCGGAGTACTTGTTGAGTTTTGTGACACGAGTTGAGCTTCGTGACAATTCTTGGTCGCGATTGCCTCACCCCCTTAATCTTTTGGTTACTATTATCGAATAAGGAATTAACGAAAAACCTGACACACTTGTAGAGATTTCATGAAAACTATTTCTACACTTACCCTAGCCGTTCTTTGAAGCCTGCATTTTATTACACTTTTCCCGTGGTTTGCGAGTACGAAAGTAGTCACCCCTCTCTGTTGTTGTTTTCCTTTCCTTGCTGCTTGATCAGGTTGAAGAGTTAGATGTCGAGAAGTTTCGTTCCTAAACCCAAACCACTGCCTGTGGAATGGTGTTCTGGCTACGTTTAAGTCCGCTGGTGCTGCACTTTCATTGACGGTTGCTACTCAGGGTTTACCCGAAGTCACAACGTAAAGGTATTATTTATTTATTAGTAATGTTTTGATTTCATCTTGTTACCGTGGGTACCAGCAACGGAATCCTGGGACTGGTACACGTTACACGGTTCCGTAGGGAACGGTTCGCTTTTCTTCTACGGCTCGCCCTCCTTCGGGTTACCTGTTACGGTGGCCGAGGGGCGGGTCGTGACAGGGTGGTGTCAGAGCATAGGTTTGGTCTTAGGAAACGAAACCCCATTTCTCTAAGTGACCATATAATATTTTACTAAAAATAAAAACCGTTTGCGAAAATCCTTACTCCTTACCTCAGGCTAGTTTACAAAAGAAATTTCCTTAAGTTAAATATTGATGCCCTAGGTCCCGTCTTCCTCTACGTGAAGAGTTTTAACCACGACTAAGGAAGCAGCGTAGAGCCAACACGAGAGGGAAACGTCGACCTTAGGACCGTTGCCAAATCAATAGGAAAGGCATCATAGCTTGGTTGTCATTTTAAAAATGAGTTTTTCTTGATAGGATAGCACGCGATCCCAAGATCCCAGACCAATGGTCGACCATGGAATCAGACCGCAGAAGATCCTGTTCAAAATCTTCAACAGTTCGTCCTTATCACCCGGAGAGCCCTCATGGCTAAGCATGTTTAGGCACCGACCTCGGACTAATGACATGGATTAAGATTTGTCGGCCGGAGTAAATGCTGAAAGATAAGAATGCTATATCCCAAGGGACAGAACTCCACAGTAATATAGTGGCTATAAAAGGGTAACCCCGCAGAACCAAAAAGAGGCACGCCTTTGGATCAACACTCCTTTTCCCAGATAGACCTATTAGGGTTTCCCCTAGCACCTAGCCTAATGGAAGAGACCACCCTCGTCGAGCGAGCTGTCCCACGACTTCACTCTTCCTATCTCCATCAATGCAACCTACTTTTCCGCCAACCGAAGTTCCTTAAACAGCCCACTTATCTCTGCGATAAAATCCTCCAAGGCAACCAGACCTACTGGAGCGTGGAGATGACCATCCTTTTCCAGACCGAAGAGTCAGGAGCTCTTGTCTTCCGCCCTCGCCATGCTCGATCCACTCCAGGCGCCACCGTCGAAGATGTTTTTCGTGAAGCCCCTCCAGCGATTGTGTGAGACAGTCCCTTTCGGGCCCGCTCACGATTTTGGCATGCACCCATTCCGTGCCGAAGGTGACACTAAGTGCCAACTCCACCCACTCACCCAAGAAGAAGGAAGCCGATGCACACTTCTCGCCGAACTGGCCTGCACCGCCGAGAACGCCTACGAGAACGCCCTCAATGAGTTGGACCTGCTCCATGTCCAGTATGCCGACCTCGAGACCTGCTACTAGGAGTTGAACGAGAAGTACACCAGGCTGACGCTCCTGCAAGCCTCTAGGATGGCCCATCTGATAGGAGCAGATTGCGTGACACGACGCCACAAGCCAACTTCGTCAATGACGCCCCCAGCTGCACTGCCCCCGTCCCCTTGAGGGAATAGTTTTGTGTTGGTCCCTTCAACTTAAAAAAATGTATCCCTGTATCGCGTTGGAATGAAATCAAGATGTTTTTCCTTGTGTCAGAACCTGTTCTTTGAGCTAAGATGGATGTTCCACAAAAGTAAACTTTGGGCAAAATAGCTACCCGCTAGAGTTAAATCTAGTCACTTAAAGAAAATCAGAACAAGGAAAAGAGATGCTTTACTACAATAACTAGAGACTGGATACCATGGTCAACTACATTTCGAAGAAGATACAAATACAGACACGACAAACAATACATTGCCAAGGCAGATTGGAACCCACAACACATTACATGAGAAAGACTAGGAGGAACAAAGGCCATCATAGCCAAAGCATGAAGGATACACGCCGAGATCCGGCTACTACTTCAAGCCTCTAATCCTCAAAGGATACTATAGAAAACAAGAGGAGCCAGCACCATGAGAAGACAGACCGCCGCACACAGATGGTCCGACTGGCCTTCTTCCAAAGGCTGACACCACCATTCAACAAAGCGAACTAGAGGACGCACCAACCATCCTAGAACAGCAAAGAAGGTGGACAATGTGAAACGTAGGCCAGACCAGACCCACAGCCACGCCACAATTTTGGCCACGACCAGCAGCACCCCCTGGCCGAAACAGTGGCACCCCGCATCCCTTCCCACTCCGTCACCGGCACGGTTGCCAGCCACCCGTGCCGTTGCCTAAGCCCGTCGTCGAATCTCTCTCGCGACCTCCCGCCACGGCCGCCGGTGACGCTCTTGCTCCTCCGGCTCCACGTCGCCCTCGCCGCCCGAATCGCCTTCGCCGCCGCTGACCGGACCGCCGCGCTCCATCCCCTTCTAGCCTCCCTCCTCCTCCCCATTTTTGCCTCTTTGCCAAAGCTGCCCGCCCCACTCACCTCACCGCGTGCCGCTTTAATAAGCGCACCCCACCGCCTCGGCCCCACCTCAAAGCAAGCGTCACCAGAAAGGATGGTATCCTAGTACAATATCCTGGTGCAGAAAGAGAGCACGGTATTTTGAAAAGAAAAAAAGAAGAAGAGAGAAGCGGTTGGAACTTGTGCTCGACCCGCCGCGTACCCAGGAAAAATTATGGTTCTGCGAATCAACGTACGCCACGTGCCCTCTCGTATGCGAAGAAGAAGACCAGTACAGGAAACCTTGCCCTACAACCTAGATCAGAACTCTCGAGGTGTCACGACACGCATCACCATAGCCCACCGCTGAAGCCACAGTTGGAAACCCGTTAAAAAAAAAGAAAGAGTACTCAAGGAGGATGGTATCCTGGTATAGCACCCCAACAGAGATCACCAGGAAAGGTACAGTTTCTCTAAAATGAAAAAGAAAAGCCAGAGCTTGGACCGCCGCATTCCCAGGATCCAGGAAAAGATTCTTTCCCAATCCAAGCCTGGATCACGTGTCGCTCAGCCAAACCAGGGCCCCGTCGTCCTCAGTCTTCGGTCTCCAGCAAAGCCGACCACTCCCTAAAATCTCGAGTGGCTTTTTCCTTGCAGCTGTGCCGCACCGACCTTGTCCTGTCTTACCCCTAATCTCGAGGATGAGATTCTTTTAAGGGGGGTAGGTTTGTAGTGACCTGAGTTTTACCGCCGTAAAATTACTTTAATTAAAAACGTATTTTCAAAAAATTTTGGTTCTTTGGTTCTATATTATCGTTAAGTGCCAATAAGATCTCAACCCCTTGCCCTCCCTGATACCAAAAACCCCGATTCGAAAAATTTCCATCCTAACCAGACTCCCAAGTACAATTACCTCCGTTCCAATTTCAAACCCTAAAACAATCCTCCCTTTGGAAAAATCTTTTCCTTCTTCCCGATTCCCTCTTGTTTCCTATTCTCCAAAGATATTCTCTATCAGTGGTAGAATTTCCTTTTCTAAGATCCCTGAGGAGCCCCAAATATTTATCCAATTCTCAAAAAACATTTGCTGAATCAAAATTACATCCAAAATTCTACCCGAGTCTCTACCAAAAATTCCTAGGAAATTGTGATAGCATTTCCTTACTCTTGGGCCCCTCCATCCCTTTTTCTTCCCCTTCTCCCTCCGACCCACTCCCTCTTCTCTCCCTCTTTTTCTCCTCCCTGCACAAGGGCCTCGGCCTCCCCCAGCCGCCGCGGCCCATCATCTCCCAGCTTTCCACCGCGCACACCGCTCGCGGCCCACGGCCCATCCTCGTGAAAGCCGCCGACGCACAGCAACCAATCCTTCCCACGCGCGCCCGTCCGTGTTTTGGCCTCCCCACTGACCGGTGGACCCTGCGAGGAAACGGATCGGACGCTCGCCCACTCACACGAGCCTCGCGCGGTCGTCTCCCTTCCTCGACCCCAGTCTCCGCCGCCGACGGCACAGCCGATCCTGGCTGTGTCCCTTGCCGCGTGCCACCCGGCGAGCACCCCAGCCCTGTCCACACCCTCAATCACTATTGCATCGCTACACGTCGCCTTTTTTTCGCCGCCGCTCCACGACGCACCGACCGCCCGGCAGCCTTTACTCCCCCCAACCCCCCTCGCTCGGTCGCATCACCGCCTCGAGCCGACCCCATTCCCCTGCCACTAAACGACGACCATGTCGCGACACCGCTCCGCAGCGCCCCGTCTCGTCACCACTGTCGCTGCCACGTCGCGACGGCACGCTGCCCGCCGGTCATCTTTACTCCATCCGCCCCCCACCGACAGTGGCTGCGCCCAACTTAAATTACCAGGACCAGCCATCGCCCTTATCCCTTCTCGACGGCCGTAGCTATAAAAGCCGGACGAGAGAACCCCCCTCCCCCCGTGCCCCTCATCTCTCCCTCATCGACGCTCTCCTCCCCATCCCGCCCTCGCACCCTTTTCCTCAACTTCGTCGGCCACCGGCTGCTTCCCACGCCCCACCTTCACCCGAGCCACCTCAACCACCTTACCCAGCCACCGGGGCGTCGTCGTCGTACTACTGCTGTCACCGGCGCCTCTCTCCCCCCTCCCCGTCTTGACACCGAAGCAAGGAAGAAGAAGAAAGGGTGGAGAAGAAGAATCTGACATGTGGGCCCGAGTCAGCTCTCATGTCTCTCCCCCCAAGTGCCCCTGCCTCCACTGGGCAGACCCACTAGGCCTAGTTTCCTGTGCCCGGCATGCCCACGAAAAATAGAGTTTGACTCTGGTCCCTCTACCGGCCCAAGCCCAGGTTTTCTTTTACCAACGAAAATAAGTCCAGTATGGGTCCTCCTGTCTCTCCACCCCTTGGTTCCCAGCCCTGTTGCGCAGAAGAAATAAGTTCACCTCTGGTCCTTTCTTTCTCCTAGACTTTAAATAGACGTCCAGTTTACATCCTCCTTCAACGCCTATGCCCAATCGTTCCCAATAATTCCAGAATGTGTTACCCTACAGCACCAATAATAAATATTAGGATTAATCCCCTCCAGTATCCAAATAAATCCTTTTCCAACATTCCAGAAATTCAGCTCACCTTCCGAAATTCATATCTCCTAATCCGTAAGCCCGAATGACCCCGTCCTACTTTCAAAACTCCTCCAAACTCGAGATCGACCATATGGCACTAATAATTATATTTATAATATTCAAGTCAAAAAAATTATATTTATAATATTTTTTTTAGACTCTGGTAGGATTTCTATGTTTGCTCGCTAGTGTTCATCCCGAGGTTTTTTCTACTGAAGCCATAGATCGAGAAGAAGTAAAGACCCTTGATCAGATGGTTTTCTTGTATCAATCGCGTATCGGATTTATCTGGTTTTCTCGGAAGCGTGAAGACCGAAAAATCGTCACCCAGGCAAGCCACCCTTTAATAATATTACTCCTAGTTTTAAATAAAATATTTGCAACTCGCATTAGGATGTGCAAGATATTACTACCCGGCCTCGATTAGTAAAATCAATGGACCTACCCAGTAGTTGCATTACTTTCCGTAGGAATTGAATAGTTACGATAAATCCTTGTCGATACACCTCTAAATTGATGTGGGGTATTCATACTCTCGGGTATGAGTATCCGTCTCAAACCCCCTACTTATCACCATGTTACCGTCTTGGAATAAATGTTGATGAATAGTTGTTTTTGAGAAAATGTTTTGCGAAGTAAAAACTTTGTTTTGAGAAAGACCTGCGATACAAACCTTCACCGGTGTGGTTAGGGTTTGCGGTCGCGATTAAGGACCGTTTCCTTTGGCAATTTCATCCGAGCATTTTATCGTACGACCACGCGGAAAACATGGGAATGCCCCTGGATGAGTACTCGGTTAGTTCCTGTGGATCTTGTATGTTGATGGTTGAGAGGCACGCTGGGAGTAAGGTGTGCGAGAATCGCTGGGATCTTGCCTTTGGGGAAGATACGGGATTAGGGGTCACCGGTGTCAGCCTTCGAGAGGGGATACGGGACCCGGGTGTTCTCAATGGATGATTGCTGCGTGAATAGCCCAATACTGGTCACACGGTTAGTCGACCTAGCCATGCGACATGGGATCGTCAGAACTTAGCCTTGGAAAGGCATTTTCACGAACTTCCGATTCCTGATCCGTTTCAGTGTTAGCTTCGTGTCGTGTGGGTAAGGCGTACAACCACTGCAGAGTGTTAGAACTGTTCGAACAGCCGTGCTCACGGTTAGGAGCAAATGTGAGGTCATTCTCTTAGCGTAGTTTTTAAATTTAAAATGTTTTGAAAAACCATTTGGGATGGGAATTTGTTTTGCGAGACGGATCTTCGATGTTTGATGAGAGGCCTTCGGGGCCGGTTATGGATCCGCGGGATCAGGATTTGAGGCATCGAGGATGCTCGACGTTGAGATGAGACGTGTTTTGGTGTGATTGTGCGGAGTACTTGTTGAGTTTTGTGACACGAGTTGAGCTTCATGACAATTCGTGGTCGCGATTGCCTCACCCCCTTAATCTTTTAGTTACTATTATCAAATAAGGAATTAACCAAAAACCTGACACACTTGTAGAGATTTCATGAAAATTATTTCTACACTTACCCTAGCCTTTCTTTGAAGCCTGCATTTTATTACACTTTTCTCGTGGTTTGCGAGTACAAAAGTACTCACCCCTCTCTGTTATTGTTTTCCTTTCCTTGCTGTTCCTTTCCTTGCTGCTAGATCAGGTTGAAGAGCTAGACGTCGAGGAGTTTCGTTCCTAAACCCAAACCACTGCCTGTGGAATGGTGTTCTGGCTATGTTTAAGTCCGCTACTGCTGCACTTTGATTGACGGTTGCTACTCAGGGTCCACCCGAAGTCGCAACGTAAAGGTATTATTTATCTATTAGTAATGTTTTGATTTCATCTTGTTATCGTGGGTACCAGCAACGAAATCCTGGGACTGGTACCCATTACGCGGTTCCGTAGGAACGGTTCGTTGTTCTTCTACGGCACGCCCTCGTTCGGGTTACCTGTTACGGTGGCCGAGGGGCGGGTCATGACACATGCATACGGACTTGACATACATGCTTACAGAATTGTACTTTTTGTTTGCTTGCGGAATGGCAAAAGATATATTCCCTCCATCCAAATGATCTTCTTATTGATGTTGTCTCTAAATGATCTTCATATTTGCATAAGGAAGTACTAGTCTCTTTGTTTTTACGTGCAGAAGTAAATGTCTTTTGTATGCATGTGTGTTTTAGTTGGCCAACACTTAGATTATAGTAATAATTATGCGTGTAGATCGATGTAAATTAAATGACATGTAAGGTTGTATTGGTATCTCCACCAAAACTATATGAAAATCATTTAGAGACAGAGGGAGTATAGCTGAATGGCAAAAGCCCGTATGCTTGCGGCGACGGGGGCAAACTGGAGCGTGCTGGTGAAGTAGCGCGCGGCCACATCACGCAAGCTGTTCCACCATAAATGAGCAATCATTATTAGCGTTAGTTGAATATCATTAGCTTAAATTCTGTTTTTCTCGATTTAGATCGGATGCTGATCCATCCAATCAATTTTTTTTGCCGAGATCCACGAAATTTTTGTCTGTAGAATTTTTTCCTCCCCAGCGTCTCCCTCTTTTAAAGTTAAAACTTTTAAATTTGTTGCTGGTAATTTTTCAAATTGAGTTGAATGGTTTCAAAATCGAGTAGAAAATTTTTAAAATCAGAGTTGGAAATTCAGATTCGAATCTAAAATTTTTTGAAATGTGCATTCAAAAATCAAGTGAGTTTTTGAATTTTGGAGTTGAAAATTTTGAAGTTTGAATTGAATGTTTTTGAAATTTGAATTGAAATTTTCAAAAGTTGGCTTCAAAGTTTAAAATTTTTGAAAATTCGTATATTTTAAAATTTTGAGTCGAACAACCTGTGAAAAAAATATTCTATCAATTTCTATAAAAAAGCTTGGCCCCAAAAAAAATCGATCTGTTGTAAAATTTCCTAATATCATGCACGCGCGTGGGCCCCAGCCGCCAAATCTGAGATTGTTGTCCCTTTTCTCGGTGAGAACACTTGGGATCGCTGTTTTGTCGTCTTCCGAGTGAACACAGCCTGCGCGCAAATTAGCATCACCATGCGGCGACGACAGAGAGAGATAGAGAGCGCAAGGAAAACCGTCCACTGGCAATCCAGATATAGTATAGTAAATGTAGTTCTTCCAGACATCAGGTTTAAAAAAACACAAATGAGTTACTAAAATGTATAAATGAGGGAACTCATCAACACAGCAAGCTCCAACTGAGAACTACTCAGGAAGATCACACACACAGTGTTGAACGCCCTGACGGTCTTTATTTGCATAAGACGATTAATCTTCACCATGGTAGGATGGAGAACCTGCAAACGGATAAGCGAGCAGGGAATTGTTCAATAAAGTCTCTTTTGAACCAGTTTACCATGTAAAAAGAACAACAGACACAGTTTCACTAATTAAGTTTATCCTTTCACTAAATGTTTAATTAGAGTATGGGACAAATTTTCATTCAAACTAGTTAGAAACCATGCATACGAAGAACAACAATTATTTACTACACATAAGAAGTTGCTAAATAGAAATGAATAAGAACAACTGTTCAGATAGCATAGTGTGAGATAAGTTTAAGAAACATATACCTCTTATTTAAGGTGGCTCAGTTTTGGGGGCCAGGTTCATGGTTAGGAGGATTAAGAGGTTCAAAGCCGACAAAATCCTCATCGTCTTCGCAGTACCTCCCACGAAGGACCACCAGATGCAAATATTCCATTGCTTCTTGCTTACTATTGATGTTAAGTATGAGCCCTATTTCCTGGACGATGTCTCCAGAAAAGATTGTATCCCATCCCACAATAAGTTCGCAAGAAATCTTACCGAAGAAGCGGAGAAATTGTAAGTCCTCGATAATGATTCCATCTTCATTGTCCCATTCTGCCGCAACCGGGTTATACAGACGTCTAAACCTTCCAGTTTCTGAAGTTAATAAAATAAGAGTTGAAACTGACATCTGTAACACATCTCTGGGAGTGTCAAAACGATCATAAGGGAACAAATTATCTACTGCGTCCAACGCATGCCTTCTGCTTAAGGGCAACTTCTGAAGGTATTTTAAATCACCGATACCATTAGCCGAATAACTGTCAATGATATCAAGCTCGGTAGAACCTGGTATCAAATGTTTCAGACCCTTGAAGGCGAACCAATCCCCACGTCCGTTAGCAAACCCAATCATATACCAGTTATCAGTCCGATAACAGGCTCTGATTTTGCGACCTTCACGACCAATGAAGTCAAACACCATCAGTCCCGGTGGCAGGTCCTTACTGAAAATTTTAAAGGAGAGTGAGTTTGACTGTTTGAGGATTGGGTCAAACCCCTTACTAAATGTACAAAAGGATGGAAAAAATACCGAAATTAATCTAAAGACACTACTACACTTATAAATACCTTGCGGTCTACGGCAAAAGTTTTTTAAAAATACAAGTCTGAACTAAAATTTAACTACTGAACTACAGTATATTATCATGATTTCATTTTCACCAACAGTAGGGAGAGAATTAGAAGAGGAAACTGCTACCAAATTTCTAAATCACTAATTGCTACCAAATTTCAACAATATGGAGAGAACTTGAAGAAAATCAAAAAAAATTCTAATTCACTAATTGCTACCAAAGCAAAATTATTATCCAGATGTAACTGCTCTAGAGAAGACAATGCCCTCGATTTGGGGGCAGAGAAAGGGGCCACCGCCGCCCATACGAGACGCCCCTGCCAGCGCGGCGGTCAATGGGCGCGGCCCCTGCCGTTGCCGCGTGATGCGCCGCTGCCGATAGGCGCCGTCTTGGCCGGCATGACTCGCGCCGATGAACAACCTCCGCGTGCAGCCGCTGAGAGGGAGAGGGACAAGAAGCCGATGAGGGTGAGCTCGATTGGTCAAGAAAAGACGACGGGTCGATGACCTTGCATACATCAGCGTTCCTGACCTGTAGGACATCCAGTCCACTCGGCTGCCTATTGGGCTAATATGATAGTGGGATGTGATGCTTGATGGGCTGACTATTATCTGGAAGCTTGGAGCCCAAAAATACTAAGGCATTGTTTGGAACACGGATAAAAGACCGACATACCGGCCTGTTTTTCGGCCCGAAAGGGGAAGCCCACCATGAGGTAGAGAAATCCATGTGTGGCCCCAAAACTCATTTGGTTCGGACAGGGATGGTAGGTTTTCCCCCAATACCCCTTGAACCCCAGTGAAATTGCTCCACTGCTCTAGCTCATATACCAATTAACAAAGCTTGCTAATCTCTGAGCTAAACAAAGGGGAGACAGAAAGCTTTTGATCTCTGTATCAACCGAAAATTTGCTTGCCAATAGATGAAAAAAATGTATCTGAAAAAGTTTGCTGATAGTAGTTTGTAAGCATCGTGGAGATACACTAATCAAGTGCTCATAACATACATATATATACAGCATCCAAGAGCTCGGTCATATACTACTGAATCTCTGACGATGTTGCTCAATCTACTGTATCAGTGCTCTGTTCAATGACGCTAGAGATTAGTTATTATTCTGCTATTCTGAACTTAAGCTCGTGTCGATGTGCAGTGCTTTAGAAACTGAAATAATGCACTTAATTAAAAGGCAGCACACTCTACAGCTCTAAACTTAAGTGATTTTTCATGCAAAAGTGGTCTGAATTAGTTAGTTTGGTACTGCAGGTCTTGCGGTATACATTATCTTGCTTGAATAAATGTTAGACACTTTTTTTTTTGTGTTATCAGGGTTGATGAACATGAGGTTTTGCTGCTTTTGTTAGGTATATCCTCCCTGAAAATTTTCATTTGCTTTGTATACACGTGATGTGTTCATCACACCACCATTCCTGGATTCAGCCTCTTCAAATGTTCTTCCTGATGCTTCAGAGGGAAGTATTCTTGACTTGTTCAAATTTACAAAGAGTTTTTTTTTCCTTTTAAAATTTACCTTGTGACGCCACTGAAATCGGAGTTTTCCTTACATTATTACATTTTTTTCATCTGACAGTGAAGGTGCTATTCAGGTGGATATGGAATGTCAGGATTTTTTTAAAAATTTTGAGAGGAACAGTCTTTGTGTACCATTTGTTTTTAACAGGCAATGTTATATGCAATTTTGTATGTAGTGGTGTTTAATAGGCAAAATTAGTCCACCTGATTGCTATGTTGGAGCAAAGTCCACCTAATTGCTATGTTGGGTCAAAGATTATGCTATTAAATTGAGGAACCCAAATGTTATAACATGTACTGACTACATGTAAAAGTTTATCATGTTTTATGGACCATTGTAACAATTTGCTAATTAATAGGTGAATTCTAATTTTCAGTCTATTTTATTTTTTTCCAGAATTTTTTTGGTTAGGCAATTTCTAGATTTTTTTCCCTAATTTTCTCCAGCTATTTTGGATTTTATTTATGATATCCCGAATTTAAGGTAAAACCATTTTAAAATTTAAGATTGCTATATTCGGATTTCTTTTTACTACTTTTGTTGTTCCCTTCTACAATGTAAATTTAAATAGTAATGCGTATTGCATAACTTGTTTGTCGATAGACATTCACTCTACCTATCCAAATGACCAAAATGTATCCCCGCTTGGTGGAAAGACTGAGGAGATTGGGTGGTGGGAGGGGATCCACCCAATACCTTCGTGGTGTTGTTTTCCCTATCGGCGTGTTTGGCAACTTGAGGGAAGAGAAATGGGAGTTTTCATGAGAAAATTGGTGATGAGATTAAGAAGAGAATTTGATTTTTAGTCTCAACCTCCTGTTTGTTAGAGATGATGGGAATTTAGGTGGGTGTTTAGATAGAGAATAGATTTAAGTGAAAATGAACGGTTGAGATCTATCCTAGCAACACAAGAGGGAATTCCCTCTCAATTCCCACCCCACCCCAGGCATTGAAAAGGAGGGAGTTACCCCCTCAATTCCCCATCCCTATCCCACCAAAACTCACATGTCCTCTAACCAAACAAGTTATTTAATTAAATAGTCTCATCCCTTTAAACTCTCAATCCCCTCTAAAAACTCCCTCCAACCAAATGCACCCTATGGGAAATTTCCCCCACTAGCAAAACAAAGTCTAAGCGTGGACTGAGACATTGGAGAAAGATAAAATCTAGAAAATGTACAGGTACTAGCCCACTAACAATTCTTTCGGGAGTGCGGCCTGGGCCTTAGTTGCCTAGGCTCAGTTCCGCCCTTGTTTGAGGATTGGGTCAAACCACTTACGAAATGCACAGAAGAATAAAAAAAATACCGAAATTAATTTAAAGTCACTACTACACTTAAAAATACCTTCCGGTCTGCCGAGGCATAAGCCTGAGCTCTCCGAGCTTGTGGGTACAATCTTTTGTACCTGTTCTGTTGAATTCTGCCATTATTTCCGGCAATGGGTCATTGAAGTCTATTGTTGAGAAATAGACCGGCCGTGTATCGTACAACTTGCTATAAAAAAAAACAAAAACAATTAAATGAGATAATAATATCGATTCAAACAAACAATTAATACTACTTTTACAGTTAATTGTTGAGTTCGTTAACAAGCTATCTCATTTATATCATATCTAATTTTTTACTTACCAGTTCATCATGTAATAATAGTATAATAGTAAACAATACTAGTGCAAAAAACTCAATAGTAAACACATGCGCGAAATTAGTAAAAAAATGGGGCTAAGACGGATACCTGAATGGATTGGTAGCGTTGATCCAAGGCAACAATAATAAACAAGAAAGCAGCAGGGTAGTGAAGGATCCCTCCATATTTACTAACGCTGGCTGCCGGCCGGCACGGGCTCTTGCCGTAGTCGCCTGGTTGCAGATGAACTAGCGCCCGGATGAGTAGGGAGCATCGAAGGGAAGATATAGGCCAGTGGAGAATGGGCGTTCGCCCATGCCGCTGGCGTGCCTCGGCCGGACGTGGTAACGGAGCCGCCGTGGTGCCCGAGTCCGTTACAGGAAGGTTTTTCGATTTAACTCGCATATTACTAGCAAAGATCTTATTTGCATGAATACTAAATCCATCTCATAATGTTTTACATTATTATTGAAAGACATAAATGTTGCCATAGCATTAGCATAAATATATTACTAGTCAACTAAAATTTGCCTTGACCGCTTAATTTGTTGCAAAGCAATTCACGAGTGGACCGAGCCGAGAGCTTCTTTCCAACCGCACCTTAACAACCCACACATAGAGTTTTGTGAAAATATCACAAAATAAACCAGCACCCTTATCAGCTTGTGTACTCACATTTCTATAGGTTGCTGAGCACGTATGTGTTCTTCAATCGTTATTGTTTTACTCTCTCCTCAGGAAGGGTGAAACAAAGTGGAAGGTTAGGGTTTTATTCATAATCCCAAACCATGCTTGTGGATTGGGGTCTATCTACGGTAGGTTCCATTGCCGCTTCTCAGCTCGTTAGTTATGCTCAGGAGTTGCTCCGAAGGTATGACCTATAAATTTATAATCTATTTAAATTATATTTGCCATGATGCATCTTAGTTGACCACGGGTACCAAACTTTGTGTGCTGCCATCGGTACCGATATCGCAGTTTTGTGGGAGTTGGTTCATGCCAATTTCCTACGACATACTATCTGTCTTGGTGTCACTGTTAAGTAGCGCTATTGCGGGAGTGTAATTAGAGCACGTACAATAGTGGGCTCTAAGCCAACTACAAGTTGATGTGGAGGAGAGAGACAACAGAAATAAAGAAGGGTGGGATCTCATACAAAAGCTATATCTACACAAACTATAAGATAAATACATTAAATGCATAGAGATAGAATAAGAGAATTGGAGCCAACCTAATAGCCAATCTATTGTATATGCTATCTATAATTTAAGTTGGAGCTAACAAGTGAGCTCTCTTGTTGACTTTGCTCTTAGCGTTAGGTTTAGACTAACCGCCACTCATAGGCTAATTCAAGCTGTTCCATAACATTAATGTATGTTCAATCTTAGATCTGTTTTATTGTTTTGGGGAGAACCGTTCAACTTTAATTGCTTTATTGCAAGTGGTATGTGCATTTTTTTTTTTGGATGTAATATTATTGCAAAATGCAAATGCCCATTCAATCTGGCAAGGCTGTATGGGTTTGTAGGAGTTTCTTTTTTTCTTGGAGCTGATACCCTCCACCACGCCGGTTCAAGGACCGGCAGTAGAGCTCAACAGCATTAAAAACTGGCAGCCATGCATAAAGGTTTTGGAACCGGCACTAGTTTAGATTTGGTGTACCATGACGCATCCATCCACACATAAGCGGGTAAATGTTACGCATCAGCAAGTTGCATGGATGGCGGAAATTAGAGCCTATCTCCAAGACAATACTTTGCCAGCACAACATGAGGA
>CM002481.1:18067365-18090521 GCA_000325765.3 Leersia perrieri
AATTTGTGGATGAATTCCACATCTCTGACTCCCTTCCTAAAAGATGCGATGATGATATCTTGTTCCTGGCTTCCGAGAACCTCTTGATGTAGTCTCTGAGAGATTCATTGGACCTTTGCTGAAGCTGCAAGAGGTCGTATTGATCTCCCGGGCGCTTGTAAGTACCCTGGAAATTAGCGATGAAAAGCTCCCGAAGCTCTGTCCAGGACCCGATTGATCTGCGAGGTAATCCAGTGAGCCATTTGCGAGCTGAATCGGATAACGCCACCGGGAGGTAGTTAGCCATGACTCGGCTGTCACCTCCCGCAGCCCGTATTGCCAAGGTATAGATGGTTAGCCATGTGCTGGGATCTGTCTTGCCGTCATACTTGTCGATTCCTGTGGGCTTGAATCCTGTAGGCCAAATGACTTGCCGCAGATCAGAAGTGAAGGCAAGGACTCCCTCGTCGAAGTTATCACGCCGAGGAGGTGAAGCGTCGCATTGCCGACGATGATATTCGTCCCACCGTTGATCTGACTCCTGTCGCTCGCGTCTCTTGTTGTTGATGACGTTACGGAGGTCATGATGGATGAGATCCCGGGCATACGAATGGGGTTGGCGTAAGTATCGGTCGTAGTCTTGCCGCAACCTTTCGCGCTCTTGATCCAGTCGGCGCCGCTCTTCGTCGTTCCTGCGTTGTTCTTCTTCTAATATCCTGAGGTTCCTCTCTCAATCGGTTCTGCGACTCGGGGGAGTAACCGAATGACTAGACTTGGAGGCTTCTCGATGTCGTGAAGGCGGAGTCGTTTTCAAAGTCGACTCGGCCACCAGTTGATTGTGATGTTGAACCCCTATTGCTGAGACAAGGGCTCGAGCTTTTGTCAACTGCGGGGTCAGGGATGCCGCTGCTGGTACGTTTTCCATGAGGGAAGTCAACAGGGTTTGTGCAGCCGCTATGTTCTGCTGAGGAGTAGTGAAAACTTGCTCTCCTTTGTAGATCATGCTGATTTGTTGGTGTACCCGTCTGCCGGAACTGGCTAGACGTCGAGTTGCGGCCTCGCAAGGACACACTTCCTCATCCTGAAGTCGTCGGGCTTCCGCTTCCTCGAGCTCTTTTCGCCGTCGTTCGTCCTCTGTTCTTGCCGCTTCAAGTTGCAGTTGCGCTTGCTCAATCTCTCGGGCCTGCCGCTCGATATCCGCAGCTCGTTGGGCGAGTTGTTCAGCAGTCAATGGCGAATTCGTGATCTCAGCCATGAAAATTTCGTGTGGTGGAGAAAAACTATCAGAGCTACTCTGTTTGAGATCGTCAAACTGAATCGACTCATTGAGGAAGGCCACTTGGCGCTTTTCTCCCCCACCATGCTCCATAGAGTTTCCGGAATCCGAGTCATTATCACTCGGATCCCGCATGTCGGACCACTGGTAGCGGTAGGCATATAAGTCTGCTCTGAAGAGCATCGCTTCGAGTGACGCGGGTGGCTTCTTGTACCAGTCTTCTTTGAACTCCAGGTCTCTGCATCCCCTGAAGAACGCATCCTTGGCTTGGTTGTTAGTGACGGCTGGCTTATCCTCCATGATTGCATTGAAGCGCCGAAGGTAGACCTGAAAGGGCTCCTCAATCCCCTGGAGTAGCTGAGCTAGCTTCTGGTTTGGCGTCAATACCGGCGTTGAGGGTTGCTGACGCTTGGCTTTCTCCCTTCGCTGCTTGTATGCTTCTTCGCGCTCTCGCTTTTCAAGTTTTGCGTCTTCCCGCATGCTTCCTCGCATAGAGGCGATCAGGCTGTCCTCCTTCCTTGGCTCCGAGTATTGGGTTCGGGGTGGCCCATGAATGTTAGCCAACTGCATCAGGTCCTTGATACTCTTGGGCCTATGACGATACCACATCCGGGTTATATCCTGGTTTCTTAGGAGGCCGTGATAAAAGATGGACAGGGCCAGCTGGTCTGAGATCGGTTTGACTTGATCAATCGCTTGTAGAAAGAGCCGAGTGAATCTGCCGAAAGATTCTCCCGGCTCCTGAGATAACTCACTGAAGAGGCGATATGCCCCTGAGTTTATTGGTAGTGTTAAAGACCGGACTTTGTGGTTCCTGAGTTGGAGTGATCTTGGTAGACTGAATCCGAGTCGATGTAGGCTCGTGCGATCGTAGTTGAGTCGGAATCGACTCTAGATCGATGATCGGTGTCGGAGTCGATTTGGGAGTCGGATCCAGAGGTGGAGTCGGAGTCGACTCTGGTTCCAACGTCTCGGTCTCCATCGCCTTGCTTCTCGATCTGCGGGACGCGCGACGCCTAGCGGATCGACTCTGCTTCTTTGGCATGGGCTGATAACATGCCGTGATCTTGATGGCGCCATCGTCGACTTGAGAAATCACGCAACTCAAGAGGTGAGTCGTTTGTTCAGCGATGTTGGGAAGACCCATTGGGAGGGTGAAAACATCAGCTGGGTTGATCTCTTCTGCCCGAGTCTTAAGTTCTCCATTGGAGTCGGCGATGAAGCTAAAGGAGCCGAATCGTAGCTTCATCCCAGGGGGAACGATTGATCCGGCGAACGTAGGTGTTGATGAAGATGCCATCTAGCTTCTTGTCGAGAAATCCGGCGACATCCCCTACCTGGCGCACCAACTGTCAGTGTTTTGTAACAGGAATAAACTATATGGGGCTACGCACGAACTCGAAATCTAGATGGTGACGGAACACGAGAATTTATACTGGTTCAGGCCCTCCAATGGAGTAATAACCCTAATCCAGTCCGGAGGAATTATTTCGCCGAGTTTGTATGATTGAATATGGTGTATGATGATATCTGCGAGTTGTTGCTTCGATGTCATCGACCCTTCCTTATATAGGGAGAGGGGATCGAGTCATCTAGGAGTCCAAGCCCTAGACGGCTTAGGGTTTCCTTATTTGTTACAATATCTACCCGGCCGACTGCCGTGGGACACAAGGCAAGGCCCAACCGGGTGATTTATCTCTTTACATATATAAACTCCGAGTCTATCTATAACTCGGGATATGCCTTATCTCTTGAATTGCGCCGTGGGAAACAAGGCACTGATGGACCGGACCTCTTTCTCTTCCTTCTATCAATCTTCTAGAACATCCCTTCTTCGTGGGCAAACAATGGTCCGAGTGGATACCCAGTACCCATATTCTCCACACATACCAAGGTATCGCTCATTAGCAGTCTCTTTACGTATGTTTAAACACTGCATTAGAGCTGTCCTCTTCTGTCTTGGTGTGTTCGGACTGAACATCACCGCTGACTTGTCACTGTTAATAACCTGCCCTGAAGAGTCCTCATACACCTTGAAGATACTACGTAGCTCTCTTGCATCATTCCCATCCGCCCGGCACAGAACAAGGGAGTCATCAACGAACAAGAGATGAGAAACAATAGGCGCCCCCCTGCACACTCGTACCCCATGCAGTCTACCATCATCTTCCGCTTTCCTGAGTAAGGCAGAGAAACCCTCGGCACAGAGCAAAAATAGATACGGGGACAGGGGATCCCCTTGTCGTAATCCACGACTTGGCTGGAAATTCTCCGACACCTCCCCATTGACACGGATTCGGTATGAGAAAGACGTCACACACGTCATAATCTTCTTAACCCGTCCATCATCAAATCCCATCTTCTTCATCATCTCTTCCAAAAAATACCATTCCACCCGATCATACGCTTTACTCATGTCTAGCTTGACGGCTGCACATCCCGCACCACCAGTCCTCTTGTTTCTCATATAATGTGTTAACTCATATGCTATCAAGATGTTATCAGTAATCAACCGCCCCGGCACAAATGCATTTTGCGATTCAGAAATAATTTCCGGTAGGATCTTCTTCAGCCAATTTGCAAGCGCCTTGGACACAATCTTGTACAGCACATTGCATAGACTGATTGGACGTAGATCTTTAGTCAACACTGGGTTTCTCACCTTTGGAATTAGTACAATAGTCGTGTCATTCCACCCGGGCGGCATCGGCCCCCCATTAAGGACCTGCAGGGCCTCCGTGGTCACCTTATCTCCGATTAGATCCCAGCAATTCTTGTAGAACAGGGCCGGCATTCCATCTGGACCGGGGGCTTTTAGGTCCTCGATTCCTCCAAAAGCTTCCTCCACCTCCTTCCTTGTGAATTCCCTCGTGAGATCATCATTCATGTTTGGTGTAACACGACAATCAACCAGTCCCGTCAGATGTTGGACATCACGTACCCCATTTGTTTGGAACATCTGCATAAAATGATTAGTTATAAAATTCCTCTTCTCTACTTCATCTTCCACCCATCCCCCATCCTCCTTTTTTAGCTTCCCTATTCTATTCTTCCTCCTCCTCTCTGAACACGCCGCATGAAAGAAAGCGGTATTTCGATCTCTTTGGTGTAGTCACCTCACATGCGCCCTTTGTTTCCAATAAATATCTATTTGTTCTTCCACCTTCTCTAACCTATATCTTAGAACCTCCTCCCGCACCACCTGTTCTTTATTAATATCATTTCTCCGGCATCTATCTAGATCCTTCTTCAGTTTCTTCCTTCTCTTCTCTAGGTCACCCAACACATTCGTGCTCCAACTCCTCAGCCCGCACAAAACCTCGGCTATAGCTTCCTGCACCGGCAATCCTCTCAGGTTTTCTCCAACTTCCCATGATTCCGCTACCACCTCTCTAAACTTCTCCTCTTCCACCCATGACGCCTCAAAAAGGAATGGATTTTCTCCTTTCCCATTCTGTATTTTATCTCCTCGGCCTTCCGTGGTAATGATGACCGGCTGGTGGTCAGAATGGAACGGATCACCATTAATCACTCGTGCACACGGGAACAAAGCCCTCCACTCCTGGTTCGCCACCGCACGGTCTAGCCTCTCTTTGATATATTTCTCCGATACATGGTTGTGATTACGCCATGTGAACGGGTCTCCCTCAGCTCCCAAATCCTCCAGACCACAGACCGCCAAAGCTTCACCGAAGGCATCCAGGCTCGCCTGACTTTTTATATTTCCACCTTGCTTTTCATGGTGGTACAGGATCTCATTAAAATCCCCCGCCATAAGCCACGGTGAGGCCTGATCAGTAGCCAACCTCCTCATTACATTCCAAGTTTGGTTCCTCCTTTCCGGCCTCGGTTCCCCATAGACTCCCGTAAATCGCCACTTCACACCATCTTCGTCCTCAATGTCAACATCAATGTGGTACCGAGAAAAACTCCTCAGTGTCACATCAATCCCCCTCCGCCATAACACAACAATCCCCCCCTTTTTCCTTCACAATCCCTGACCACCATATTTGATAGCCCCACCATGTATTTCATCCTGTTCATTCGCCTTTCGACCATTCTCATCTCCGACAAGAAAATCAAATCCGCCTTCTCCTGCTTCTGGAGCCCCAGAAGCCCACGAACTGCCGGGCAGTTGCCCAGAACCCGGCAGTTCCAAGCCACCAGCTTCATTGATCATTGCAGGGCTAGACCGCCAGCCCCGCTTCCATGTTTGATCCATCTACAGACTCGTCACTTCCATCCTTCCTCCTCTTCGAAGGTTCAGTAATTTCTATCTCCATCATATCCTCCCCGCTTCTTTTCAAGGTCCTACTTTCTCCCTGCGCTCCCCCACGGCCGCCCCTCTTGGGCGTGCGCTACACCCTCTTGAAAGTTTTTTGCGTTTTCTTCCCACTAGTGTTCGGGTTCACTCCCGTAGCAACTACCTGCACGTCCTGCATGCTACTGTTTACTGCTATCTCCTCCACGTTTTTTTCCTTTCTCTCCTCCTCCAGTTTTCCTTCCATCCTGCCCCCTTGAGAAGAGTTCGTATCCACATTTATCTCCTCTTCTATAGACTTCTCCGAAGCCATCTCCCCCTCCATTGCCCTAGCCAGCTCCCCAATGAAAAGAGCCTTTTTTGATGAAGGTTCAATTTGTTCTTTCCCATGCAGCTTCAGTGAGCTGTTTACTTCACCATTATCTCCTAAGCTGCCCTTCTTCTCCCTCACTCCTGATCCTGAATCTTTCCTCCAAGATGGGGCATCACTGCCTCTACTGCCTCCCCCGCTTGATCTTCTAGCGCCCAGAAACCTACTCCCATACTGCCTATCCCCACTGCCTTCATCCCACCTTCTCCTCTCAGGAATGTAGCGCAGATTTTTACTAAACTGTTGTACTTCACCCTCCTTTAGTTTATATTCACACATCTTATCAATGTGCCCTATCCGGCCACATGTGTAACAAAAGTCTGGCAAATACTCATACACCAGCGGGCACCAGATGGATTTCTCTTCTCTCCCAACATGTAAAGTTACCACCCTCATAAGTGGTTTCCTGATATCTAACTTCACCATGAACCGTAAGAATTTACCCATTGCTGAATCATCTTCCTCCGCCTCCATCATCATGAATTCTCCTACCTCATTCCCTATGGCCTTCCCCGTCTCCTTATTCATCATGCCAAACGGCATCTTCATCGCCCGCACCCAGACTGGGATGTGGATGAACTCAATCTTCTCTAGCACCTTGGATTCATCATAATCAACCATCACCACCAGATCCTTCCCAAACATCCACGAGCCATCCTCCAAAGCCTTCCTCTTCCCTGATGCTTGGAAAAACGTAAAGAGAAAGTGATTCTCACCTAGGTCCCAGCACAAAACCCCCTTCATCGGACACCAGATCTTCCCCAAAGACTGCGCCAAGCCCTCTGCATTCACTTGTTTCTCCGCGAACACCTTCCCAAAAGCCTTGGGATCCACCGATTTTCCTCCCCCCTGGCTACCACTGGCTACCACCTGCACCAATGCGGATCCCCTTCTTCTCCGCGGCCGAGAGCTGAAGCCGTTTTATCATCCCTTCCACCGAATCCATCCTCCTGTCTCCTGATCGCAGAACGACGAGGAACCCTAACCCGGATAGAATTTCTTTTGGTCGGGTTCCCGATCTGATAGGATTTACGATGTCGTTTCCGTTACGTGCTGGGCCAAAACCTTTTGAGGCCTAACCGCCTCTCTGCAACCTCGCGTTCTGGGCTTCTGGCCCATGCAGACTGCAAGACTGCAGTCGCCCGGAGAAAAGCCACACACGAGCACCATTTTGCTTCCCAAGCCCAACATATACATACATCCAGAGTTTAAAGCAGGAGGATTAGCCGACAGTAATCAACACATGCATAAATAGTCATACATTAATCAAGCCATGCATAAATAGTCACACGAAAGCACAAGTACATATTAGGTTTTTTATTACACCATGCGCATCATTTTATTGAGACACAATAAGTGGGCTATATTTGATTCCCTAATACAAATATTGAGAAACACGTAACGAGCTGAATTTTAGCTCGCTAGATAAATTTTTTCTATACAAAGCATATTATATTGTTGTTTCATCCAATACTTTTTACTACCTTCGTTTCATAACGTAAGTCGCTTTGACTTTTTACTTACAACGTTTGACCATTCGTCATATTCAAAAATTTTATTTAAATATGAAAAATAATAATTCATACTTAAAGTTATTTTTGATGATAAAGTAAGTTACAAACAAAATAAATGATACTTTCATAATTTTTTGAATAAGACGAATGGTCAAAATTACAAGCAAAGAGTAAAAACGACCTACATTATGGAACAGAGGGAGTATATTATATGCACGGTTGTTTTTCTTTTTTTTTTTGAGAAACAGGGAGAAACTTTATTAATTACTCAGCAACATTATGCACGGTTGTTTTTCTGAGTCAATACAAAACATGGACATTTGGCTAGAATAGATTATACTACATCCGTCGACCGTCATTAAATATAACAGATTTTCTCTATATTAATAATAGGCAAAATCCCTTTCATTTAAGAACAAAGGGGTATAATACAAGGAGAACAAAATAGTTAGATATAATTTAGATACCCGTTGCAATGCACGGGCACCACTGCTAGTATAATTATATAACCAAATTGGTTTATTCTTACACTAGCAAATTGTGATCTGCCTCACCTTTATCCACATACTTAAAATAAAGGTTTAGTGGCGATCGAGTTGATGGGCCTGACCTATGCTATGGTACTAAGGAATACAGTAATTACACTAGGCACTTTTTCAAGAACAAGCAGTAGATCAAAGAAAAGATCGATCAAAAGCAAAATTATTTTCAACCTGTACTCAGCAACATCGTCGGCTGTTTGTCATCCTCTTATTGAAGGTGTCCTCTCAGACATTGGATGAAAATCTTGTTCTGATTTTAGATGACAGTGGCATACAAGCGACGGTTCCTTCTTGAAGGCGTTGTTCTCGAGTAGGTGGCTAGTTCTTTGTGTTCTTTTATCAATTGTAATTTGAGAGTTAATTGTTGCAAAACAACATGATATGTTCATGTCTGTTATAGTTTTTTCTCTTTCTCGTTCTGGCTGTGTGCATCCTTGGTAGATGCATAGGCTGGGTGTAATTTCATTTTTAATGAAGTTTTTCCATTATCAAAAAAAATGTCTCAACGAGCAGTGAGTTGCTATGACAAGTATGTTCACAAATTGTGCAAATCTGTTTGGATGCTAGGGCTGTAGGGCCAAAAGCACACATGGGAGTGGCCAGTGGCAGTTGCTGCGGTTGGAGACTTGGAGCCAATTGTCCAATTGAAACTGCCTCCAGGTTAGGGGATCCTGCCGTCACTTGTACATGTATTGGAAGCTAGCACGTGTCTTGCTGGGTGCACTGTACTATCAGGGGTAAATCTTAATCAAAACATCGAAGAGATGAATATATACTAGCCCTACGACTCTCCCAAACCTCCAAAAGTACAATTGATTAAGAGTTACAGAGCACTTTCAACAGAAATTGGGCCCAATCTCTGGTATCAAACAAAAATGGTTGCATTCATCTCCAATTCCATCATATAATTTTCGGCCGTGAAACAAAAGTTTTAGTAGTAGGAGATAAAAACCAAACGGTTACTTTAAGCAATGTTTTCATCCAAAAAGAAAATCAAACAACCAAGGCCAATTAGTTCGATCGATGGATGATCCGGCCGTATAATTGCGGCGAATAATAGTGGTTTGAGCTGGACGAGATGGATCAATAATTTAGGTTAGCGATCGATTCGATCGATCGATGTGGTTAGGTGGATGCATGCAGGCGCGCACGAACGCATGATCAGTTTGTTAATAATCAAGTCGAGTTGTACTACTAGCATATGCATGTTGGTCGTCAATCATCAGTGGCCAGAGCTAGCCAACCTGCCCATCTTTCAGCAGCGGCGGAGCCCACATGCATGTATGTCGATCACAGGGAAGAAAGAATCCTATGCAACCATATATTTATATCCGATCTTTCAGCAGCCAGCGACGCATGCAAACACTGGTGCTCCTACATGCTGAAACCAAATCGCAGCAGCAGCAGCAGCAGCAAATTAATTAAGCAGAGATTTGGAAAGATGGATGACTACTGCGATGCACGGGTGCAGCAGAGCAAGAATTAATCACGATATATATGCGTGGGTAGGCCATATCGATCGATCATGCATTGTTGTAGACTTGTAGTCGATCGTATTGCAGTGCATGGATAGAGCTTGGGCCACTGCATGCAGAGACAAGCAAGATGATGAGATATGAGATGCTGTCATACTGCCATACTATCAAATAATGGACTGGTCAAGTGGTGTGATAGGCCGCCCTGCTGGGGTCGCCAACCAGATCTAGTGATAGATTTGATCGTTGGATCGATCATCTTACTTAATTTCGTTCAAATTATATACTAAAATATAGCAATATTAACATAAATTACTAGTACTCATTTTTAAGCTAACCAACATTAAAATATAAAAAACAGAGTGAGTTGTACAATCATGAACCGTGAGCTGGTACTAAATGGCAAACTATCACATATTACCCACGAGCAGAAATTTTATGGCTCACCAGTTCAGTAACAGGCACAGTAACAGCGTTGAAACGCTCCTGTTGCAACTGTGTCATACGTATAGTGAAAAGCAAATTCTCTAACTTTAAAGTTAGAGGGCAGTTCACGCTGATATATGAGTCCATGAACAAAGAAATCCACGTGCCATGCCAGTGAGCAAGTTACACTTAACTTGAAGTAGATAGATTACATTATTGGAGGATCACCGTATGTATGGCTATCGGTGGTACAATAGAGGAGCATATATATAAAAGAAGAAAACGGCCCACTGACCTGTGCATCCATGGTCACCAGGCAGGCAGGCCACGGCCCGGCTGCCTGCAGTAGCAGCACACGGCCGTGGTGGCCGGCGCTGCATGGGCTGACACGTTTGACAGGCAGAGGTACGTACGCGCGCACGGGTGGGCACTGCCCCCCACGCCCCGCCCGCTACGGCTGAATGCCTGCGGCGACCGGCGCGCCCACCGATCGAGGCTGCCTGCCGGCCGGACGCACGCACGGACAGCCGCACGTGTGGCCACGCTCCACAGGCACGATCCGCGGCATGCATCGATTGGCTCCCTGGGGAGCAAACTTTCTCCCCTCTCCCATCTGCCTAACCCCTCGATGGGTTCCACGAAAATCAACTTTTCTATATTATTTTCTCTATATCTTTTTATTTGACGTTGCCTCGTTCAAATTTAAACTAACCAATGTCAAATATATAAAATCAGAGAAGTACGAAGGTGGTATCCAGGTTTATATATAAATGTTAATAGTAGTTTTTTTACGTAAAGAGAGTTGTCCGGGCGTAAACAATATATTGGCAAGCGATACATGATGTAGCAAATCATCATCGCTATGAGGGGTTCTTAATTGGTACTCCTATGTGAGATCTTTGACGTTAACATTGCCGAGTTGCCGGAGTAACGGCGCAAATATATAGTCGACGACGTAGCAATGGCGGTGCCACTCCTATTCCACCACGACCACCATCTCCTACTGGACTTCACCCGCAGCCTACATATTCAATTCAAAATTTTCAATCCCATCTTTAGTAACGGAATTCAACGACAAATTATCAAAGTTTGGACCATTTATATGTGGCGCACTACCATGGAAGAAAATATTGGTATGGTCGTTTTTCTTCTCTCTTTTGCTCTCATCTTCCTTCTCTTTCTTTTCTAGAGGTTTATGATGACCCCATAGCCATTATTTTAACTAACGACATAGAAACAAACATGTAGATTATTAGGAGCAAAGGAAATCTCAGACAATCGTGATGAATGGAAAAACTAACAAATTATTAGGAGCAAAGGAGAAATAAACATGGATCACTCTATAAATTCCCATGGACCTAGTTTAATATCTCCACAAGATGAACTGCAAAATTAGAAATGAAAGCAAAGGTGTAAATAGTACTCCTATCTCGTTTGCTCAACTATCAACGCTGACTCGACACGTGGATATACGATTTTCCTTCTTACCTTGCTAAAAAATGAAACAAAGGGTCTTTTTGACCGTGACACCCACATGCTCTTATTACCCTCTGGCAACCCACAGCATCGTCGGCAGGATTAAAGTATCGCAGAATGTGTTTTAATTAATCTGGCGGAGTGAAAAGGTAATAAAGGACAAACAGACTCACATCGACCAGTTCACCTTTTCTCCGCAGTTTCAACAGGGGGAAAAAAATCTCTCGTCCGTTTCTCATCTATCCGGATCATATCATCATGTCATTCATCAAAAGCTGATCGCATTGCTCCAACGATCGTGTCACGCGACATTAACAATCGCTTTGCGATTTGATTAATCAATCCTACACAGCCATCGAGAGGGGACCTCTAATATGGCTGTCGGTTTTGAAGAGATCCTCGTCGCATAATTTATACAGTACTCCTAAGCTTAGCTTGCTAGTGGGAAACAAGGAAATTACTGGCAATGACTCCGGGACTTCTGCCCTAAAATCCAAGCTCTCTTTTCTCCCGGCCCTTTTCTATGTTTTCAAAAGATTCAATTAAGCTTTTGAAAGCCATCATACACACGAAGAATTGTTTGCAAGTGCAGCTAACACAAAAGACAGATTAGTCATGTAATTAATTGCTACTTTTGAGCTGAAATCAAGGGGGCTTTCAAATGTCGGGTTCATGCACACCTGTAGTCCACCTTGAGATCAATAATTAATACTAGACAAATTAAAATTGAGACAGCACACTGGACAAAGTCAAATTTTTGACAAGTAGATAAAGATATACATGCACCGCGCATGTACACAAATGTTTGTGATCATGAAATTTACACGATGAAAATCTATCTGTTAGAGTTACGTTTATGCTTCTATCACCTATGGTTCTTTTGGCCAGTTACGTTCACATAACAATTCTCGAAATCAATCTGTCCCTTTTACTTGTTTTAAAAGGGCACACGTATGGCAATTAATCCTCATGGGAGTCACTCTCACACGAGTGCGAGCCAAATTAATAGTGTATTGCTCACGCATTAAAGGCCTTGACCTAAGTTTTGCATGCTTCGAAAGGCAATACTGACCAAACCTGTGTTGGTACTGGTATGGTAGTAGCACAATCTTAGATTGTTCCATCGATAACGTCTCTATTAGCACCTGCTTTTCATCCATGAATCGGTGCCCCGGCCTGCCCAGGTTCTTCAAACGTCATAAATATGCCACGTAGGCATCTCGTGAGGTTCCCCAAAATGTTGCTAATAGTGAGTATAGTTTTTTTTAGAATAATAGTGAGTACTTAGTGCCACGGATGAAGTCTCTTTCCACCTATAATTCTGTAAATTGGTTAGTATGCATACCACAAAAAAAAATAAGCCTACTTTATAACCATTATTTTGGAGGAAATATTTAAGATGATCAAACACATAGTGGCATATATACTTTGTGTACACATCAAGATAAAAGGATCAAGATAAAAGTTTTGAGTTTAGATGTAACTCATCTATTATCTAAGTAAAGTAATAGAAAAACAAACATCCACATTCACTCTCGTAGCATAGAAATTCCCACAAAAATCAAAGAAAAAAAATATAATCTAATTTCGGAATATAAAATATAAAATATTAAAAGAAGACTCTAGAGTCCTTGTAGAAATATAATTTAGAAAAATCTGAAATTGAGAACTAAAATAACGAATATTGGAAGAAAAGTGTATAGTCCATATAGAAATATAATCTAATTTCATAATTAAAAATATGGAATATTAAAAGAAGACTCTAGAGTCCGCATAGATATACAATTTGAAAAAAAATCAAATTAGGAATTATAAATAGGAAATATTGGAAGAAAAGTGTAGAGTCCATATTAAAAAACTAAAAATTTGAAATTAAAAATAAGATATATGGAAAGAAAAATATAGAGTCCACATAAATACAATTTACGAATAAATAAAATTCTGAATCAAGTAATTAAAAAATATTGATATAAGAGTCTAAAATTCGTATAGAAATACATTTTAGAAAAATCTTAATTTTCGAATTTAAAATAGGAATATCTGTACGGTTCATAAAAATACAATTTAGAGAAAAACAAAATTAAAAATTGAAGAAAATTTAATAGAAAAATGAGCTGTGTGATTGTGGCAGATGAAGATAATAAAAGAGGAACAATAAACATAGGAAAAAGAATATCATGTTTAAAAAACAGTATGACGAGAATTACTCTGATCGATATTAGTAACTACATATGAAAATATTATGTTAAAATTCTAGAAAAACGCCATAATAGCTATTTACAAAGTATATCTATGTGGGACATTAACTAATAAAAATGTCAGTATATAATAATATAAATGATAGCATTACACGGATTTCTTATCTATAGTATTAGGAATGCTTTTATGTGTATAATATTAAGACTACTATTCATAGATATTATGATAATAACTTAAATTTAATAGCATAAGCATGTATAAACGTGAAAAATTAAACTAGCCGTACAGTTTGCGCTAGCCACCGTGCAATATATGTAGCCGTGTGTACTTTTCGGGTTAATGAACGGGTTCACTGGTTGAGCAGGACACGTATTTACGAATACACACGTCACGTTTTGTAAATGAACTGGTTGAAAGCGTGAGCTTGTTCATGGTGAAAGCATGAGAGTGTTCATGGAGGGCAGTTAGCCCACGTAGGCACCTCCTAATGCGGGGTCCCATCATGCATGTGAAAGGTGGCTGTGACATGTACACATGGATCGATCATCTTTTAATGATGAGACGATTGACGAATACTATTTATCCCCAGTTTTATCTATCTATCTCCTCTAACAATATACTATATATTTTCCGATGATAGACTTAAATGAGATAGCTATAGCTATAGGTTGATCCTGCCGGGGTCGGTCAATGGAACAAAAGATGAAAAGCCAAGCCAGGCCAAGCGCACGTGTGATGGGGAGACCGACACGACTCGGGTCGATCCGGTTCCTTGAACCCCATTCAACTTCCTTTTCACCCGGTCACATCCTCGCTGGCTCCTCTCTTCGCGTGCAAAGGGGGCACCGGCCGTCCCCTGACTTGTACTGCTTCTACTGTACATATATGGCGTCTTGTACATCATGTGTTTTCTTTCAGCAGCGAGAAAGACGCACGCATATGCAGGACACAGCTAGGCATCGGGCTTCTGATGAAAACAAATTATCGTGTCTCCGCGATTGTGTTTCAATATAAATAGAAAATATATTTCTTTGTTCGGTATAAAATGTTTTAGCAAAGTGTTTTAGTGGGATACGATTAAAATATTTTTTTAACCTTTCAAACATTTGTATTAAAAGATTTTTCACTGAATGGTGAAAACATCTGTTTATACGTATTGGAATACAATCGTGGGCTTTTGATTTTTAGGCTCCCATCGGACGTCCGGGCTATAGTATTTCCGACATTATTTCACTTGCATGTTTACACTCGCAAAGTATCTTTTTATTAGTAACATATAGGCCCAAAAACATGCAGGTCGCTGTAAATCCTACCAAAAACATATCCATGTATATCTAATATTTACATCATTTTCAAGCTATAAACCTTTCTATGAGTTTTGGAAATGATTTACTACCTTCGTTCCATAATATAATATTCTAGTACTGGATATGACACTTTCTAGTGTAATGTATCTGGACAGGTGTATGTATTAGGAAATGTCTTATCTCGTACTAGGTTACTATATTTTGGAATATATGGACTACATTAAGTATTTGGACCTAAATTTTATGATATATGTTTTATCAATATATAATACAATTCTTTTGTGTTTCGTTAAAAAAATATTAAGTATTGAAAAACTATGTGTTATCTCTCGCTAAATGAGATAGATGTTTAGAATTAAAGATGGCCGATGCTATACTATAAAAGTACTTATATTTTGGTTTGAATTCTTAAATGCTATAAGTCCACCATTCGACCACTACTGATTGATACTAGCTATGTACCGATATCTAAGTATACCATCCGTATTTTAAGTAACCATTGGAAACTAATTCTCTCGTATTTCAACTTTGATCAATGATATTTATATTCTTTTTTATGCTGACTCTCCCACTTTAGTAGTTGCTTTTCTTTTAGTTACTCCAAAGTTGTTGCATCAGTTACTGCCACGCCAATTCTCGATTTGCGTTTCCATATGAGGAAATCAAATTACTAGTTTCATTTTCCATCAAACTAAATCAAAATACTGTATATATTTAAGTACTCCCTTCTACATATTTTTTTGTTACGACAAATGGTTTGACCCATAATTTTACTATTAAGATGTCATTTGTGCAATGTGAAAATATAATTGTAAGAGAACAGTTTTGAATACGAATCTAACAACATCAATTTTATGTCATAAAAAAATTTCTAATAAAGAAAATTTTTTTATTAAACCATTATCCTAACGAAACAAAATATACCTCATATTTTGACAGAAGGAGTATTTGTAAATTTATTGTTGAAAAAATTGTGATCCAAGTTCATATATCTCAGTCAATATTGTCAATAATTTAAAGAGTAGATAAATTTTATATTTTTATAAACTTAGTAAAACTTGGACAATTTTGACTTTACAATAGTCAAAATATCTTATATTTTGAAATAGAGAGAGAGAGCATGTATCATATGATTTATTCTCGTGGGAAATTTTTAAACGACTAGATGTTACATGGCACACGGTACTGATCAAATATATTATATTACATGGCAAACGTTTGAGGTCGTCTTTTAATGTTTTTGAGCCATAGGAAAATCTCAATCGAAAAGGAGAGTCAAAATTAAGTGAGACCATTCTAGTTCTAAACTACTACCTCTGTCATCATATATAAGGATTTCTCCTATGTATTTACATATATTCAGGGACAGCTGGAGTACTTGATAGTCCATAAAATTGTCCAATGATTACACAAGATTTTCATCATCTAGATTACTCAAGATGATGTGCCATCACAGATATATCAAGTTTTTGAGAAATGTTTGTGATAATTCATAATGAATAATACAAGCTCATTTTAGAAGCTCTCTTAATGGGGCTGCCTATACCATATTTGAAAGAAACGTTCGTCTAAACCATCATAATGAATAATACCAGTTCATTTTAGGCAGTTTTCTAATGGGGCTGCCTACAATATTTGACAGAAACCCTCATCATAACCACTTTTTGGACGACCTAGAAATCCTCATCTCAACCATTTTTTGGCCGGCCCATATCGCTTTTGTGTTGCCGCAATAAACCAACCTAATCTCTTCTGTGCCGCTCCCACCACCGCCTTGCCCAAGCTCGCTGCCCCCTAGCCTTCTCTACATCAGTTGGCCATGCCAGACCAGCCTCCTCCAACTCCATGCCTCTCCTCCTTAAGACGGGCGACAACGAGCTAACATCGTCCTAGTCTCCAGCGGCTCCCCCATTATTGGAGACGTCATATCCTCCCCCATCTCCTAAACCCTCTCATTTTCCCACTCCCCCCTCCCTCCGCCCCTTGACATTAACACTACCCTCCTTCATCCCCACAATTGTAGCAATGCCATGGCCGCTTTGCTGCCCACCCATGTCTAGGGCCAACCCCCAATCCTCTACTCCCCCACATCTATCCCTCTGAATCTCAAGGGCCTCCCCCGTCTTTCCCCTCCATATCCCGAGCCCAACACAGAACCTAATGTTTAGCTATAGCCAGAGCTGGAGGAGAAAATGCTCAACATACCAATATTCACACCAATCAAGTGGTTGAAAATATGTAATATTTCCTCTTGCTTTTTTGTCGAACAATACATGCTTAGCAAATCCCTTTCTTAATTATAGCACACTAAGTTTAGCTATTCTTGTATAAAAATCATATATATGTGAATAATTTATTAGTACTCCCTCTAGTTGTAGATATTTAATGCTAAGACAAAATTCAATTAAACTTTTGAAATTTAGAATGCCAATATATAATTCTCAGATGCTTAGTTTAATTTAACAAATATAATTGTCTCAACAAGTACTATACTAGCATCATAAGCTTAGTCAATATTTATCATTATTCTAATATAAAATTAATTGCTAGAATTTTAAAAAATGTTCGACCAAATCTTGTCTTATACATCGAATATTTATGACTGAAGTAACCGCTTGCGTCGAACCATATATATATCTGCAATGACCTTCTCTATAGTGATAATGTCAACCTGTAGAGACATTCAGAAAGGAAGAACTAGATTATGAAACCAAGTCCTGGAGCCTTATTTTAATATGTATTATATATATAGTGCTACTGGTTAGTAAAAGTCACTAGTATTGTATTTTGTCAATAGTGTGTGTGTCAAATAGCACACGGCGTCACCCGCAAAAAAAAAAAAGCACACGGCGTCTTTTGTTCTTATAATTGAACAAATAATAATGAAATGTTATTTTGAATCATATAGTTCAAAGAAAAAGGATTTTATTTTTAATTTGTTTATATTTTAGCTCCGGTCCCTTTGAAGGCCTGGCCTTTTTAGGCCCGTCTTAGGTATTTTTCTCATTGTGTAGGATATGCAAATATTATATTGCAGTCCAGATAAGGCAAGATGGCACAATTAGATTTCCTTCACCATTCAATTTATGCCATCTGCAACACATGCAAATATATCTGAACCCAGTAGGAAGTAATCTTGAACGAATCATCATCATCAGTCTGCATCACGGAGGTGTCCCAAAGTCCAACCTTCATCCATCTGCACCTACGTGTGATGGAGAAAGTAACACGAGTATAGCAGTAAGCCAATAGGAAAATCTTCTTCTCTTTGGCAAAAGAAGTCTTGCTAAATTCTCTAATTTTAGGCTCTTGTCAATTTAAGAATCTTAACTTTTCAGCAGAAGATGAAAAGACAAGTTAAATGCATGGCACTAATCCAAGAACTCTGCACCTCTCACTCTTCCGTGTATTCTGTTCGGATTGCATATATTGGTTCAAGGCATATGTATACTTGATAGTACATGAACCAAACAAAGGATGACAATTCAATTCCTTACTACACTACATAAATCCGTGATTTCTTTCTTAATCAGTCCAAAAATTAGGTGTCATTCGAAACTGACGGTCTTCTTTATTTGTTGTTGCAAATTAAAATCAATTAACTTTGATTGATTATCTATCAGTGAGGACGTACGTCCATGTTAGGAGCCCTGTTATATATAGGGTTGGCTGGATATGTGATAGTGAATCAACCAACGTCCCTGTCACACGGGGGAAGAGCCCCAATCATGTGATTTGGTCCTATATATGGAGAGTAGTACGCCAACAGCAATTTGATGATTGGAAGAGCGAGCTTGCCATCGATCTCGATCTCTCCATTAATTCAAAGCGATTGGTACGTACTCTCCCTGATAGATACATCTATAGACTATTAGTATTATTGATAGTCAAAACACACGATTTATCTGATGTTTATTTTGTTGTTGCGTTGGTGTTTTAAGGATATAGGGCCTGGATTCTCCGATAGGAACGGCACCCCTACCTTGACCTTGATATATTGGAGTTGGAATTGAGCTCGCCTATATATCTGCCCATCGATCGTCCAGGGAGAGATTAATTAGTCGTCATGGCAGGGTAAAGACGACAGCACACACCGCTCTCCTTGGCCCCTCAATGATTAGATGAGGCTAGTCTAGTGACAAATTTGCATCCATCTGTCCTTTTTCTTAACATTGGGGAGCTTGTTCTCTTTCCCTTGTCATCTGATCATGGAACAACTTTGTTTTTGTTTTTGTAGTACATGTAGCACTATTTGGTGAGTGGAATGTTCATTTTTCATTAAATTCTCACTGTGCTGCCTAGAGTATTAAACAATTATTTCTCTTCTTCTAGCTAGCTCTAGTGCTTTATTTATGTGCACAAGTTTGGTTGCTAAGACCATGGATAGATTTCTTTTTTCCCCATTTCAAGAAAGCTCATTCCTGCCTTTTGACAATGGAAAAAGTTCACAACACCCTAGGCGGCATAAGCACTACTGCTGTCTTTTGGTGCAAAGAGAAATTATATACTAGTGTTTTTAATAGCTACTCCTATTTTATGTAGCATATATAATTAAATAACGACTTGTGTTCCGTTACAGAAGGAAAGAGATTAAATCGTCCAAAGAAAATCGATAAATTCATGTATAGTAAGATACCCTTAGGCCTTTCATGAGATTTAGAAAATTCAAGGATAAACTAAGTCCAGTACATAAAATTTCTAGCACGAAATTCCTGTAAAAGGGAGCCTTGATTAGATGATAACCAAGATCTTGTTAATCTGACCAGTGGTTCGTACACAAAATGTGCGGTCACTCTCACACTCTCATGACACTACACACATCAATGAGCATTAAGCATGGGGAAAAGGAGAGGTATCAAACCTGTGAGGGCCCAGGAGAGGGAGAGGGGCAGAAGAGGACAAGTTAGAGGCCCTCGTGCAACTCTGATTTGATTGATAAGCCCCCATGTACTACCTTGATGCACATCCCAAAGCCAAAAACAAAAAACCAACACGTACGCACACGACCGAATAGTAAATGGAAGAAAAAAAAAGCATAGCAATTGGCACTGACAGGCAGCACACAGGACCGGAGGAAAAGACACACGAAAAGCGCAGGATTTCGTGGGAATCTCTCATTTCTGTCCAAGGTTTGGACCAAAGCAGTTGAGTTCCAACAACAACTGAGGCTGCGTTTAGTTCATCCAAAAAAAATTGTCCAAAAAGTCACATCAATCTTTAAATAGATATTTAAAATATTAAATGTAGACTAATAATAAAATAAATTACATATTTGGATTATACACTGCGAGACGAATCTTTTGAGCCTAATTACGTCATGATTAGTCATAAGTGCTACAGTAACCAATATTTACTAATGACGGCATAATTAGGCTCAAAAGATTCGTCTCGTAGTGTACTGTCCGAATATATAATTTATTTTATTATTAGTATACATTTAATATTTTAAATATGTATTCAAAGATTAATATGACTTTGACGTGACATTTTTGAACTCACAATTTTGGGATACAAACGCGGCGTGACTCTCCAATTAATCTTGCCAAAAAAAAAACTCGTACTCTTTCAATACTAAAATGTACTACTACTAGATATTTTAGAATATTTCTATAATAGTTTAGACCTCTCATCCGGCACGTATTGACATTTTAAGAGAATTGTTAGTTCAATACTTGATGTTCCAAAAAACAAAAGCCCTAAAACTAGCTCATTCATGAGAAGGGATGCCCGAAGGAGCATGTTGTGAACAAGAACAAAGTCTAGTTCTTGTAGAAAAAAAAACACTACAGTCAACAAAATTATTATGACTTTGCACTGCAAATAAGACATTTAAATTCCATAGATATCATATTTTGAAAAAGCCACTTCCATGTGCTCGTTTCGATTGAAGATTATGTGCAGGAATTTCGTAGGAATTAAATCATTTAATAAAATATCCTATTTATTCTATGAAACAAAAGATTCTAAATCCTTTGAATTTCTTTAGCAAAGTCTCAATGCATACAGATTTTGCAACAAACATAGCAAGAGTTGTAACCGCTCATCCAATTCATTCATTTTCCTTGCGGTCTATCTAAATAGTCGACATTGAATATTTGCAACTATATGCTTCGTGTATGTATTTCCTACCAAAGTTATTAGCTTTTTTTATAGATATTCCATTATTTCTAACTCCATCTGTCCAAATATATAAGTATTTTGGTTAGAACGTGATGTATCATAATATAACGAATCTAGATAGAATTATGTCTAAAATTCATCGTACTGTGTCAAATCCAAGACCAAATGCTTGTATCGTTTGATGGACGAAACAGTAAAGACACCGTGTTTCTGCATTTCAAACAGCGCCGCTTGAAAAACAAATTAAAATACCCTTAAACGACATGGACATCTCCGCTCTACTAGCTGCCTGTGAAGGAGCCGTACAAGCATAGAAGATACTAGGGTGATGGGGGCATGCATATGGACGCATGTGAGGTGGCATGTGGAGGTAATGAGAGGGCACATGCCTGCCCGGGAGATACAGAGAGGGACATTCCCCACTCGTGTGCATGGGTGGGTGGCATCTTTAAATTACTCCTCTCCTCTCCTCCTGCATATGCATACGCCTGTCGTCCTTTTGCCTGAGTGAGTGAGTGAATGACACTCCACTATAGTACATCCAGTACGTAGTTGGTGGTGCATGGATTGATGCTGATCTGTTTGTGCATATGCGTGCGTGCGTGTGCGGGGGCGCGTCGTGTTGTTGTACTTGTACGCTTGTACATATGTCAAGTTATGGTAGAGCATGGCATGCGCAGCTTCTGAGAAGTTTCCTTGATCAATAATAAAAATTTGTTAGGAGCTGATTTCTGGACCATTTTGTTAGCTAGGGTACGTCCGTCCATGCATATATGCATGATCCAGACGTCGTTGAGAAGGGGGGAAAGATGGTGTTTGTTTGGAACAAAAACTGGAAAAAGGAATGAGTTGCACATTTGAGGAGAGAGAGAGAGTCAGATGGTGTTGAACACTGTTCCATCGATCGGATGCAGTAGTGCAGTATACTCGCCCACGGAAAACACAGACATAGAGCGAGCAGTGTAGGCGGCCGGAGCCCCGCACATGGATCAGATCTGATCCGATCGGATGAGCTAGCTAGCTAGGTAGCTGTAGGCTATAGTAGCATTGATGGATGGATGGCTAGCTGTGCGCGATCTGATCGATCTGTTGTAGTCCATAAATACACGCACGCGTGCACACATCCATCCATGATCCATATGCATACGTAGTACTGTAGTATTGGCGTCTCCATCCATCGACCTGGCCTGGCGGCATTAGGACTCGATCGATCGGAAGGTTCGCGGTTGGCGGGCGTGTATTATGATGAGCAGCATGAGGTGAGAGTGGTACGAGTAGCTGGCCGAAATCAATGCACGCGGCCGGGCGGCGTCCATCCATCCATGTTGGAGTACGTACGCGCACATATATCATCGTCGGCATGGACCGATATATCGATCTGGTCCCGGCCTCATCGTCCGTGCGGTAGCCCCCTCCCCTGCAGCAGCTCCGCCATGATGGGCTGCAATCTACAAGCTGCATGCCATCGCCATCGATGTCTCGATGATCGATTCCGGTGGTCTACCTCCCCCTGCGGCCGTATTACTACTGCTTGCCTCTCGACCGTCAATTCATTGCTCCCAACCCATACGCAACGCAGGTGCATCAGTGCATGGTGAGGCCAACGACACGTACGTATATTTCACGTACTGCACCGCCCGCACCCTAGCCAGCTAACTAGCGGACGGCGCAGAACCAGTACTACTACTGTAACGTGCGTGCGGGGGCCGCGGCCTGCCCCTAGTACTAGTATTACACGGCCACACTGCCTGTCTAGCTACCACCATCCACCATGCTCTCTCCCGGTTTCCCCTGCCTGGCCTCTGTTTTTCCTTTTTTTTTTCCTTCTAAGGCCCTATTCGTTTTGGAGGAATTTCACCTCCACAGGAATAGTAAATATGGAGGAATGAGAATGTGTGACACTTCAATCCATAGGAATTTTTCCATAAGGTTGAAGTGGAGGAAATTTCCCTATGGTTTCTCTCTTGTGCTTGTAGGAAAGGGAAAATTTCCTTTAATATTTCTATGGCACAATCCTATAAAACGAATGACATTAATAGGAAACGATCCTTAGGAATCCAAATCCTCCATTTTTCCTCCAAAACGAATAGGGCCTAAAATCGCCCATCCGTTTTAGCCCAAGTTCTTTTTAGCTTATTTAAAATTATTACTCATCGAATTATCGCATGCACGCTATCAGACTATCAAACGGTATATTATTTTTAATATATA
>CM002481.1:18090621-18127492 GCA_000325765.3 Leersia perrieri
GATTATTGCAGGCACGTTTATCAAGCCATCAAACGGTGTATTTTTTTGAATTTATATATATATATATAACTTCTTTTAAAAAGTCAAATAAATTTATTTATGAAGTTTTCAATAGCTAATACCCAATTAATTATATACTAGTATCTTATCTCGTTTTACGTCCTTTTCCACCTAGCATAAATGGATCTCCAGATTATCAGATACACGCTTTACATACCACTAAACAATATATTATTTAAAAAACCTTTTGTACATAATTTTTTAAATAATCAAATGAATTAATTTTCAAGTATAAAATATTTAATATATAATTAATTATATGCTAATGATATTTCTTATTTTGTGTGTCCAAAATAATCCAACTCCAATATCTGAATAGAACAGGGCCAACCTGTTCAAAAATGAAAACCACCATTCATTTGGAAACAATTTTAAATAAATTAATTTAGTCAAACCATCCTATAATATAGCAAAACCTATCGTTATAAATACATCCCATAATCTGGTTTCTTCTACTCCCTCATCTCAACGAATCAATTAAGATCATGTTTTATTCAATTTCTTTTCCTTTCTACTCAATTTGGACTCAGCAATGTCGTTAGTAGTTTGTCATCTCCTTGTTAAAGGTATCCTCTCAGACGTTCGATGAAAATATCGATTTGATTTTATATGACAGTGGTGGACAAGCACTAATTCCTTCTTTTAGGCATTGTTCTAGTGTGGTGTCTAGATCTCTATGTTCTTTTTTTATTGTAATTTGAGAGTTATTTTATTGCAAGACAACATGATGGGTTCATGTTTGTCATTTGTTTATCCTTTTCTCTTTTTTGGTGGTGTTTATTCTTGGTAGATGCCAAGCCCGGGTGTAATTTTTTTTTAAAAAAAGCAAAATTCTTTCGATTATCTAAAAAATCACAACTATCCTAAGTTTAAGTGAAAAAAAATCTTTTTTCCACGTAAAAATAATTCTACAAGTGTGGATGTATATTTTAGAACGGACACGGTAGGACCTAAATTCCAAAACCCTGTTTGGAGCACGTCATGTAACTTCTCTGTTCTACCAAAAAAAACTTACTACTCAAATATGTATCATTAAAAAAACTTAAAAACCCTGAAACAATTTCAAACTTCATCGACCAACGTATCCAAAACGGTTCATAGGAAGAGATTTGCTCCGATGGTTTCTATTGCTAGTTGAAAAAATCTTGACCATTCGTTTATAAGGGTTTATAAGGGCATCAATACTTTTAGAAGTGTGTGACTAAGGATACATTAGTTTTTTTTAATATGTTGTAAATAATAGATAACTAACAATTGTACCTCTCCATGCCCATATTTTTATGAACTAATATACCCTCCCACGTTTGTATCAACGTTAGTTAGGATGACAGTTCAAATTAATTCAGCACTTATTATAATAAAAATAGATCTACGGTTTACATTTATTTCACTGCAGCCAAACTCTTGTAAGCCTACCGGAATCTATGTACGTACTAATTCTGTATAGCCTTTTAGCTGGTTATTTCCATTTGAATAGCTAGGAATTTATCTTGTTGCCCCCATGTCTTTTCATTACTCCCTTAGGTTCCAACACAGTTGACGTTTTAGATAGGACACGTCCTTAAAAAAATAGTTTTGACTATATTTTTCTATTATAATACATAAAAGATATTAACAAAATATATGATTTTGTTGAAGTGTTTTTCAAGATTAATCTATACAAATGGCTTCTATATTGCTAAAATAAACATTTTTAAAGTTATTTAGAATCAATGTTTAAAAAGTTTGACTTTAGTATTGTCCAAAACGTAACGGGAGGGACTAACATAAATTATTAATCGTGTATCTTATGATACTGACTGAGAGGTAAACCATATTCGTTATAAAAAATAAAAAGACATTGAAAACGTAAAGCAGCTATACAATTTGCTAGATGGACACGTAGGAAAACATTCTAGAGGAGCGGATATCCCCATCTTTCCCTATCTAGCTTCACAGGTCACCATCCTGTACCGTGTACCAATGCACCATGGTACTCGATCGTACCCGTGCCCGTACATATCAATGTACCGCTATACTACCAGCATACGGTAGTATACTGCAACGTTCCCTCTCTGCTCATAACGACAAGAATTTGTGTCGCTATCCAACTATCCACAATCCATGGTCTTCCAGGCCAAAAAGATTGATTTGTTTTCTGATGGATGGATGGCTGACACGATAAGCATATGCATACAAGTACTAGCTACAAGTACATATAATTGAAAGCAGAAAAGATTTTTGCTCAAATTGATCCGAGCACTGCACTGTGCCAAGATTGGGCACCGCCATATCGTACGAATCTATCAAAATCTTGCAAACAGTCCGCGTAATAAAATCCACACAGTTTTTCTCTGCAAATATATTGCTCTCTCGTTTGGCTGTCATAGTAGTAGTATATAGAAACAAAATTAGCAATGCTGCGATCTGCGTTGATTTTTCTATGCATGAATTGTTTGTTCCCAGTGTATTGAAAAGTCCAATTAGTTTACTCTCGCATAAGTAGTACTTATGCTGCGTAATCCAAATAAATCTCTTTAGGGCATTTTGGGACGCACCATTATAAAAACATATCAAGAGGAAACAACCGTATGAATAGAGTATTATACTCATTGAATTACTATAGAAATTAAAATCACAGGAAAGTTAAGTTTAAAATTATTATTCAGACGATGCACAAAAAACACATGAATTCTGTGCCACAGGAAGAAAAAATCATGAAGTGGAACCCCACGCCAGATTTTCTCCAAAATTTTAAGAAATAAGCCATTCAACAAGAATTTCAAAACAATTTAGAAGAATTATTTCTTTGTCTAAAGACCACAGTAATTTTGCTAGGCCTGACCGGAATTTGTTTGTCCAAAAAAAATATATATTCATAAAACCTCAAATTTCCACATTCTCAGCCTGCATGGCTGCATTATGCCAGCAGGTCCCACCCCCAATTTCTTGAGCCACCCTTATAAAAATAAAATGGTGTTGTCCTTGTAGCCGGTACGGAGTTCCCCATAAAGAGGTGTAAACAATAACCGAGTATTACAAATACCTGTATGCTTTTGGTAGGGGATCGAGTCAATTACGGTATGGTATGGATTAAGATATGATAACCTTGTTGTATAGGAAATGTATGATCCCGGCTGACAACAGGATTACGATTCATATGATAACTCTGTGCTTTCATTCGGACCACTCTGAATCCGACTAGGACACTACAACCCCTTGAGGGTTACCCCAAAAGGGAAGAGGGACATAGCAAATGAATAGAGGCCAAGGAAATACAGATCAAAATGGATTAAACTACTACTAGCCTCAATACACCGCTATCACTAAGATATGCTGGAGTCCGGGATACTATGGCTCTCGCCACCTAGCCTTGGGCAACACATACATGCTCTGCTATACACGCTACTTAGGCCCTTTAGTCGGTAAGCTAGATTAGCTCCCTGCTTCGCTCTATATACAGTGACATGTCTCACATATATATTAAAAGAAACTATCCGTTTGCTAACAAGACGTGTGGCTATTGCCCTTCTCAGGGGTCTAAACCTATATAAAATTCTCTGTCTCCCTTTATGTTGCTTTGTTTGTTGTTTGCATCTTCATATCATCAGGACCCCCTAAATTCAGATACACGGCATATACTTGAATACCGATATCAACATCACCTTCTTTCTCTATTTCCCCCTAATTCGACATCCTTTTTTAGTCAGTGATAGTCTTCGATCCAAAAGTGACTAGGTGGTGGCCTCTTCATCAAATGTTCAGGGTCTAAGATGCAATGACCTAGACATAGGTTTTCACCTTAGAGGAAAGAAAACTTTGGATTTCATAAAATCCTACAAGGAAAACACAAATGGCAGGTACAATGTACTAAGGCTAAACCTAGTGATTTAACATGGAGTCAAGAAATCAAAGCCAAGAAGCACCCCTTTAATTACCAAAGTCACATAGTGTTGTTGCCCTCTCATTTAGAGCCAGAGCCTCCACTCCTTCAAGTCTTAGCCCAAGTGCAATCAAGCATAAATACCATAACGAACAATGCAATAAGCACGCACCACCATCCTTAGGCTCTATCTTAAGAGCGGATGAGTTGTTGACGTAAACAATGCCGATATTTTAAGCTAAAATGACTATGGTCTATAGGCTAGAAAGAAAATATAGGACTAGCAATGGAGATTACTTCACGAGGAGTAGTTACTAACCGACGACCATGGATGGAGCTAGGGTTATTTGGTGGTGTCACATGACACCATTGATTTTTTTTTTCAAACTCCATTGCAAATTGATGATTTTACTATTTATTTATGAAATGATTCTATTCAAGTATTAGAGGTGACACCAAAGATTTCATAGTCTGGATCCGCACATGCCAACGATGGTCAAATTGTATAGGATAGAAAGGACACCCATAATTCTATTGGAATTTTGGAATCCATTTAAAGTGGTCCAATGGAAAAGTTTCCACGGAATTTCAATGGCTTGAAATTCCTAAAATAATTGTTGTTTTAAAGGGGGCCCTTATTGATTTTGGAAATATTATACATACTTAAAGGATACCACATTAAACATATTAATAAAGTGTATTACTCCATCTATCCTCAAATACAAGGCTCACAGATCGTTTCGTTAGGACAATAATTTGACCAATAATTTCTCTATTATAAATTTATTTTTCGACATAAAATTAATGTTGTTAGATTCATATGTGTAAGTGCTCTTCCATAACTATACTTTTTAATATCATAATTGAAATTATATGTCAAAATATACCCTACAAAAAGAACAGAGGGAGTACTTCTTGAGAACATAGTATGCAGCCACAGCTGGTCGAAATTAAACAAAGAAAGCTAAATTGACAAATATCTGTGAACTAGTGTATTATTCTGGCCCTCCAGTTCCACCACATCGATCAGGCAGTCCGAGAGGTAGGGGAGGTGAAAGCAGAGGATGGGTAGGAACTAGGAACCATGCCATGAATAAGGTTCAGATCTGCCGACCATTTGCATGGTGGCATCACGATTTACTTTTTGTATAGATCATTACATTTGTGCTACTCCAGTACTAGTATGAAACATCGGATTGGGATCGATCCCAACATGTCAATAATTAGAGAGGGAGAGAGAATCAGAGAAGAGGAAGAGGAGTAAAAAGTGAAGGCAGGAGCAAGGAGGGAGCAGAGGAGGGGCAGAGGGTGCACGAGTGGGCAGCAGAGGGGAGGAGATCTAGTGAAATCAGCAGCGTAGGGCCAAGGTTTTATTTATGTGCTGCCACCCACGCTCACATGCACCTCAGTTGGTATACTACTCATCAGGGCTCACACACACACACAAACAAACTCTCTCTCTCTACAAATGACATCTCTCACCACCCAATCCAACCAATGAAAACATATCATCTTAACCTAATCAAGCGCCGTGTATAGTACTTTCGTTAGTTAAATCACAGATCCAACTAACCCTGCAGGTTGCAGCAACGTACAATATCTGCATGTGAGGGGTGAAGGGCCTTCATTCCCTGATTGCAGTACTCATCAGCTTGTTATGCCCCTGGATATTGTATAATTGCTCATTGTTGCTTGAGTGATGTTGGCTAGGGCTGTTCATCAGTGGTTTTTCATATTCTCGAATCTAAAAGTGCCGTAAAATCTGAGCACCAAAGGAGCGCATGTTGACCATGAATAGTTTTATTTTAAGAATGTCTATATCGTAATGCAATATTATTTGGCCCAAACTTAAGCGACTCTTTTGTAGATAGTACAAAACCGATTGTATTAGTAGAATGTGCAACCAATATTTACGCTAATAGGTTAAACATGCTCAATTTTGATTTTTGACGGGACACACCATTGGTCCACTGGTTTGAATTTTTTAAAGCCTATAAATATTACACATTTGTTTGCACACTATTAATATAACATTTCGTGAAGCTATAGATTCATCGCTGTTTCTCGCTTTCTGTGAACATGAGTTAAGAAAATGCATATATTGAAATATTGAATGTATATGTGTGAGACTCTGACGTAATGGAAATGGTTCGGTTTTGAACAGTTTGTTCACCCATAGATGAACAGCCCTGGCTGATGTACACTCACGGCTGATCACTGATGTACATTGCTCATGTATGTGCAGATGCAAACACACCCCACGCATGGTCCTCCAATGGGAACCACCCCATGTGCCACCTCAACTGCAATGCAACCTTTTGTTTCTATGTTTTGTTTACTTATCCTTTGATAAACTTATCCTCAATGTTTTTTTACTGTTTGATTTGGCACAGTTTTGTTTGTATCAACTATCAGCAGATGTATATAAACCTTCAATATACCAGTAAATTTTATTTGATAAATGTGGTACCTTTTGTACAACAAAACCTTACCTATAGACTTTTTATCTTTAAAAATGTCTTGCGCTTGTGTATAATTAACAAAATGCAGAAAGTAATAGTGCTGCTACTAAATGTAGAGTTGTAGTAATAAACATAGTACAGGGTTTACTCCAGTTATAAACCAACACATGATCCACCTATAAAATCTCATTGAGCACTGTGCATGATCAATCAGTCGCTAGACACTACCATGTATCGCGCACATGGCGCCGGTCATCGACACCCATGCATTCATGCAATTCATCTTTTTCAATTTTCTTTATTTTACTTCCAGGCCTCATGATTGATTGGATCAACCCACTCACGAACAAATCTCCGTTCAAGATCAAGGACAAGAACACCTTTCAACGAAGGAAAAAAAAAACGCAAAGCCATGAGCAAGTAATCGATGGCTTCCAATAAAATTTGTGATGTGCCAATGGTTGAGTAAGCAAATAAACTACTCCGTAGAAGAAGATTTTCTTGTTTAGACTATACATTAAGCGGCTTGATTTGTACTTGTTGCTAGATTACCAATCTCTGTGCAAATTTGGTACTACGTCGGATTTTAGAAACACAACATCCATCAATGATTTGAGCCAATATCGGCAAGATGACGAGCCTATTAACCAAAACGTATCCATTAAGCTATAAATATTAGCCAAAAATGCAACTCCTTTAATTAATTAATCATTCATCGATCGTGCACGCTCAAATTATTCCTTATTCACAGGACAAACACACATTAATGTGTGGAGGGTGTTAGTATTGTTCCTTTTTTTTTTTAAAAAAAAAGAGAAGCCCCTCTTACATCTTGCAGAGTGCACGTGCAACTGTGGGCAGCGTCCACGATCTGCTATTTTGCTCGTACTAGTGTGAAGCTGTGAGCTCCCATGCACCAACCGTGCGGCCGTGTGCACTGTGCAGTGCCTCTCAGCAGTAGTACAGCACAGTACTCTGCTGCCTCCTAAAATACAGGTACCCGTCCCAAAATATAGCAACCATAGATGGAATATTTTCTAGTCATATATATTTTTAACTAAGATTCTGTTTAAATATATTGTATTAGAAAATATCACATCTAAGTATCAGACAAAGATTTTATCTATTATAACGAATTTTAACAGGAGTTGAGCCTTATCATTTGACAATAAAAAAGTACTATAAAAAACATTTAAGATATGTTATTTGTGGTTTTAGAAAACAGTTTAGAATACGATGAACATCTCTAAAATTAACTTAAAACTAAATTTGAAATTTGACATCGGCTTGTAAACCATAGGAGCCCAGTTGGAGCACTCTGGTGTAGGAGTAAAGACTTGTTCCTAAAAGTTCTTTCCGAAAAAAGTCAAATCGAATTTTTAGATATATAAATAAAGCATTATATATATATATAAATTAATTGTACAGTTTAGATGGAAATCACGGGACGAATCTTTTGAGCCTAATTAGGTAATGATTAGCCATAAGTACTGCAGTAACCCTATATACTAATGATGGCTTAATTAGGCTCAAAAGATTTGTCTCGTAGTTTTCAGACTAGTCATAAAATTAATTTTTCTTTTTTGATATCTTGTCAAACATCGATGTGATATACAAAACCAAAAAGTTTCGGGAACGAAACGTACCCTAACAAAACTGAGCAAAACGAGGTGGTAGACGCACGCACGCGCGCACGGCACGTACGTGTCTGAATGGATGGATGGACGCGTCCAGTCCAGCGCAGGCCGTTCCAAGCGAGCGTGCGCAGGGCGGCACACATGCACCTCTCGCTCTCGCGGCAGCCGCAGCCGTGTTTTTATTCCTTTTGACCACCACGCAGCGCGGGCGCGGCTCCCGAGGCCGAGCATGCGCCGCGCCGCTACTAGGCGCCACAGTGCTGTGCTACCGCTGCTCCCCTATACTACTCCTACCTACGTGGTCTATCTATCTCATGCAGCCCCGGAATTCAATTCCTGGGTTTCTTTTTCTCCCAGGAAACCAATTTTCCTCGGTGCAGCTGCCATTGGCATCTGACCACTGTCTGTCTTCACACGCCCCCACGGTCAAGCCCTCTGCCTTGGAATGTGGATCCCTTCGTCAGACCAACCATATAAAAAAAATCCCTTTTCTTTTTCTGCCTCAGAGCAACCCTAGTATAATTGCAATATTGCCTCCGACACAAGTATTTATTTTTAATATTTATATAGGAGTACTTGTATTCGTAGATACCAGTAGAGATTACTTGAACCCCCTTAAAAAAAATTCTACGTGAATGGAGTATTAGTAAAGTTTGCTCTCCAAATGATCATATTTATGGACTGAGAAAATAAGTGATACTACTACTCTATCTTATTATTGCACTGCAATATTTGAAGAGGCATTTTTACATGTGTTTCTATGACGTTGCTAAGATCACTTAATCTAAGCTACTTCCATCATCTTAAAAAATTATATGGGAACATCCAATATTATTTATAAATATAAGAATTTCTGGTCGGATGTGACATATTCTAATACTATAAATATGTAAACATTTGTTAATAGTACTGGTTATCCCATTAATCATTTTTATCTACTACATCCATTCCAAAATATAAGGTACAATCACCTTAAATACAAGGAACAAGAAATATTTAATCATACATTTACTTAGTATAAACATGCTTTTTCTTTAATTTATTGTTTTATCAATACATTTAGCAATATAATTAATATTTGCATTATATTTTATAACGGAGGAGTAAATTTCTTACTCTTATCGGATATCAGAGACCAAAAGTTATTTGCATGCTTCTACGTAATCCTGCTAAACAACTTAAATGCTTACCGTGTTTTAGACGGTACTTCCTCCTCTAGTTCCTTAACCATTGGATTTCATTTGGATATAAATGAATATCTTAATTAATTTATATATTTATGAAAGTACTTTTAAGGTTAATATATGCATATGTATATATAGTTTCAAGTTTTTAAGATATGTAATTTAAAAGCCATTTACAATTAAAGTTTTAAAAGTTTAACTTAAATCTGGTGTAAAACGTCTAAGAATTATGGAATGGATAGAACTATTTGTCGAAATAACAATATATAATGAGGTGAACAACCAATGGAAATGATCCGACGATTAATTTATTTCCAAAAGGGTGGTACGAATACGAATAGTGATGGTGTCAAACAGAGTCATAACGGAGAAAGAAAAATAAAGGGGAAGTAGTAGGCAATAATTCTAGTGTTTGGGCCTTTGGGGGTGGTGGTGGCTGGCCACCTATATAAAGGGGAGGTATGAGCTTCCCCTCTCCCAGTACAAGCAAAGCTTCTTCTTCAGCAACCACACTGCTCTTCTCTTCTCCTTCCTCGCCCGAAACAGAGCAAGGAGCAGAGGAGAAACAAGAACACTCCTACATATACATATCAATTTCCCGATTTTATTCATACATATATTAACGAGAAGAGGAGAAGATGGTGGTGGTGACGGCGATTGCGGTGGCGGTGGTTTTGGTGGTGGTGGTGAGCAGCCTGCTGCTGCGGTGGAACGAGGTGAGGTACAGCAGGAAGAGTGGCCTGCCGCCGGGCACAATGGGATGGCCGCTCGTCGGCGAGACCACCGAGTTCCTCAAGCAGGGACCCAGCTTCATGAAGGCCCGGAGGCTCAGGTATATTATTGTTTTGAGTGAGTTCTTGACATGCTAGCTACCCGACGCAGCACCATACATGCATTATGCCTGCAATCCCTGCATCGTTTTCCCAACCTGCCATTCATGAGTAAGCTTGGTTATGGGGGGAGAAAAGCAGGGGAAGAAGAAGAAGAAGAAGCTACTGCTTTGATGATGGTGTGCATGATCTGGAGGAAGGGAGGGACCTCGGAGCTGTGTTCCCCAAAAGCTTCTCACACTCATCACTGTTCCAGCTGGGAGATCCTCCCCTCCAGTTCCAGTCCACCAAAAAGTGCCCCTTCCCCTCATAAAACACACACACTCAAAAAGTTCAGATTTTTTTTTTCATCTAAGAAAAAAGATTGATTTTTTTTATATAAAAAAGAACACATCCATCCCCACTCTGCCCCTCCCAAACTTTTCCTCTCAATGATCAACTAAAAACATCCACAGCACAAACAGTTGGTGTTGTTGATGATGTTGTTGTTACATAATCTGTACTAGCAGCATCAACAAGCATGCTTCCATCAATCATTCACCTCTTTATACTAATACAAGTACTGAAAAGAAAAAAATGTTTTTTTTTGCAGGTACGGGAGCCTGTTCAGGACGCACATACTGGGATGCCCGACGGTGGTGTGCATGGAGCCGGAGCTGAACCGGCGGGCGCTGGCGGCGAGCGAAGGGCGTGGGCTGGTGCCGGGGTACCCGCAGTCGATGCTGGACATCCTGGGCCGGAACAACATCGCCGCCGTGCAGGGCTCCCTCCACCGCTCCATGCGCGGCGCCATGCTCTCCCTCGTCCGCCCCGCCATCATCCGCTCCTCCCTCCTCCCCAAGATCGATTCTTTCATGCGCTCCCACCTCGCCGGCTGGTCCGAATCCAACGGCGGCCTCCTCGACATCCAGTCCAAGACCAAGGAGGTATTTTGTTTTCTTTTTAATTTTTTCCTCCTGCTCTCTCCTACTAGTCCAGTGATCCAGTCCCCTGCATGCATGGATATATTGGTTCTTTCTTTTCTGTTTTCCTCCTTTTTATTTTCTGATGATGAAAACATAAGGTCAGAAATAAGATAGCAGCAGGCAGCAGCATTTTCGATCTGTCTGGTTATTAGCAGTAATAATGAGTGGGATTATTGGCACTAATTAATTGGGGCCTGGTTTATGTGGGGCCCACTGAAGAAAATCTTGGTTTCTTACTGTGCTCTTCTACTCTGCATTAAGAAAATCTCGAGTTTGACATTAGTTAGTACTGCTAGTTGGCAACAAAGAATGGGTGGCACCACTAGCAGGAGCAGCAGCACCGGGGACAAAGCACAAGTAATTTCTTTTTTTTTTTTTTTACCTTTTTACCACTCTCAACTGCTGCTGGATACTCCAATGGCAGCAGACAGAATGATGGTGCCTCTTGCAAGCAGCTGGGTTGGGAATGGAATGGGGAATGGAGCAAAGAGGAAAGGAGGGAGAAGGCATGGGAAGATCCCCCTTTCCTCTCTTGACCCAAAAAGGGGAATCTCTAGCTTTCTAGAACTTGTACTGCTGGATAACAGAAGAGATCGATTTTATGATGGCCTCTTTCCTCACCAGAAAAAAAAGATAGACAGAGCATCTCTCCCTTACATATTCCAAAGTGGATGAAATCTATTATCCATCATCATCATGGCCATCACATGTCTCAAATGCTAAACAAACTTGTTTTTTCTGGTGCATGGTTTGCTTTTGGTTGGCTTGCTGAATTTCATACTTGCATGGCAACTCACAGGATGTTTCTTTACTCTTGGTTCCACTTTCAGATGGCCTTGCTATCTGCACTCAGGCAGATTGCTGGTGTTTCTGCTGGCCCACTCTCTGACGCACTCATGAAAGAACTGTACACCCTTGTCCTTGGCACCATCTCCCTGCCCATCAACCTTCCAGGAACAAACTACTACCAAGGGTTCAAGGTAGGTGACTTTAGACTTTGTACTGATCAGTTTACTCATGCCTGAAGAACAGCTCTAACAAGGCACTGTTCATTTTCAGGCAAGGAAGAAGTTTGTGGCCATGCTAGAGCAGATGATCGCGGAACGGAGATCCTCCGGTCAGGTCCACGACGACATGCTGGATGCTCTCTTGACTGGCGATGAGGGCACCAGGGAAAAGCTGACTGATGAGCAGATCATTGACTTGATCATCACCCTCATATACTCTGGATATGAAACCATGTCGACGACATCGATGATGGCGGTCAAGTACCTGTCGGACCACCCCAAAGCTCTTGAGCAACTCAGGGTACAAACACTCTGGAAACCACTTAAATCTTATAATGAAAATCATCCGCGTCTTAGTTTACTTATGACTATCTGTTCACTTCTGCAGAAAGAGCATTTTGATATCAGGGAAGGGAAGGGACCTGAGGATGCCATCGACTGGAATGATTTCAAATCCATGACATTCACTCGAGCTGTAAGTTTGAAGAGTGATAAACTCAGAAAGCAGCCACAGCAAAAATGTAAAGTATGATTATGATGAACTGATGGGCACTTATACTGTGCAGGTTATCTTTGAGACGTTAAGATTAGCTACAGTGGTGAATGGACTGCTAAGGAAAACTACCCAAGACGTTGAAATGAATGGTGAGATATGCATGATATATACTGCTGCAATTAGCACCTTTTTCACAGTCCTTAGATAATTCTCCTAATGCAACGCTTATCTGTTTCTTCCAGGGTATGTTATCCCAAAAGGTTGGAGAATATATGTCTACACAAGGGAGATAAATTATGATCCATTCCTCTACCCTGATCCAATGGCATTCAATCCATGGAGGTGGCTGGTAAGTAGTTTAGCAAATCAATTTGTTGACAATAGCATACCAGTAATACTACTACTAAATGAAGTCTAACCATGTAATGCTTACTGAAAGCAGGAAAAGAATATGGAATCACATCCACACTTCATGCTGTTTGGAGGAGGTAGTCGAATGTGCCCGGGGAAGGAAGTAGGCACCGTTGAAATTGCAACTTTCCTTCACTATTTCGTGACTCAATACAGGTTTGTTCCATCTTGTGTCATCCTCCACAGATTAGAACATCTTTGGCTCTTTTACTGACCTGGTGTTGATCTTCCCTTGCAGATGGGAGGAAGAAGGTAACAACACAATATTGAAGTTCCCTCGAGTCGAAGCTCCCAATGGGCTACACATCCGAGTTCAAGATTACTGATCCTGGAACATTTTGTGAAGTTAGATAGGAATTCAGTGAGATAGAAAATAAGAGTGCAATTCAGATGCTGCTGCCCTGATGACGGATTAGAACAGCCGTTTGGCTCTTGTAACATATGTCCATGAAAATAGGAATAGTATAGAGATAATATAGGCATTATAGGTCCAGTAGGAAACTAATGTAGATTGCCATCAGATGCTACTGTATTCTTTTGGTCCATCAATTGTTGAACAGAACAGAAGTGTCATTTGGCTTCTATGCTTCTGATTGTGTTCACTAATTAATCAATGTGTCACCTGTCAACTTGACTGAAACCAAATGTGAAAGTAGAGTATGTAAAAGAGGAAATGCTAAAGGAGGGACAGTAAAGGCCTGCCTCAATCAACAGGTATGAGCTACTGTGTAGTAAACTGCATCAATAGGATGCTTCAATTGGTTGGATATCAGGAAAAGCAGTTTCCTCATCTCAACATACTGAAAAGCAATATTGATTGCTAGTACAGGAGATGTAAACAGCTGCTGAAACTGGACTGTCACTGTTGCTATTCATAGAAGACGAAACTACATTGTGTATACACTGAGAGGTGCCAGGCCACAACATTTATAACTTATATAAATCATAATACCAAATACTATTATATAAGAAGGGACAAGTGGACAACACTTCAGGCTCCTACGGGCAAATTTTCTCAAGGACTGATATTCCACGTTAAATAAAAGACTACTAAAATCCTAGGTGAGGCATGCAAGGTATTGAATTATTAAAAGAATGAGATGGATGCAAGAAAACATAGTGCAGTTCTGCTAAGTTTAAAGTACTAATTCCAGACTAGCAGTAAGTTCCTTTTTCATAGTAAGCATTACCATCAGAACATCACATTGGATACTGTTATGGCGTCATTTTGGAGTAGAAGATATCGCCAATTTGGATCAATGGCGGTCTTTATCACCATGGAATATGGTTAAAATCATACTAATTGGTTTCAAATAAGTCGTATACTGGAATAAAAGTAGCACATTAAGTTTTTATTGGGTGTGAATACTTGTTTATTAAGTTCATTATGCTCAACGATAACAATGAAAGACAAATCTGAAAATAGAAATCAATTTTCATAGGACATGAGCCATCAACCATAGCAACAATTTGAAACAGCTTTTCAATTGTTAAGATTTGTAGGGGAATGGACATATTAAGTTTGATGACTCCTAGACTAAACATGTAAGAAAGGTTGTAAGACCAAGAAGTGAGCATAATAATATGACATACTCTTACACCTGAAGTGCAGTGTCCACAGGATCAATGCAGCCTTCAACAAATCTTATTGTTATAACTCATCTGCTATAGGTGTCCATGTCCAGACCTGTTCTGAAGCAAACAGGTGTACCTCCATGTCTCCATCTGAAATACTAGTAGAACTCAAAAAACATACTCTAGTTTACAAACTTCAACAAATTGTCTACTGCCAATGCTTGGATTAGATGCTTTGGTATCACAAGAAAACAACTAAGAAGACAAAAATACTGATTAGAACAGTCATGTATGGCACATATTGCCGCACATGCAGCAACAAAGCCACATGCATACTGCATACACAGATATATTCGCAATAAACATGCAAACTCCACTCTGTAGTGCACTGACAGAACAAATATGTGCACGCAACATCTATGATCAGAAGTACACATACATGCGGAGACAGACACACGTTGCATGAACAAGAGTGCCAGTGAACTCAAGAACTGGTACATGGTTGAACAGAACAAAGCATATGCCAAGTGCCCAAGTACATCCCTGTCTCACTACTCTATCTGAGTTCTCAGGTGATGTAGTACTCCACAGTGGCAAACTGCTATGATGGCATCCCATGTGATGAAACAAGTACAAGACTTCACAGATGCATTGCATATTCCCCAGACTATTGGACTTGGAAATCACTAGACTGACATTGTGCAGGGAGCAAGACACACACATGGGCAGAATGTAAAAGAGTACAGAGTTCATATTTAGAAACATGGAATAATTTTCATCCAAGCAGGAAAGAGATATTACTATTTTGGTCAGATATACGGCAGAAGTTTACTTAAACAGAGGACGTATAAGGAACATAAGGAATGATAACATAAGAGTATAAGAATGGTTCTGTAGAAAAAGCTAAGGAAATGCAAACACATATTTGTTGAATGTGTTGAGCAGGTAGTCAGCTCATTGAATTCAATTTAGCAAAATGAAAAGTAAAATGGAAGGGTATGCTTAATTACGGAGGATAGCTCAAGATCATCTCATTTATATTCAGTCTCTTAGTGGCATGAACTCCTACACTTTGATAGTTTGGACTAAATTCTGGATATGATAAAAATTTCAAAATATCTTAGCTTAAACTTATTGTTTAAGTCAAAAGATTTTCTCTGCTTCAGCAACATGTCACATAAATACATAATTTTGCAGCACCAAGGCCAAATCTGGCATTGTGCACTCTAATTTTTGTGACCAACCAATGTTGCAGATGAGGTAGCAACAGTGGGATCATATTTCACCTAGAAAGATTTCATGGATGGTCATTAAGATTTAAGAATCTTTTGAGAAATCAATTCCGGCGTCAACGATCATTCTCCATAAAGGGATGTTTGTCATTTCCATGCCACAACACTCTTGAGTGTTGTTCCATGGCTAGCTTGCAAACATCTTTTTAATTCAAAATTTGATCACTTGTACTGTGGAGGGATCCTCTCTCAGATGCATTACTGTGTCTGTGCATATCATCACGTAATAGCAATTTGACCTGAAAAAAGCATTGTCTACTCCTTGAAACATCGTTCGATCACTTGAACTATCAGGTCTCAGGTTTAGTATATGCATGAGGTCATGATACTTCTCTTTGCCAATCAAACAACTCATGACTTGCATGCAACCTCCATTTTAGTATTTGCTTTTTAATCAAGGCTGTCATTCAGGATTTTGCAAGAGTTTGAAGAGACTACTGAATTTTGAGAGTGGATGCCAACTTGCATCAATAATCAATAACAGTTCTAGTAGATCAACCTAGAAGATCCATCGCTGGAGACATAGCAATAGCCACTCATTTATCCATTCCTGCATGCTGTCAAAGCTTCCGAGTTTGTGTGGTGCTTACCATATGCATTTGTGTGTTGAACACAAAGGGAACTATTCTTTAACCAATTTATTATCTGGTGCTTACCGCAGAAAATAATATCCAGATCAACTGGTCTTGGAGCATATCTTAGTCCATCAGTATGGCCCAACTCCTCCTCAAGCTTTGTTTAATGTGGCTCGTATATTAGCAATTTCCTGACTAATTCGTGTGGTCCAAGCTTTATCCCCCTCTTAACAATGTAGTTTTGAAACAGCGGTTGATCAGTGACACATGCAGGTGTAGTTTATTACAAGCAGGCATGTGGTGTAATGATAATGCATGAATTTTTCATGAGCTGTAGGGATGTATAAAGTTACTGATTCTGTGACCCACATTGCTCCCTAAAGCTAAGGCGATTGCTTGCTCCTGGGATCTTGTCTTGGACGATTATTTTGAAAAATGAGCAGTACCATGAGAAACTTGTTTGTGCACTCTGGTGAGTCAACAGGTTGCCATGGGTGTAGTACTGCCAATATGCGGGAAACATGAATGAGCACTGCTGCAATAATGCTGAGCATTTGAAATGATCAATCCTTTGAAATAGCATTTGGCAGCAGGAATTATCTGTTAAACTCTTTCCTTATGGAGATAAAATAATACCATAACGTATGACATGCTTAGCTAAAATGTTGAAATGTCCTTTCGGTTTTGTCCAGAACAGGGAAAAGAATCTATGTTGCACGAATACTTCTGCATGGCCTGCAAGTATCACCAAGCATCAAAGATGAGAAATTTTAAACAAATAATATATAATAAGATTAATGATAACTCAAACTTAGGCAGAAACAGCATTATAGAACATTTCTCAAATGGTGTCTGAACAAACAGCTTCCTTTAGGGCCATTCTCAGTACTTGTACAACATAAAACAATCCTTAAGCCTATATAGCATGAATGGAAGAGCAATGGTGTTCAGAATAAAAAATAAATGTGTCACACACAAGAGATAAAATAGCTATGCAGAGGCCAGAAGTGATTTTGGTATGGTTGTATCACCTTGATGTAATCATCTGAGATCAATAAAAGCTTCATTTGTCTAAAAGAAAGAGATAAAATAGCATACTAGAAGTAAAAGCAGGAAGTAGTACACTATAAAACTGACCAACTATTAGGTTCCAATCGTCCACAGAGAACAAATTCATGCTTATCTGATCAGGTACATTCAGATTCTCTTTCTATCTAGACAAACTGTTTCTCGCTGAGCAATTGAGACGGAGCAATGGCCGGATGAGTAAAAATTACGGAGTACTACATATCACGCGGCAAAGTGGTACGAAAAACAGCACCCACAAATTACCACAAACATGCATCGGCACAAATTGGAAAAGGTTGCAGGAATGGATTGTAATCATTCAAGTGGATTTGTTGCATATAATTTAAATGGTTATGAATTGAAAAAAAATCATAGAAATTGACAAGATAGATTAATATGCAACATGAGAACAAGACGAAAGCTTTATACAGTTTAGTACCCACATTCACACAAAGAAACAATAGAGATAACCACGAGTGATTAGTAACATTTAACAAAAAAGCCTCCAATGCACTGCGTCACCGCGGTGCGGCGATTGAAGAACCCGACCCCATATACCCCGTGCGGTTGCGATCTGAGGACCAGAGAGGAGGCTCACCGCCGCACGGCGAAGGCGGAAACGGCGGGGATTCGCCGTGGCGGCGCCAAACGGCGGCGGAGTCGGGGGTTGGGGAAGAAAAGGTAGCGCCTTTGTTGGCTGTCCGTCATCACAGTACGAAAGCGTATAGCAGTAATACGTCTTCCATGTTACTAGTGGTAATTACGGTTCTGCCCCTTATCCTCAGATGAAATGGCAGGTATGTAATTGTAATTTGCAGCAGCAGCAATCTTCTTCTCCCCTTATTCTGGGGTTTTTGCTCTGCTCTGTCCAGCTGCTGCTGTCGGAGGGATTATCGTCTTCACGGAGAGGGAGCAAGGAGGATTCTTGGCACGAAATAAGTAGTGGTAGGCCTCCATTGATGTGCTGATTGATGGCTTCTCTTCTTCTCTCTCCTCGGCTCCCTTGCTCCCTGCCTTGCTACTGCATCAGGTACATCTTTCTCTCTCTGGTTTGTGGTAGATGCGAAAGAAGCCACCTTCTTCTCTATGTTATCTTGAATCCACAACGTTGTAGAGAATCATGTTTCATCTGAGCGAAGCTAGGACTAGGAGTAGGAGGGATGAAGTGAGATGCTTTTATTTTGTGTGTGTTTTGGGTGTAATGCAGATTATGCAGTGGTGTCAGCTAATATGAGTGTGTGGCCATTTCTTTCGGATTGTGTCGCCATGGAGGTGTAGTGGTATGTTGAGAGGGGAATGAAGAGCACATGGAGATTGTGGCTCTCCTAGGAATGTATTGTTTTTTTTTTAATGTTTGCTTCATTTTTAGAGAACAACTACTTGACCGTACAAAATGAACAATTGATCAGATTAGGAGGCTTCCTATATGAAATAATCCAATGTGAATGAGGCAGTATTACTTATTTTTAAATGTGAACAGCTATAAGTGGATTCCTTCCAATGTGTAATGTGCAGGAATCATGTACATTATAAGCCCCACATCTTGGGAAACATTATGACTAAGCCTAAAGCTAAAATGAGGTTGCACAACCGAAATGTAAGTTTCATGGCAAAGAAGAGCTCTGAAGATGTTGCAGAAGGTTCAAGTGATGAAGAGGGTGATGATGAGACAACAAAGACCAAGAAAAGAGCTCCGAGGCGTGGAAGAAGGAAAGCCACCATAGAAGCATCAGAAGGAGAAACACAAGATGGTCAAGTGAACACTGAAGATGGATCCCCTGAAGAGACTAAGAAAATAAAAAGGAGAGGCCGCAAGAAAGGTACATATTACATGCATACTTTGAATATAGTACTTCTTTCAGTACCTGAATATAAAATTTGTTATTTTTCTATAGTGCAAACCCTTAGCAAGTCATGACTTCTCTCCTATGTTGCAGCTGCAACTACTGCAAGCTCGTCAGAAGAGAAGGACAAGGCAAAAGAACCAAAGAAGAGGGGCAGAAAAAAAGTTAAGGCTGTAGAGGAATTAAGTGATAATGAAGGGGAAGATCTGGGTGAAGATCTAGTGCCCTCCAATGACATACAGGAGCACATTTCATCAAATGATCTAGAAAGTAAAATTGCGGCATTGCTATTAGAAGATGATGATGAGATTGCCAATGTAATGCCTCTTTTGTGCTGCTTTGGGCCTGCTAAATACTCATTTATTCCCTCTGGAAGACCTGCTAATAGGCTGATAGATCATGAAATTCATGATGGAATGAAAGACATGTTTTGGTCTCCAGATGAATTTGTAAGGGCACCAGGAGGGTCATCATCCAATGTTGCTCTTGCTTTAGCAGCTAGTGGTGGCCGGGTTGAATTCATGGGAAAACTAGGTGATGATGATTATGGTCAAAGTATATTACATCACTTAAATATCAACGGAGTTCAAACTCGGGCAATTAAAATGGACCCTTCAGCATATACTGCCATGTCCTTGATGAAGGTCACAGGAAGGGGTGGCATGAAAATGAGCTGTGCTAAACCTTGTGCAGAGGATTGTTTTGTCCAAAATGATATCAACCCGGCTGTTTTAAAAGAGGTAAAGATCAATACATCAAACAATATTATGATTGGACCTTAACCTCTATAATACTATCTGTTACATGGTTTAATGATAACATTGTATACACACTTGTTTGGCCTTCAGAAAAAGTTGTTTGTACCATGCACATTGTGGCAACTACGAATTTTTTAAATTTTCACATGGTAAAGCTATTTTACTATGCTGACTGATAATAATGTTGTGGAACATTTTCTTTTATCAGAGAGGATTAGTGAGTGAAAGAGTACTAAACGAATTAAAAAATTTACATGTCACAAATTGTTTTGTTATTATTAAACATAAAATTAAAATTTGCTAAATAGTAATGTTACTTAGACAATAAGAAAAGATCACGTTTGTGTTTTATCATAAGAAGAGCTCTACATCTGGTAGCTAGAAAATACCAGCTTTGTGCTAAAGCGAACAGGTTGCTTTCGCCTGAGATTATGGCTTATTATATCTGTTTTGATGTGCAATTCATAATTCAGTTGCTATCTATAGCAAATTTAAGTTCAAATGTTTAGCGTTGTCTGTTATACAGAAGTCATTCTATCTCTTATATAAAGACTTAAAGCATAACTAGAGCCATACTGTTAGATTAATGTACCTGTCCAAAACATATCATAATTGACAATTACACAACACAACTTCATCGAAACTTGCAAAGTTGACCTTAAATGTGTCAAAATGATACAATGTACTATAAACAAATTGGAGGTTTACCTGTTTTAGTGGCCGTTCTTTGATAGGTTCAGAAGACAATCAAATACAACATTTTCAGTTCACATCTGGGCAGGCTACACTTTATAAGTCAACCTGTGGTTAGTTTTTAGTCAGAATAACTTAATTAAAACAAAATTGTGTAGAGACCTTTTAGCAGTTAGGCACTACATGTTGCTCTGTACTGGAGCTTGTTGGATAATATCTTTGCTGATGCTGAATGTCTCAAATTTTCAACTGAAAAGAATGTGAACTTTCAAAAACAACTAATTCAAATATTAGGTCTCTATGTGCAATCCATACTCTGAAATTAGGAATAAGCTATAAATCAATCCCTGAAGAGAATACTATCCACTGATGTGTTATATTTAAATAAAAAAAATTGAGTCTTCTGCTTGTTAATGCAGGCTAAGATGTTTTACTACAATTCTTCAGCTCTTCTGGAGCCCACAACACGATCATCATTGTCGAAAGCAATTGAGGTTTCCAAAAGATTTGGTGGTGTAATATTCTTTGATGTTAATCTTCCACTTCCATTATGGTTGTCCAGTAAGGAGACCAAGTCACTTGTCAAAGAAGCATGGGAAGCTGCCAATATTATTGAAATCACTAAGCAGGAACTTGAGTTCTTGTGTGGCATTAAACCATCTGAGGAATTTGGTACAAAAGATAATGATAAATCCAAATTCACCCACTACAGCCCGGAAGTTGTTATGAAATTGTGGCATGAAAATCTCAAGGTCCTTTTCGTGACAAACGGAACCTCTAAGATTCATTATTACACAAAAGAGCACGATGGCTGGGTTCGTGGCACAGAAGATGCTCCAATTACTCCTTTCACCGGAGAAATGTCACAATCAGGTGACGCCATTGTTGCAGGTACTGCATCTGATGTTTTTTTCCCACCTCTGCAGGGTATGCCATTTACATTAAGGACACCGAAAATATAGCAAATGTGTCATTACATACTTATTATGCCACTTTCACAAAGCAGGAACATACATATTCTTTTAAAAAACTGCATGCATTCTTACTTTATTTTTTAAAAATCGCGGCTTCAGCCTTTTGTAGCTTGTATCATCAGATACCAGCATGATAATAATTTACTGACACTTCCTTTTCTGTTCATTGTTTTATTAAGAGACAATCTCTTTTGTGTATGTTGAACTAGTTCTGATGCCATTTTACTGTGTTCTTACTTTCTTCAGCTCTCATGAAGATGCTGGCAATTAACCCTCACCTGGTCACTGACAAGGATTACTTGCATTCTGCAATTAAACATGCTATTACATGTGGTGTCATTGACCAGTGGTTGCTTGCAAGAGAGCGAGGGTTCCTTCCCAGAGAAACAGAAGATCCGACCAGCGAGCACTTTGAAGCGAGATTTGTCACAGAGAAGGAATACCGTACACTTCCTGGTTCCATACAATCAGAAGATTCAACACAAAGTGACCTTTTATATGTGGAGTAAACAAAGAAAATATGCAGGGCTATCAATATCAAAAGGGAACATCTGGAGTTTTCCAAGCATATTTATGGGAATTGCTGCTCTTAACTAGGGTTGGTATTTAGAACTAGTTTTAACCAGCAGGTTCTAGGTTTCTTGAACACAAGCTAATAGCCTCAAGTTGAACTAACACACATGTATTATCAAATTTTGGATTGAATTTTGTTGTAAATGTACAATAATGGGTTGGAAATTTTCCTGGAATAGTTCGATACTGATTATTCATTTCACTGTAACTCTACTCTACCAGACTAAGCTATAATTGTCAAGTGACGTATAGCTGCCAATTTATCTTCCCAGAGGTGCCACTGTGCAACAAACGTGAGTATGCATATCGTGAAATCTATTTAGAGCCTGGACGTTGTCTCGTCCTATCCCGCGCCCCCGTTAAACATGCGACACGTGTCCGCTAGACATGCATTTAAGTATTTTTGGTATTAGGTTGTGCCTCTTTTTTTTCTTCTTATGAAATTTTCTCTTAAATTACTTATCCGATCTATAATCCGATTATACCGTTGTGTTCGTAACTATTAAATCTTTACAACAAGATCTCACGTGATTATATTTTGATGAAAAATCACAAATTATTTTTGAGGATGTAACTTTTAATTCTGAAGATGTAACTTTAGTTTCGAGAAATGTAACTTTTATAGAATGTAACTTTTGTTCTAGAGAGTATGTAACTATTAATTTTGAGGATGTAACTTCTATATGACGTAGATGTAACTTTTAGTTCTGAGGGATGTAATTTTTAGTTCTGGGAATGTAACTTTCAATAGGATGTATCTTTAATTCTAGATTGTGAAGGATGTAACTTCTATAGGATGTGTATGTAACTTTTTAGTTCTGCGGGATGTAACTTTTAATTCTGGGGATGTAACTTTAGTTCTGAGGGATGTAACTTCTATAGAATGTAACTTTTGTTCTAGAGGATGTAAGTACTAATTTTAAAGGATATAACTTATATAGGATGTAGATGTAACTTTTAGTTCTGATGAATATAACTTTTAGTTCTAGGGATGCAACTTTCTATACGATGTATCTTTAATTCTAGAGATGTAACTTTTATTTGTGAAGGATGTAACTTCTATAGGATGTGGATGTAACTTTTTAGTTCTGAGGGATGTAACTTTTCTATAGGATGTAACTTTTGTATGTCTAAGAAGTAACTTAGTGAAATCTAAAAGTAATTTAGACATATCATAAAAGTAATTTATGTTTTTTCATCAAAAATATAATCATGTGAGATTTTGTTGTAAAGATTTAATTGTTATGAACACAACGATATAATCGGATCGTAAATTGGATGAGTAGTTTAAGAGAAATTTGTATTTAAATTATAGGTGGATGATGTCTTTTTTAGATGGAGTGGACTTTTTCTTTTTTGGGATGGTCGCGCGTTAAGGCCAAACTAGCGCCCGGTGTTTGTCTAGTCACGTTATATGTGCGAGAGACTTGCAGTTTGGTAAGCGCAGGAAATAGAGGATGGAAAGAAACTCCGTGATTTCCGGGTGCGACATTGGTAATCACAGGGGCGATTCCGATCTTGGCTCGTTCTGGTAACTCTGGCCAGATCGATCGATCGATCTCGGTGTCCATAGCAAATCGACGGTTAGCTAGTCCTTGCGCCGTCGACCACAAACCCTAGTTCCGACGAGGATCTAGCGCCGCTTAGGTCTTTAGTTTTCGGATCGCCCTTGTGTTTCATCCTGGTGAGACACAATTTTGTTTGTCCATCTTGATACAGATTGCTACCATGGCATCAACCGGGAGTGGAAATTCTTTTTTGGAGGCGGGTGGGGGAATGCAACCCGATGGGGAAGCAAACCCCTCTGTTTCCGATCTGCTGCGTAATCTCAACCTGACCGCTGAGGAGGGAGAGATGCTGGTCTTTAGTGACGATGAAGAGGACGCTGAGGAATTGGCTCCTGAATGGGCGTTGTTTGGTAAGATCCTCTCACCATCGATCTTACACGCAAATACAGTTCATGGAGCAATGCGGCCGGCTTGGGGAAATCCGGTGGGATTGAAGGTTAGGTCAGTTGGGGAGAAAGGACATAATATTTTTGTAGCGACTTTTGGATTTCAGCATGATCGTGATCGGGCGTTACAGGGATCACCATGGATGGTTGGTAAACATGCAGTGATTCTACAGGATTATGATGAGAAAGTTAAACCGTCAGAAATTCGGTTTGATAAAATGGAGATGTGGGTACGGATTATGGACCTGCCGATGGGATGGATGAATAGCCATAGGGGATCTGGGGTGATGAGTTTGATTGGAGATGTTGTCAAAATGGATGTTGATGGTTCTGGTAAGGCGAGTGGCCCTTTTCTAAGGGCGCGAGTCGCCATGGAAATTGTCCAGCCACTCCGGAGGGGAGTGATGCTGAAAACTAGTAAAGATCGGAACCCGGAATGGTTTGTAGTTCAGTATGAAAAGCTACCTTTTTTCTGTAAATCGTGTGGTGTCATGGGGCATTCGGAGGTGGAGTGTGACAACCCGGCTCAGAGGGATGTGAATAGGAAACTCCCCTATGATTTACAACTAAGAGTTTTTGAGGAGAGAAGGAGGAAACTACAAAGTTTCTCGGAGGCAGCTGCTGAATCTTTTGGGAGTGGGGGATCATCATCAACTGGTCGTGTGAATCGGACTGGTAGTAAGAGAGAGGAGGCGCAGGTTAACAGTGGAGCTGTTGAAACCGAAAATAGAGAGGATGAAGAGGTAACTTCACCTTTAAAGGTGGTGCAGGTCAAGAAGAGGAGAGGGAAGGAGATTGATAACGGTACAGTGAACCGCCAGCTTTTCCGAAAAGATGAGAGCAACAACATTCAGCTTGTGAGGAAGAGGAAAGCGAAGGGGACTGGTTCGGGAGGAAAAAATCCAAACAATATTCCAATTGCTCCTACTGCTGATCAGAGCAATGCTCTGGTGCCACAGGGCTTGGTGAATGCGAGGGTTTCCCAACTGGTTGGGGCTGGGGATGGAAACGACTTGGGTCAGGAAGATGGAAGTAAGAAGCAACGGATGGTTACCGTCCACGACTATGCACGATCGGCGGCGGCTGCGACGGAGCAGCCCCGCCGGGCACAATGAAAATACTAAGTTTGAACTGCCGGGGCTGTGGGCAGCTCGAGGCAGTTCTTGAGATCCGCAAGTTAGTGGATCAGTTCAGGCCCGATGTGGTGTTTTTGATGGAAACAAAAATGGATAAGGAGAGAGCCCTAGGGTTAAGGGGGAGATTGGGTTTTGTCAATGGAGTAGCTGTTGGAGCGGTTGGGGAGAGCGGAGGTCTGGCGTTGTTCTGGTCCTTCAGGATAACGGTAGCCACACAGACTATGTCCTCTTCGCATATTGATGCTGTTCTATTTGGTGATAATGGTGACCCGAAGCAAGTTCGGTTTACGGGTTTCTATGGCGACCCTAGACGGGATATGCGCAAGAATAGTTGGTTCTTGATGAATTTCTTGCGTTATCAGTCTGATGTCCCTTGGATTTGTGCAGGGGATTTTAATGAAATCTTGCATGAAAGCGAGTAGTTTGGGCAGCATGAAAGACCACGGTGGCAGATGGTTGCATTCCAGGAAGGAGTGTCAAAATGTGATTTGCTAGATATTGGATTCTCGGGTCTACCATTCACATGGGATAACCGCCAGTCAGGTGATAGGAATGTGAAGGTTGGACTGGACCATGCTTTTGGGGATTCGAGGTTCATGCACTTGTTTGGGGGGACGAAGGTTGTACATGTCCCGACGGTGGAGTCGGACCACTGTGTGCATTAGTAATCCATGTGCTCAAAGAAACTCAGGAAAGGCAGAGAGGTGGGAGAAGAAGGAAAAAGAGTTTTCGCTATGAGGATATGTGGCATCGCCATCCTGATTTTTCTGAATTTGTGCAACGAGGTTGGGACCCAGGAAACGGCCGAAGCGATTTAGCTTCGATTAATGGTTCGCTTCTTTCTCTCCAGGAATCTTTACGACAGTGGGATCGAAATGTTTTCGGTTCAGTTAAAAGGAAGATTGCAAACCTACGTGCTGAGTTGGAGAAGGAAAGAGGGGATACTTTATATTCTGGCCCGACCGAACGGGAAGTACCGATTATGAAACAGTTATCTGAGGAAGTGGCCCGAGAGGAGGAGATGGAACGACAATGGTCACGTATTATGTGGTTGAAATCCGGGGACCGGAATACAGCTTTCTTCCAGGCTAGGGCAAAGGCACGAGCGCGCACTAATAGAATCCAAGCGATTCAACAATCCAATGGGAATGTGATCACTAATCAGGAAGCAATTGAGAACGAAGCAAGTGATTTCTATGTCCGATTGTTCTCGACTCAGGGTGATGTCCAACCGGAATTGATAACTCAATGGGTGCCTAGGAAGGTGACAGCTGAGATGAATGAGGTACTGGATGGTATGTTTGCTGAAACTGAAGTTGAAAAAGCTCCTTTTCAAATGGCTCTGGGTAAGGCACCAGGTGTCGACGGATTCCATGCTGGGTTCTATCAAAAGCATTGGTCTTTGGTGAAGAAACAGGTATGTGAAGCAGTGCTGGGATTTCTGCATGGAGATGCCATGCCGGAGGAAATTAACAGGACTACCTTAGTCCTTATACCGAAGGTTTCTAGTCCAAAGGATTTCACTCAATACCGGCCAATTTCTTTGTGTAATGTTATATACAAAATTTGCTCCAAAGTGTTGGCAAATAGGCTGAGACTTATTCTGGATGAGGTGATATCTGAAGCGCTTTCGTTCTGGGGCGTCTGATTACGGACAATGTCCTTATAGCTTATGAGTGCATACATTATCTCAGAAGGAAGAAAGGGAAGGAAGGGGCCTGTGCGGTCAAAATAGATATGGCGAAAGCCTATGATAGCGTCGAATGGAAGTTCTTGGATGAGATGATGGGAGCGCTGGGTTTCTCAGATACGTGGAGGAATTTGATAATGAAATGTGTGACAACAGTCTCGTTCTCGGAGAGAATTAATGGTCATCTATCACCAATTTTCCGGCCATCCAGGGGGATAAGGCAAGGTGACCCTATTTCGCCGTACTTATTTGTGATTTGTGCAGAGGGTTTGTCATATATGCTGAAAGCTCAAGGTCCCAATTATCTCTCAAGGGGAATCAGAGTTGCAAGGCAGTCTCCTTGGGTGTCTCATTTATTCTTTGCGGATGATAGTGTGATGTTTTTGCCGGCGACACGAGCCAGTGCCCAGCGAATTGGTAACCTGTTGGAGGATTACCATAAGGGGTCGGGACAGCTTGTGAACCGACAAAAGTCGGCAATCTTTTTCTCGGGGAACTGTACTGATGAAGTTAAACAGGAGATTCATGAGGTTATGAACATTAATGATGAAGCTTTGGGGGAGAAATATCTCGGGTTGCCAACCTCAATTGGGCGAATATCAGATGGAGCTTTTAACTATATTCCCGATCGAGTGCGCAGCTTTGTGAATGGCTGGGGGTGTGGTTTTGCGAGTTGTGCAGGTAGAGAGGTTCTAATCAAAGCAAATGCCCAAGCAGTGCCTACATATGCAATGAGTTGCTTCAAGCTCCCAGCACCTGTGAATAAAAGACTTAGAACCTTTGTGTCGAATTACTGGTGGGGAAGTTCAGTGGATAGCCACAAAATTCACTGGCAAAAGTGGGAGTTGTTAACAAACCCGAAGCATCTAGGTGGAATGGTGTTTCGGGATATGGTTATGTTCAACGATGCGATGTTGGGGAAGCAAGGATGGCGGCTACTGACGAGGCCGGATGCTTTGTGCACTAAGGTCTTGAAAGGAAAATATTACCCATATGGTGAGTTCTTATCAGCACCGAAAAAGAGCAGAAGTTCAGAAACCTGGAGAGCTATTATGTCAGGGCGGGAGGTGCTGAAACAGGGAGTCATTAAGCAGATAGGACCTGGTTCGACGGTGAAGGTTTTGGAGGATAACTGGATCCCCGGGAGGGCCTCGCTTAAACCGTTAGTCCAGGTGCCAGGGTCTAATATTCAGACGGTGGACGACTTGTTTATTCCGGGGACGAGGCAGTGGGACGTGCAGCGGGTACGGAATTCCTTTATCCCTCTTGATGCAAATGAAATTCTGAAATTAGTACCAGGACTGAGAATGGATGATGATGTTTTGGCTTGGTCCAGAGAGAAACATGGGTGCTATACTGTTCGCTCGGCATATAGGATGTTGAAGGAACGAGATCCGGCTATTTTGACTGTCATTGGGTCGTCCGATGGAGAAAAATGGTGGAGATTGCTGAGGAAGATAAAAGTGCCACCTAAGGTCAAGGTTTTTTGGTGGCGAGTTATGCATGGATTCCTCCCCACAAAAGCTGAACTGAAGAGGAGACATATAGAAAGAAATGACTGCTGTGATGTGTGTGGGGATGAAATTGAGGATTTTTATCATCTCGCCATCAGGTGTGGCTGTGCCCGGTTGTTCTGGGAAGCAATCAAGGAGGTATCAGGCTTCAAATTGCCGAGTCTGAACCCAGGAACCTGGGAGAAAGATGTGCTATCGCCTGAATTCTGTGATCCGTTGCTCACTGCTGTCATCTTATGCGGGTGCTGGTGCTTGTGGAACGGGCGAAATAACAGAAGGCATGGGAAGAAGTGCTAGGAGCCCGGTGTAGCAGCGAGGTATGTTGCCGAGTTAGTAGAAGAACTGATTTGCTTGGAGATCCCGGAGAACAAAATGACGATCAACTGCACAGATAAGTGGCACAAACCACCGTTGGGTGTTTTTAAGGTTAATGCAGATGCTGCGTTTTCAGAGCATTCTGGGGAGGGATCATCGGGGTCAATCCTGAGAGATCACAATGGCCAGGTGGTACCCATCGATTCAGGATGTGTTGACGGCGGAAGCTCTAGCAGCCAGGGATGCAATCCAGATGGCCATCGCGAGTGGATGTGCCAGGTTAATTGTGGAACTTGATAACCAGGAGCTGGTCCGGATGTTGAATTCCGAGGAGGGTGAGCGGAGCCCAATCGCGGGACTTCGGAGCGAAATCAGGGCGATGGAAGAGCTGTTCATCTCTTTCCCTGTTGCTTGGGTGGGAAGAAAAGCTAATCAGGTGGCACACTGGTGCGCTAGGATGGCTAACGAAAATAATATAGTTTGGTCTTGTAATTCCGAGCTCCCTGATCATATTCGGGAGATTGTACACCGGGATGCTGCTTATAATGAATAGATATCTCGTGTGTTGCCCAAAAAAAAACAATATATATGTGCATGCATGCTAGGATTGGAAGAAAGTTTCAATCATTAAATATGTGCATTATAGTAAAAAAAAATGCTTTGTGAGACGGAGTACGACCCTAAAGTGACCTGGAGGCAACTTGTGAAAGACCCAAAGTTGATCATCCATCATGTTTTGCGCTGTGCACGCTCCCTCAACCATGCAAATACTCCCTCCATCCTTTAATATAACGCGTCTTTATTTTCCGCAAAGTCAATATTTAAAAGTTTTGACTAATATTTAAACTAATTATATTGATGTTTAGCGTTATGCATGTGACATCATTAGATTTGTATTTGAATGTGTTTTCATATGATACAAATTTTATATTTTTTGATAATTTTTTATTGAATGAATTAATGGAAAGTAAAGCTAGACCATGTACAATTAAAATACGCCTTATATTTAAAGACGGATGGAGTATCAATTTAGAGCACTCAATGAACCTCGCAGCAAAATGAATTGTTCATTCACATTGTAAACGAAAGGAAACAAACTCGCATCCGGACAAATATATGCAGGATCAAACCACACACAACCGAAAGTACTTTCGGCAGGGATATCTGTTGGCAGAATAGGAAATCTTCACAACTTTTATTGTTGCTTTTTACAGTTTACAGACAAGAAATTCAGAATGGCCAGAATAATCTACAGGATCACTCAATACCAAATTAATCGTCCATCATAGGTTACAAAACTAGAATGTTACAGGATCCCCACAGGAAACAACCAAGCAACTAAAACATCACTTTAACAGCAGCTAATAATATTGCTAGCCAATAAAGTGGTTATGCAGCACAAGACTGCCAACCACATCAGAGCACCAGATCTATCAAATAGCTGACATATCCAGAATGCAAACTAATCAGGAACAATAGTAAGATTAACTAATGATCGACAACAAAGACTGTTACTGCAAGGTTCTTCGGGCACATCTGACATCTGTGAGCTTTAGTCAGTAGAGTCAGCCTGGTTTTGAAGTATGAACGTCTCTGCTTGCTAGGAGAAATACAGTTACAGATGGAGCTGGCCAGCATCGTTTTCTTTTGATATGCCATTTCTGTGATCAAGTAAAGCGCACAATATTCCCAGGAATAGGAACGGAATTAAACTTGTATAAGAAGGTTTCACAAGCAAGGTGGTGCCACGGTTTGGACTGGGGTGTTCATCACAAATCAATACATCAATAAGCTACTCAGAGCAGGTCACTCGAACTGAGAGAAGGTTGCATGGATTCATCAGTATAGCAACAGCATATCTGCAAAAAGCATCAATGCGTTAATCAAACATCATATATATTAACTAAGTAGATATATCAGAATAATCTTAGCGGCATGAATTGACTGATTCAGATTCAAATCCATAGGCACTGTTACCATGCTATGCGAAGCCATTTCAAACCATTAAGCTATATAACCATCCAGATGAGGCATACGTGGATAAAAGATAAAAAGAGAACAAGCTGATCATACTTGAAAATAGGAGTCCCCAAATGATGAAGAAACACTTCAGGCATATGCTTGTTCAGTAAAACTAAAGATTCATCTTCAACTATTTCATTTGATCTTCTCCTATCTTTATTCACTGGACATCTAAAAGCTACTCTGTCAGGTCATAAATGTATGACGTTTTAACACTAATTTTTGTGTTAAAAACACTACTATTAAAAACATCATATATTAATTACCGGAGAGAGTACTTATTTTATATTGAAGACATCAACCATTTGATTTTTATTTTATCAACAAATTTTGACTGGATATTTTTTGAACAGATTGTTGTCAATTATTTCTGTCTCTCCATTTATCCTACAGTTTCTTGATCAAATGCCAAACTAAGTTGTCTAATTTAATGGTTCAGCAAAAATACAAAAGCCTGCTCCACAAAATTTGTTTCATTCAAAAATCTTGCACACAATCTATAGTTCTATACTCAAGCACTATTACAAAGTAGCTCTCATTTTTATTGCACTACATTTTAAATTAAACACTGCATAGATAAGATTCAACTAAACCATCCATACACTTCAACAAAGTGAAGATTCTAGCACAAAGTGTGCGCTCAACCCAAGGTACCAAAGGACAAAAGGATATCTAGATTGAGTTCTCTGTTATCATGCATGGTTTGTAGAAAGGACGTTAAGCAACAAATTTCATCAGTCTAATATTAGAGTTTATTAGAGATAGAAAATCAATGTCTCACGCTTTAATTACCACAAGGTCTGGTTACCAGAACTACAAAATAAAAAGTCTTGGTTGCCTGGATTAACTTCATATGCCTTTTTTGTTGTGCATTTGTACCCTGTTATTGTATGTGAACAGTCCTAGCTTCAGGTTACAAGATAAAGATAAGATTAGATCGAGTTAGTTTCTTATGGGTCAGGTCATACCAACACTATATAAGGGATAGGTTGTATTCATTTGAAGCTAAGCAATGAATCAAGATTATCTAATCCCCTCTCCCACTACCTAAATGTTCTTCTCCTCAAGTCTAAATCCCCTCTAATCCTGGCAGCTGAAGCTGCCCGCCTATCCTCCCAGTGGTGTTTATCTCATCATGGCATCGGTCCATGACAATATGCCTAGCGATACAAAAGGAAAATCATACGTTCATAACATATGACATATTATAGTTTGGGTTGATAACTTGATATTCAATACAAATCAAAACGAAGCTCATGCCTACCTATATACAAGGATTTATCACAAATTAGTACAACATAGGATTCAACAATATCTGTGGCACATAAGGAAAATCAAGTTCAATTTTAGGAAACAGCTGAGACAAGCATGTCACAAACAAAGAGATAAAATCATGGTGAATCCCAGTGAAGAGGCAGACATATCCATGGTGTGGATTAGATGCACTAGCTACTTTTCTTCCCAATCTGCATGGGAGCCTACAATGCTTAGCTGTGAATTTGAAGTATCCTAGCGGCGGCTCCTTGAATCCGCTATAGCCTGCTATTTAGAACATTGTGTAGAACATGCCATCACATGAATAAACAGTATACAAGCACTCTACAAGTGTAACCTCACTTGTGCTCCGTACATAGAGGGCATAAGAAACTTTCTTAGGAAGAAAAAAAAAAGGATACTCAATTAACATTTCAACATGGTGTTCCAAGCAGGTCCATGGATGATGTTCAACCCAAAGAAAAAACTTGAACTTGTCCAATTGAAAACTTGAAACATAAACCTTAATTGAAACACTGGAATTTGATAGGCTGAATCGGCCATTCTAGTGGGAAATATCTGAAATCTCTGATAATACCTATATAGTACCACCATGAATCCTAAGTGATACCACACCACGATGAGATCTTAACAATACCCTTAAGATATTATCATAAATCTTGATGATACCTACATGATACCACGATACCATGATGATACATCTGATGTATCAATAATACCTCAAATACCTTGATGATGCCATGATATCCATGATAGTCTGAAGTATCATTACATATCCATAGTACCAGAGGTATCATGATACCTCCATGATGCATGGGTCCTATTGTGTAGTTATCGTCAAGGTTTTGTCGTGGTATCACGGGTATTGTTCGTGTGTATCACTGGTGTTTCATAAAAAAATATGGATTATCATCGAAGTTTTTATGGGGATATCACTGGTATTGTCCATGTTTCATGGAGGTATCATGAGTATATTGCGTGTCGTTGAGGTATCATGGAGTGTCAATGTGTATCGTTATGGTTTCATGGTGGTACCATGGAGTCATTTAAGGCACTATTATTTATAGCTGTTCTCTACATGTTTAATGATAACTTGATGATTGAGAAATCGATTAGCTAACCACTTCTGAAAAGACATTGTTGAGCCAAAGAGAGGAAGTTAGAGAAAAACATGCATGATGTTCTACCAGAAAAGGCAGTTGGTACTTGTGGGTTTGTGGCAGCTGGAGGGGAGAAGAACTCCAAGCCCATGTAGCCAACGCGGCGTTAACGGGAGAACACACAACATGCGCAAGATGGCTGGGCAGTGTGCTGATGTGCATCTCTCAAGCTCATGTTCAGGCAGGCCACAAGGCCGAGAAAATAGACATGCACCAAGCGCGACCTCCCCAGAGGGTTGCATGATTGCGTGTACAGGGATACAATGCTTGAAACACTATTAGCTTACAGTACACGCACTTGTTTTGAAAATGGAGTAAATTGTAGTTTGTACTGTGATTGGTTGCAGGGAGAAATCCAGACCTCTTCTGGTTGGAACAGCATGTGAGAAAATAAACAATATAAAGTTTTTTAAAAAGTATAACATGTTCCCCTTCTCCTTAATCTCAAAGGATGCTACTTAACTTGATAACCAATTTATCAGTTTGATCTTTTAGTGCAGTTATTGCTGGCTAGTGCATCGGCTCATTATGGTATCATGGTATTTTCAGATTGGTTACAGATGGCCCAACAGTCAACAAAAAGAACAACCCAAATGTCCAACTACCAAAATACTGAAATTATGAGATAGAGAGTATATGCAGAATATATACGTGAGAAACTGCAAGGCGAAAAGCTGTACTTTGCTACTCATAGTCATAGGGGTGGTAATGGGCCACGACCCATGGGCCCTTTCACAACCCTTCTCTCTATTTAGCTCAAAATTACACCTAAATTTCAGCCCATATCCTTTTAGGCCCAGCCGTCAAGTTTGTAGGCGAAAAATTTCGGCCCATTACCAGGACTACTCATATATGGTTTTGAAGAAAAATACTAGTTTCATTCTGTTGTTGATGTGACGTAGCCTAAAGTTTATATCCTTCTAATAATTTAGGGCATTTGTGTGGTGATAGTAGCCTATAAAGAATCCAGTTAATCAGAACAAGCAGTGCAAGGTAGATTCACAAATTTTGAACCATACATGGTGGATGATATTTCTCTAACTAATACATCAAGGAAAAACATAACATAATGTATACTACCATAACTTCAACACATAACCAATCCATGTATCATTTCCAGTTATCTCCTTATGGGATATTTTGTACTTTTAAATACAAAATGTGCACATTACCAGGAAAAAAAAGGATGCTCTTGTCTAGCTATGTGGTTACCAACTATACACTCAAATAAATAGAGATGCATGTAATAGCTAGGAAGTAAACCTGAGAAGAACAGTTAAGTGAAAACAAAAATAGCAAACCTCAAGATTTGGCAAATGCTGCTCCAACGTGAATTTGAAGAAGTCCCTAGTTCAGCCAAAATCCCAAATTCGCTATGCAGCTCTGTGGGTACTGCAATCATACAGGGACATTAAAGCTGAGTAAGTTGATGTGGATTCTCCATTGCTTCCCTTAGTATCAACTCTGCCCTCTGCTCCTTCTCCTCCTTCAAGAACCAGGGATCCTTCTGGTCACCCAGGGCTCTTGAATTCAGTGACATTACCATCGACTTCTTATCAATCCCAATTCTAAAATACACCGGTGGCCTCTCTTTCGGAACAACCCTCTTCTGACTTTGATCTTGGTCCTGATCCATACCCTCATCAGGTTGTCCACCTTTTGATTCTTCAAATGCAGGTGCAAATGCCTCAATAACAGAGAATTTCGTCCCCACACCAGGCATGGAAACCTCTGACACCTTCTCCCCATAAGGCAATGCTCGCTCAAGAAACGGATTCGCTTTGTTGCTCTCAACAACATCTAGTTCATTCGCTTTGACCGCACCATCGACCAGCATTGCCGGTCGGAACCCGTCAGCACCGGCAACAGCAAGCCGGCGTTGCAAGCTGAGAAGAGACTTCTCAGCCTTCCTCCGCTGCCGTGCCCTCTCCACCTCATCCGCCCCCGCCTTAGGCACCTCCTCACTCCACAACTCGGTCCTCAAATACGTGTGAGGTTCCGGGAAGGCCGGAAGCCATTCCGGCACATGACTCATCCCACTCTCCCTCCCCAAGGCCGCAAAGCTAGACATCGGCTGCATCGGCGCGCGCTGCACCGGAAACCTAGGCAACGGCCGCCCCGCGCCGAACGGGGAATTGGAAACGAACATGACCATGTCCTTGACGACGGCGGAGTTGGCGAGGCAACGGGCGGAGGACGAGGCGGCACCCGCGAAGCCGTAGTAGGCGGCGCCGCACTCCTCGAGGAACTGGATGACGTCGCACTCGTTGGGGGCGGCGCGGCCGGCGAGGTTGGCGTGGAAGGTGGCGGCGCGGCCGAGCTGGCAGATGTACCGAAGGAGGACGTCGACGAGCGCGTCCACCGCCGAGCGGTGCGCGCAGGCGAACCCCGCCGCCTCGAGCATCCGCGCCACCGCCGCCCGAGCCACCGCCCGCCCGAAGTCTCCCCCTCCTCCTCCTCCTCCTCCACCCGCTGCTGCTGCGCCGCCGCCGCCGCCTACCTTGCCGCCCCGGCCACCTCCCCCGCCGCCTCTGCTGCTCATGCTCGCCTTCGCGCTCATACCCGGCGACACCTCTATTCCACCGCCGCCGCCATCTCGAGGGGGGAAATGGCCGACAAGGGGCCGAAATTGTGGGTGAATTCGAGCACAGCTGCGGGAAATCTAGGGTTTAGGCCTGACCGTTGGGAATTTGGCCACGCCGCGGTCGGCGGAGCACGGATTTTGGATGAAGCGGAGGTGGAGGGCGAGGGGGAGACGACTTGAGTTGACTAGAATGAGCTAGAGGAGCGTGTCGGGCCGGCAGGAAGAATGCCTCGACTTAAACATGGGTAGCGGAACATTTCGGCTCTCTTCCCGGCGGTGCTGCGGTTTAGCTTCAACTTCTAAGGGCACCGACCCATAATGTGTTTATATGCTCTACAAGCCTTCCACGTAGGAGAGAGAAGGCAGAAGAGAGATTGTGTTCTCGCTTAGGACACCCTCAATGGTGTCTATAAGCTCTTTATAAGAGTGCCATGTAGAAAAGAGAATGGAGGAGAGAAAATAGATTGCCACTACGGCTGGCGACATGTGCTAGCACGCGTCCCCACGCAAGCGGGTCCCACTGCATGTGCGCGGCGCGCCCCTTCCTCCTTTCCTTTTGGTCATTCTCACAGTTCACAGTACGACGGTGGACAGAGACATTGGGGAGGAGGGAAGGGAGCCGTGGCCGGCCTAGCTTGCCGCTGCGGTCGAGCACACGCGAGGCGAGGCTGTCGGCGGACGGCCTGGCTCGCCTCCGCACAGGAGGCCGGGATTCAGGGGCTGAGTGGACCAACTACGGCTGCCGGTATCCGGCATGAAGGAGGGACGCTGGACTATCATCCCTTGTTACCACTCCTTCCAATTGTCTAATTTCCTTTCCCCAAATTCAATCCCAACCCAACCTCTCCAGAGACGAAGACGAAGAAGAAGACATCATCGGAGGAAGAAGAAGAAGAATCCGGCGATACATGGACCCGTGCTTGTTCGTGCGGGTGCTGGTCAAAAACCTCTCCTT
>CM002481.1:18141445-18196629 GCA_000325765.3 Leersia perrieri
CTGTATAATCCCTTCGGACTGCGAGAGGAGTCATTTTATTCAGGAAAAAATGAGGAACAAATAGAGGGGGAGATTGGGGAGGGAGGGAGAAGAAGTGGCGAAGCCCCGCCGATCTGAAGCATAAGTTGAAGGTTAGATCTATATGCAATGTAAAATGGTTTTAACCAAAAAAATATTTACAGAACTATATTTTTAAACCAAAAATTCACAGAAATAGGCTCCTGCCGCCCGCTGATCGGGCGGCAAGATGACGTGGCAGTGGGTTTCAAGACGGCGCGGCAATGGAGTATGACGGGACTACACATTTTGCATTGGGGCCCCTTGCCGCCCAGACAGAGGGCGGCAAGGGGGCCGCTTGAAAATGTCGTTGCCGCCTGATGCAGCGCACGGGGGAATGATAGGAAATTCCTATCCTGCCCCTGCCGCCTGATGCCGCGCACAAGGGGAGGATAGGAAATTCCTATCCTGCCCCTTGCCGCCCTCTGCTTGGGCTGATACAGCCCCCCTCCCCCCCTTAATCCCTCCGGCCTGCGAGAGGAGTCATTTTATTCAGTAAAAAATGAGGAAAAAACAGAGGGGGGGATGGGGGAGGGAGGGAGAAGAAGAAGTGGCGAAGCCCCGCCGATCTGCAGCATAAGTTGAAGGTTAGATCTATATGCAATGTAAAATGGTTTTTTTAGTAATTTTTTATATACAAGTGTAGTATATTTTCTTCGTTTATTGCAGAACTACATGTTTAATAATATGTTAATTCGTAGATCTGTACAAAAATAGTTAGGTTAGTATAGGATTAGGGTATTAATTTGCTATTATATGTATCGTAAAATAGTTTTGTATTAAGTTTTTTTATATACAATTGTAGTATGTTTTTTTTGTTCTTATTAGAACCAAATGGTTAATAATAGGTTAATCCATAGATCTGTGAAAAAGTAGTTATGTTAGTATAGGATTCGAATAATATTTTGCGATTAGAAGTAATGTAGGACACTAAAATGTAGTTTAGTAGTGAAACCACATTTTTTCGCTCAGTCTATTAGTAACTTGATGGGTAAAAGAATAACCTCGTCTTTTCGGTGACAGATGTCTAGTAAACTAATTTTTCAACTGTACCACGGTCAAGAAAACATGAGGTATGGTCCAACGAGGGTAGATCTGTCAAAATTTATTGTGATAGCTAAGGGTATTAATAGACCAGCTGAGAGGAGTCTAGCTTCAATAAAGGGATGATTGATGAGGGGCTTTCGAGTTGATACTGAAACAAGTGATATAACAATATATGTTATAGTGAGTCAGGCATCTCAGGGCTATTATTGGGAACTAATGCCAGTGGAATGCACCCAGACATGGAAATGGTATGTGGAGAATGCATTGCAACGCAGGTGGCCTCTGGCTATGCTTGCATATGTTCACCCGAAGGATCCAAGTGTTCAGGCTAGCATGGATGGTGACGAGGGGCCAAGTGGTACCGTGCACGAGGCAACAACCAATGAGGATAACACGAGAGAGGAAGAACCAACAACGATTGTAGTAGGTGGGTGACCATAAGGTGTGGCTGACGAGGGAGAGAGAGTTCCTGCCATTGTTGATGAAATGGAAAGGAAAGATTCTGACAATGAGCGTGTAGAAGATGTTGATTCATCAGATGATGAGGAGAACACTGTAAATCCTGCAGAATGGGCTAGTGAAGATTTTTCAGGGCTGGTGATCTCTAAAGGGGATAACGTTAGATGAGAGTATAAAGAGAATGAGGTTATTCAGGGAGCAAGGTATGCTGAGAGGGAAGATATGAAGGAGGCGGTAAAGCATTTTGCAATACCGCTTCGAAGAGAGTTTTGGGTTGCAAAATTAAGTCGGTCACAGTATGAAGTGAGGTGTATGAAGGAAAAAGATGGTTGTCCCTGGAGAGTGCATGCTTATAAGGGGAAATGGGAGGATTATTGGACGGTGTCTATCGTGACCAATCATACCTGCTGCCTAGAAGGGGTTGAGAAGTACCACCAGAATCGTTTCTTCCTCCTCCGGTCGTCTTCCTCGCCGATAACGGCTCCTTTTTTTCTTTAGATAGGAAAAATCCGGCTTTAACTTCAAAAAAAAAGCTACAGCTACAAATCAATGAAAATTCTATCATCCCATGAGGCCATAAATTACGCCAAATTAGGTGATGATTAGGAAGATCTAGGGCAGGTTTTTGTTTGTGGTCTATATTAATAATGTTTGGATTATTGCCAAACTTTAGCAAGCCTATAAAATATAGGCTACTTCAACAGTAAAACTATGTCATTTTGGCTTCAAACCAAATACATCTTTACCTTTCCAAAATTAGACATGTTAAAATTTGGTATCGCTGGCAGAGATGGGTGAGATTTTTTTTTTATTCTTCTCTATTGACTAACATGTGGGGCCTATAGGTGACTAGGCACTATGTCGGCGAAACCATCCATCTGTACTGCCCAATGACCTTTTTTTAAACGGTATTCATAAGTTTGGGGTTCAAGATTTATGGTATTGCGGTCGAGGGATGGTATTGAAACTCGATGTCAAAGTTGAGTGATGTAATATGGACTTATTCCAACATAAGATAAACCGAGCCCAATGTGGACTGTTGGACAGCCCAGGAGAAGATAAGAGCCCAATGTCGAAATCACGCTCCGCATCGTCTTCCCCAACAAAGCCGATAACTCGCGGCGGAAGCCGCGGAACAGAGGAGAGTGCGAAAGCGCGAAACCCTAAACCCTAGCCTTGGAGGTATCCGCGCGAGCGATCTGCTGCAACCGGGGATGGCGGCGGCGGCGGCGGCGGCGGCGGTGTTGGATAAGCTCAAGAGCCTGTGGGAGTCGCAGGTCATCAACGAGGAGAACCGGGAGTTCAACTATGTCCGTACACTCCTCTCCTCAACCCTGCCATTAACCCCTTGTGTTCTTTTCCCCTCCTTGTTCTGGTCCAGGCGTAATTGTTTGTGCGGTAGCTGCTGCGTGCTATGTGTTATTCGAGGCTGCGATTTTCTTTTGGGAAGTAGTCATGGTATTCGGCAGAATTTGGTCGTGCGGGCGCTAGGGCTCGTAACCTTAGAGATGATCAGGGGATCAATCCAGTTGGAATTCTTGTGTAGCCTTTAAATTGAGTAAATTTATTTTTTTGGGTTGTTGATAGTCTGTGTGCGGTGTGATTAGGTGTAAAAGAGCAGTGGTGTCAATGACCCAATTTAGGCTAAGGTTCTCTGATCAATCCTTGGGGAAATTGGATCCTGGATATCGTACAGACAAATATTTCAGGGGATTTTGCGCTAGGGAATTTAATTATAACCAACGCTTGTGGTTTTCTACTAGTTTAGGTTTGGCACCTCTCTAAAGGTGTGCCAGGTTCTGAATTGACCAACATCCCTTTATCTGTCATCCTCCTCATCTACTGGTAGTTCAGTGATAAATCAATAAGATACATGTTAAAATGGATTGAATCTCTTCAAAATATTCAGCAAACACTACATAACTGTTTTTGTCACCATGAAGTTTCAAGTCATTTTTGCAGTATTTATTGATATAAAACTTTGTTGTGCCTGTTACGGGTACATAATTCTAGTTGACAAGTCACCTGGGAGCAATCCACTATGCATGACGCTTTTCCTTTTGTTAGCTATTGAACACTACCTTTCGATGCAGTTTTGTGCAGGGCCACTTTGCTTGCAAGTTTTTTTTTATTTGCTGATAATTTGTCGCTGTGGCTCACTTTGTTGAATGATGGCCATATGTTGCTCTAAATGCCTTCCATCTTATTTCTTGTTGCAATATAAAATTTTGACAGAAAAATTTCTGATGTTAGTCGTCATTTGTAAGTTGTAAGGTTTAAACAAAATAAAATTGTGTGGCAATTTCTCTTGTGTATGTCTAATGCCAATTAAAATTTGAGCTAGAATAGACCAATTCTTGAGTCTGGATTCTGGAAGTAAAATCTGACATCCAAATCAAACAGGAGGTACTAGAGGGCATCAAACGTACATATTTCTTTAGTATATGTCAATTATGGTTCTGTGTTCTCTTAGTATTCCCAAGTGTTTTAGACGATTAATGCTTGTTGCTTTTAATTTCCAGAGGATACTAAAGGCGGTAGGTCTTTTTGCTGGATCCATCGTCGTGATGCGCAACTTTGGTGACCTAATGGGAGTATAAAGCCGTTTAGCTAGGGTGATTAAGCAGGGTTCCATCTTCCATGGTATCATCAGACTTAAGCAATTTTGTTCTTGGATTATGTGTTTTGCTTGATGTTTCAAGCATTTCTCAACAGGAGTAATTTTTTTCTGTTGCATTCCTGCTCGTCACATTGTCAGTGTCAAATTTAGCTGCAGTGCAATTGAAATACTGTGGAGCTTTGATAGACCTTTCTCATCAGAATTCATTCTCTACTGAATATCGCGGTTCTGTTATTGTAAGTAATGATGCTTATTTGTTTTCTTCGACGGATATCAGGCCACGATCACTGGCAATTGATAGCATCTGAAGAGTTTTAGATGAAACGAATTTCGGCCACGTTTAAATCATGTCTTCTGGTCAAACTGTTTGGATGAGAACATAAGATTTGTTGGTTGTGTTATAATTGGATACTGACCTGCATTCCAATGACGTCACTGTTCCGATGGATCTCATCGGAATATGCTGCATTGGTGGTCTACAGTTCCTTTTTATATGCGGCAACCAACTAGTTTATCTACAAAATTTTGGGTTGCAAATCAGATTTTCTTTTTCCCCGTCACTTTCCTGGTTAAGACTGAATGAATAGTTGGCATCTATGACAGCCATCTGTAGCGTAAGTTTGGTATGATAACTGGTTACGCGTCAGGGTATATAACTTCATCCCTGTTATACAGATATCCTAACCCAGATAAGCACGCGATAACCAACTGAGCCTATACAAAAATCCTAACCCAGGTAAGCACGCAAGAACCAATTGAGTCGTTAATATAAACATAGGGGACTAATCAAGGAGGAATATGCTACTCCCTCGTATTTGGAGTCCTAGTACAACGAGCAAATGCTTATATTTTGGACGGATGAAATACGTATTTCAGGGCAATGGTCATACAAATTTCATAGGTATTGTTTTGTCATATAATTAGTTGTACGCGTACAACCGAACGATAATTCAGACCACAAAAAAATCTCCCAGATGTTGTGTACAGTACATAGTTCAAGAGCATCTGCACTGTCTCGGTCAGGCATTATTGCTGGTCCAGTCTCTTGTCAACACTAAAACACGTCTACTAGGATGGGGTCCTTCATGAAGACTTGACCCAATGCAATTATGCAAATGGAATTCTACGACTCGAATCACACGGCCGGAATCAACTCCGGCGTTCTTCACTGACCGCTGAAAAACTTGATAAAACGACAGCTGCATCTCAACTTTCTTCAGAAAACTGACATAAACATGCGGACATAATGTCCATGTTGAAATGAACTGAATGGCCAGGCACGCCAGCACGACGAGTCTGCGATCATGGGACCATCTGCTCATGCTTTTGTCAAGAATTAATTTTGCCAATTGTAACCTTGTTTCATTGCTTAATACTGTATTTGCAAGTTGCAAAATCCAATGCACATCACTTTGGGATACCATCTTCCATCAGCTTCATCCTCAATCAGTAAACTATTAAAGAAGTTCATTCCATGCGCAACTTTCACATGGTAACTGAATAGTATAAATAGGATATGTATATTCCTCAACACGAATACTCTCTTTTTTTTTCCTTGGCTCTTAACTGGTGCAGAGTGTATACAGAGGATAACACTGCAACTTACAAAAAAAACATGTCAACTCCAAGGAATATTCGGAGATCTGGTGCTTCTGCTTAAAAGCTCATAAGTCATAACTCATCAGCTCTTCAAGAGAGTTACGGAGAAGGGGGAGGGAAAGACTACTGTTTTGATAAGACGAGGTTTTTGCTCAGGCTATTGCAGATCTGCAGGAGTAAAGGAAGGAGATAGCAGCATATGGCTTCCTTCTGTAAGACCACTTCCTTCTCTTTTCCTCACCTGCAGTTGCAAATTCTTTCCTCCTCATGTCAAAAATAGTTTAACTCATGCGTGCTTCACGCCGTCTTTATTTCTCTCATGCTATGGTCCTAATGTTCCTCTTGGCAGCATCTTTTACATGAACCTCGACGTATGTTTATGAAATACTTGGTTGAAATCTGTAACTCTCATGGAGTAGTTTTTTTAGGTACTCTCATGGAGTAGTTTTTTTAGGTACTCTCATGGAGTAGTTGTAGTTCGTATATTGTTCTCAAGTTAGCACCGATATAATTCTTACCTATCTGGGTATCTGTTCTTCAGTTGATATGAATATATGAAACTGATGATAATGCATCTATCATTAAAACCATAATTATCAAAGAATTGGCTTATTCACTTCAGTTCATTTAACAAGAATGGAACCTTCGTATCATCTGTGTCCTTGAACAATTCAAGTCTTAGAGTTCTGTAAATTTCAAGATACTGTTAACTGAATGTTATCTTGGCAGGGCACATATCTATCATTGTCCTTGTACTACTTTATCGAGAATCCTATGCCATCCCAGTTGCCCCTCAGCAGAGCCAGCTGGATGTAAACCACAGGAAGCCACTTCAGACATTCAGACCTTATAACATTGCCCACAGGGGTTCAAATGGTGAAATACCTGAAGAGACAACAGCAGCCTACCTGGTAACTAAGAATTTATTCTCAGTACTTGGCATCTAAATTTGAGTGACCACTTCCAAAATGAACTTACAATAAAATGTATCGGCAAAAACAAAGGGTAAACAGAATGACAAGTGTCGATAAGTACAAACATGGATATATTTTAGTGACATGTGAAACTCAATGGCGCTAACGTTGTTAACTAACAATATCCAAGTTAAGCTATGGTGTAAATCTATTTAAAAAAGTATATCTTGGAGATCATGCCAAACTTAAGCTATGGTGTAAATCTGTTTAAAAACTCTATCTTCGAGATCATGTCCAGATTATTATTTTAGTAAGAGAGATTCTACGAAGCATATAAAGATTGAACCCAATATGTTAATGTAAACTCAAAGATATGCATTGGTTGTATTGCAGAGGGCTATAGAAGAAGGTGCAGACTTCATAGAGTCTGATATACTTGCAACAAAGGACGGCCATCTGATATGTTTCCATGATGTTACATTGGACGCAACAACTGATATCGCCAATCGTACAGAATTTGCCAACAGGAAGAGGACCTACGAAGTTGAGAGACAAAATGTGACCGGCTGGTTTGTTGGTATGGGGAGAATGTATACCTATTTTTCTGTTGTGATATCCAACATGTACTGGTAATTAACTTTTGAATTATGTTTGCTCCCCTCCCAGTGGATTTTACTCTTGGAGAGTTGAAGTCACTGAGGGTGAAACAACGGTACAGTTTCAGGGACCAACAGTACAATGGTATGAATTGCTTTTTTGTCTTCAATGTATTGCATTCATCTGCACTATGCAATGGTGTACCCTGTAGCATCTAATACTCATGTTTAATCTTTGTTGATATGTATGTTATATATATATCCTTTCTCATCACGACTTGAAATAATGCTCTCACACTTTGGTCACAGGAAAGTACCAGATTATTACATTTGATGAGTATATCTTGATTGCACTTTATGCCGACAGGGTTGTTGGGATATACCCAGAGCTCAAGAATCCCATATTCATTAATGAGCATGTAAGTGACTTCTTCCTAGAAACGTGTAGATTTTGTTGGTTTCAATCAGAAGAAGAGGTGAAAAAAATGCAAATAAGAACTTATTTATTTGCAGACTTTGTCAGATTTAGGCAATTTTGATTTTCTGTGGTCACTGCTTGGTTTATTGTCATGGGTCTCGCATGTCATGTTTTGTTTGGTTTGGTTTGTTATGGCAGTTGTGTGTGCCACGCGCGCCCATAGTAACTTTCCGTGCATGTCGTATTCTTGTATTCTAAAAGGGAATAATTTCTCCATTACAAAAGATGTGGCAAGATATATGTGGAAATATATGGGTATCAACAAAATATGCTCAACACTATTTGTTGCACTACATGATGAAAAAAGGGATCCACACTATTTTATAGTAGTAGAAGTTTCACCTCCATAATTCCTGTTTGTTTTGCAATCGCCAGCCGCAACGACAATTGAGGAGTGCTTTTCAAGATTGGCCTATAAATCTTTACATATTCTGAATAATCTCATGTGCAGGTCAAATGGTCTGATGGGAAAAAGTTTGAGGACAAGTTTGTTGAGACACTGCTAAAATATGGTTACAAAGGTGAATACAAGTCTAAAGAATGGCTTAAACAACCATTGTTCATTCAATCCTTCGCGCCATCTTCACTCATTTACATGTCAAACATGACAAACTCTCCAAAAATACTTTTAGTCGATGACACCACAGTAAGAACTCAAGACACTAATCAGGTATAAATACATTTTTCTCTTTTGTCTCATGTAGGTTAAGTTATCACCACTCCTCTCAAAATTAATTTCCATTGTGCAGTCATACTACGAGATAACTTCAGATGGCTACCTTGCATTCATAAGGAAATATGTCGTTGGGATTGGACCATGGAAAGATACAATTGTTCCTGCAATAAATAATTACTTAGGTCCCCCAACTGATCTTGTTGCACGAGCACATGCACTGAATCTTCAGGTTAGTAATCTTTTATGGAATATTACACCTTTTATCTGTTTGCACAATAAATACTGAAACCTTTAATGGGATTGATCTTAGATGAAAGTGTACAATCATAAATTATTATGCATTTGATATGATTGCAGGTGCACCCGTACACTTTCAGAAACGAGTACATGTTCTTGCATTTTGACTTCCACCAAGACCCGTATCTTGAATACGAGTATTGGCTCAGTGAGATTGGCGTTGATGGGCTGTTCACTGATTTCACCGGTACTTTGCACAGGTTCCAGGAATGCACAACTCCATATCCAAAGAATGATAAGAATGCAGAGGCACTGTTGCAGAAGATAACCTACATGCTGAAGGATAGTGGATACTAGTCTTAGGTTGCCAATTCACTGTACTGTTGCTTTTCCGATTTGTTTCAGTATGGCCACCACTAAAACAAAAGCACTGCTCTGCTTTTATACAATTCTTACAAATAAAGCAACTTGTAGAAAAAAAAGAAAGAAATTGAAATGTATTGTCACATCTTTTAAAAGATGAAGGATCCAACCACCATTGGCCTCTACACTTAATTTTTTTTGACACCTAGTGGCCTCTACACTTGAAGTGTGCAAGTAAGGAATTCCTTAATTGCCTCTGGATTTTCGCTCCATCTCTTTTAGTGTACTGAGTTTTTTTATCCCTTACATTCTCTCGAGTTTTTGGTTTGGTTCTTGGATATCCATCCCATAGGTTGACTTGTAGTTGACCATTATATTTTTTCTAAAACTACTATTGCCACCTATTAATACATAAGCGTGTCCACGTTGCACCCTTTCGCTTGTATGCCGGCCGAAAGTACTTCAGGTCTGTTTGGTTGGTCGTATGTCCTCAGCCTGGCTTGTTTCCCTCATCCAGGCTGTCCTCAGCCTGGCTAGGCTAATGCAATTGGCTATGTTTGGTTGTCTGTATGGGTGTATCCTGGATTCTGTGAGATGTTGTTTAGTTGGTTGTATCTGTGAATGCTGGATGCAGGAGATGGTGTTTGGTTAGATGTTCTCATCCTGAGTCCAATCACCTCTTCTTACAAATGGTAAGTTTACCACCATAGTCAAACCAAGGAAAATTTCTCTAAGTCCTGTGAGTCCATGGCAGCGCATGTTTGTCCATGGCAGTGATTAGCTTTGACTAATTGGATTTTACTCATTGGTCTGAGAAATTAACAGTTAGGATATGGAGTAATTTCACTAGGGGGAAATATGGTAACAGACATGGTGTCCCCCTACAAATATGATCAAGCACCAGCAAATACAAATATAAATAATAAGCATTGTCCATCTCTGTATAGATTTAAAGCAATGTCATTGGGTTTTTCACTCAACCTAGAAATATGATCATCAGGAAATACAAATATGATCACTCACAAAGATCAAGCACCAGCACATATGATCACTCACAAATTCAAGCACCAACAACAACAAAGATCATCAGGAAATAAGCATAATAATATTGTCTACACCAATTGTTCACTACGAAACAATGTATGGCATGGTATCCCTACCACCTTAAGCATTAGTTAACCAACACAGATTTCATGGTGTCCCAGTATCACCACAAGCAACATAGGTAAATGATCACAAAATAACATGGTGTCCACTACCACCTGTCGTCTACGCTGCCCCGATACGGCTGCAAGGCTTCGTATCCGTATCGGATACGTCTCGGATACGGGATACGTATCGAAGCGTATCCGATACGCTTCGATACGTATCCCGTACGTATCCATCGATTTTCCTTTTTTTAGTTAATAAAATTAATTCCTGATACTCCCGGATACGTAGTCAACATTTCGGGCCTCGAGCCAACCCATACTGTGCCGCATCCCCAAATCAATCTGCCTCACGGAATCGCCTCCACGATGCTGTCACTCCCCTCTGCCTTCACCGGGAGCCACGCCACCGCCTCCGTCAGGGACCGCACCATGGCGCTGCTTATCATGGCGCCGCCGCCTTCGCTAGGCGAGACGTTGTTGCCACCGCCCGTCGAACTTGCTCGGACTGTCGTCGCCGGCGCCACCGCCATACGCTGGGAACAGCGCAGCCTCCTTTACCGGAGGGAACGACTCCTCCTCCACCGTATAGCGCAGCACTGCTGCCGTCGCCGGCCTCCGATGCAGGGAAACAGGCACATCACCACCTACCACGAGCACTTTTTTTCATCGCTATCGTGTGAGGCAAATCCTGTATTCCCCTCTTCAAGCCATTCATGTTTACTCTTTGTTCTGCTAAAGTGCTAAGCTTTTCTTGTATTCTTAATAGGTCTAATATACTAAATACTAATGTCTCTTTTAGATCCAATGTATTTTAATGTCGAGCCTAGAATACCAGTGCATCTAGTAGCAAGGGAGCAAGTAGTGGGGCAGCAATGAGGTGGAGCAGTGCTACTCATTGTTATGCTTCCATTGACGCTATAAAGATGATAAGAATGATGAAGTAGTATCACTTTATTAGCAGAAATTATTGGCAGACGGCAAGCTTAATTACTTCACCAAATAGAATTATCTAAAATAAAATTGGAGGAGATTGAGATTGAATTGGCTGAAACAATGCATATCTCTATTATTGAAAAGTTAACCCCAAAATGACACTAGAATGTGCCACATCATGGGTTGAATATTGCCCGTTGGATTAAGAAAGCAACAAAATAGAGGTGACAGAATCATAGCCATCAGATTAGGAGGCTTCCAGAAAGATCTTAAAGAAAGTTGAGCAAGAAAAAAAAAGTATCCCAAGTACCTGGATTTTCCTATCATTTTACACATACACACCCCCAAATAACCCAAATAAGACCTTTGACTATAAGGTCCACTAAATAAAAATATTAAATTCTTATGTTATGGTATATTTTTTAAAAATACAAATTAACTTAATAACCTTTAGAAATTTTGTACTACCTCTATATATGTTTATGTTTGACGTTGTTTAGTGCAAAATTGCACTAACCAACGTTAAATAAATAAATATGGAGGGAGTATTTTGAAAAGCAACCAATGATGCAAGTTAGTAATCGTGAGTTGCCAAGTGTTAGAATTGATATATAAGTAAAGTGATGGGGTTATTTGTTGAATAGTATACTAAATTTAAATTTAATAAAAGTGCATAGTAAATTTGATATGACGACACACACACAACATAAATTTCCTATAATTATTTTTGCTTTGGCTTAAAACTTTATGATATATTTTACATATTGTATTTACATCCATAAATGACACCAAAATTTAATAAAGATGGAGGTGATGGTAGCACGAAATCAAGCATATAAAATTCATACATGTTACTATTGCTTATTACAAACAAGATAATATTGTAACTTGACAGCCATACTTTTTGCCTTAATTTTTATGTTTAAGCTTTTCTAAGCATAGAGGGAGGTTATAGTCGTGTGAATGCATGACTGTATATGCTACTAATATTGATAAGAAAATATCATATTTGCTCCGTAGTTAATAGAAATATAGATAATAAAGGGACATAACAGAAATGTTTATTGTTTGCTTTGCTATTCATTTCGCCTATTTATTATATGCTGGCTATATCATTGATCTCTTCGCCTACAATAGTCTCCGATGGGGGCATGGTTCGTCGGCGGGACTGGTCAACAGCCGGTGGCGGCGGTGGAGCCTGGCTTGCTGGGCTGACTGGACCGGCCCTTGGTGGCTGACCGAGTGGGCCCACCTTGATGGATTGCGGCCTGCTGGGCTGCTAATGTTGGTGGTCTGGACTCTTAACTGGCCTGGTAGCCTAGCTTAACCTATTAGGCACGATCGGGGATGCTAGTTATTATTTATTTCCTTTCCAAAGCTCATTAGTTTTTTTTAAAAATAATTACATATATATAAGCGTATCCCCGTATCCTAATTTTTAGGAAAATACCGTATCCCGGTATCACCGTATCGCGTATCCGTTTCCGTATCGCCGTATCAGGTAACATAGCCTGTCGTGAACTCATTTCAGTTACTCTTGGGGAAGGGAAAACAATATATTTGTTCATAATACACTCCTAATACGATTGATTTACAGGGAGGTCGACGTTGTCCAGACCTACAAGTACAACTAAGTCTTCATTGGAGATTATTTGAATGTAGTTTTAAGAATTTATAAAATTATATATGAAATATTTTAAAAAGTATTTTAAGTTCTCTAAATGATTTCAAACGAAAAAATTATCAACTGTGAAAAGTTGTAGATCTCACCCAGTTACACACATATATATTCATCCCACTTTTTATGACCTACTAAAAATTATAAACATAATGCATGTTAAATGGAAGGGTCCAAATACAAATTTCCATACTTATAATTCCACAGGAATATATTTTTCTTAAATTTTAAAATGTGGACTAATTTTTCTAGAAATTAAAAAATAAATAAATAATGAAAAAAAATCGGTGGGGAAGAAGAAGGCGGGACGTTGCTAGCACAACCCATTACCAAACGCCGAGCCGACGCTGAGCCTATGCACGGCCCAAGGAAGGAGGTACCAGGCTTCCTTTTAGTTTCAACTTCCAAATCCCCATCAACCTGCTCCGCCTGCTCTCGCCGAAATCCGCGCCCGCGTTTTTTGGGTTGTCCGGCGGGCGGCGGCCTCTCTCCTCCGCGCCGCCGTCTGCTGCCGCGTGCGGAAGGCGAGCGAGCTCTCGGCGTGGGGGATTTGGATGAGCGAGCCACCAGCAACTCCGCCTTGGTGTTGGGGCTCTCTCCGTGGGCGTCGGCGCCTGCTCCTCCTCCTGCCGAGACGACGCCTTCTGCCGTGCCGATGCCGCCGTCGCCGTCGCCGTCGCTGGCGTCTTCATCCTACCGCCGCAGGATCCTCCAGCTCAGGCACGCGGCCTCCCACCCGGCGCACTGGTCTCGCCTCCCCGCTCGCGCGCGGCCGCCCGCGCACGCCAGGATCGGCGCCGGCGTGCTTCCCGCCGCCGCCACCTCAGGTAACATATGCATCCGCGGAGAATGGGGCTCGGATGACACATTCTGTCTGTGGCGACTAATTTGGTTGTTGCGGTCTCTGCTTTATGGCACTGGGTCTAGTTCGCTTGCTGCACTCAAGCTGTTTGCTGAAATGCTTGCTTGGAGTTATGACATATGTTCTCCTTTTATGACATTGTGATGTTTTCTTCACACACACTCCTTTTTTCCCCAAACGAGCCCGTTAATTTTTCAAGTTTTAAGTATGTTGATTGCTTCCTCCGCGAGACATTCATCTTCCGGTGACACCATTTTCATTTTCGTTTAATAGATGAATCCTTTTTTTTTTTACAACTTTGTGGTTGTAGCTGTATGCAGCTTTCCGTTTTTATCTCTTTATGAACAACAATTTGTAGTTGGCATACTTCCCTTACCAAGGTGTTCTAATCAGTGCCACCTTTGCAATTTTTATTCCATGGCTTACTACTATTGGTTGTTCTCAGCTTCTTGTGCCACAGTTACTAGCTTAATTAGAATAGTTTATTGTGGTTTTGCCTTTTATGGAGTGGCATCAATATTTTCTTCAATCGAGTTCATTTCTCTCTTTCAGCTCATGGAGTTGAGAGCAGCGTCATCACTGTCCTAGCTATGCAGCGATGGGAGGCCTTGAGTCAAATGGCCTACAAATCTGGGAAGCTTGACAAGGCACATGGAAATCTGGCCTTGAAGATACTGGATTCTATCATGCACCGATCAGGTTTGGACCGAATTACCCATATTTACTGCATGGCAGTTCACATCCTTGTCCAAGCTAAAATGCCTTTGCAAGCGATGTCAGTGTTGAGTCATCTTGCCGTGACAGGCTTCTCATGTAGTGCTATTTTTAGCTCCTTTTTGCGGACCATTTCACGTTGTGATTCCACAAACCTTTGTTTTGTTGATCTTCTCGTCAATGCTTATGTCAAGGAAGGGAAAGTACTTGATGCGGCTTTAGCAATTTTCTTTATGGATGACTGTGGATTCAAGGCTTCATCATCTTCATGCAATAACATCCTTAATGCTCTTGCCGAAGAAGGCGAGTCAGAATATGTTTGGTTGTTTTTGAAAGAAAGTCTGGACCGGAAGTTCTCTCTTGATATTACCACTTGCAATATTGTGCTGAATTCTTTGTGCACTCAGGGAAGACTTAGAAAGGCTGAGAGTATGCTACAAAAGATGAAGGGTTGTTGCTTACCCAATGCTGTTACTTATAATACTATACTCAACTGGTATGTCAAGAAGGGAAGGTGTAAGGCTGCTCTGCGTATTCTGGATGATATGGAGAAGAATGGTATAGAGGCAGATTTATATACTTATAACATCATGATAGATAAATTATGTAAAATAAAGAGGAGTGCACGTGCTTACCTTTTGCTCAAAAGAATGAGAGAAGATAACTTAACACCTGATGAATGTTCTTATAATACTTTGATTAATGGATTTTTTGGTGAAGGTAAGGTTTATCTTGCTGTCTATATTTTCAATCAAATGCTGAGACAAAGTTTGAAACCAACTGTAGCTACTTACACTGCATTGATCCATGGGTACTGCCGAAATGGGAGAACTGATGAAGCCCTAAGTGTTCTTTGTGAAATGCATATCACTGGTGTGAGACCAAGTGAACTTACTTACAGTGCTTTGTTGAATGGTTACTGCAAACATTCCAAGTTGGGACCCGCATTAGATCTTATCAAATGCCTGAGATCGAGAGGCATATCCCTCAACAGAACTATGTATACTATTCTCATTGATGGTTTTTGTCAACTAGGGGAGGTTTCTAAGGCCAAACAAATTTTAAAGAGCATGCTTGTGTATGGAGTTCATCCAGATGTTATTACTTATTCAGCATTGATCAACGGTATGTGCAAGACGGGTATGATGCACGAGACAAGAGAGATTTTATCAAGGATGCATAAAAGTGGAGTTCTGCCTAATAATGTGCTATATACAACTCTAGTTTTTTATTGTTGCAAGGCTGGGTATGTCAAAGAAGCTGTGAAGTATTTTGTGGATATTTATCGAAGTGGTCTGGTTGCCAACTCATTCATCCATAATGCATTACTATGTGCTTTTTGTAGAGATGGAATGATTTCAGAGGCTGAGAAATTCAAACAATACATGTCCAGGATGAAGATACCATTTGACGTTGCCTCCTTTAATTGCCTGATAGACAGTTATTGCAACAAAGGTAATGTACTTGAGGCATTTTCGGTTTACGATGATATGGTTAGACATGGAATGACTCCAAATATTTCCACTTATGGGAGTTTGCTCAGAGGATTGTGTCAGGGAGGCCACTTGGTACAAGCAAAAGAGTTTATGACCTATCTTTTTGAGAAACCTTGTCCAATCGGTGAGAACACCTTAAATGCATTACTTATAGGGATCTGCAAACATGGGACCCTAGATGATGCTTTGGATTTATGTGAGAAAATGGTCACAAGAAATATTTTACCTGATACTTATACCTACACCATTCTTCTCAATGGGTTTTGCAAAAGAGGCAAGATTGTTCCTGCACTCATCTTGTTGCAGATGATGTTAGAGAAAGGACTAGTTCCTGATACCATTGCATATACATGTTTGTTGAATGGTTTGGTCAATGAAGGCCAAGTGAAGGCTGCTTCTTATGTGTTCCAGGAGATTATATGCAAGGAAGGCTTGTATGCAGATTGTATTGCCTACAATTCAATTATGAATGGATACCTCAAGGGAGGACAGATAAATGAATTAGAAAGACTGATGTGTGACATGCATGAGAACAAGGTATATCCAAGCTCTGCTAGTTATAATATTCTTATGCATGGGTACATCAAGAAGGGACAATTGTTAAGGACTTTATATCTGTACAGAGATATGGTGAAGGAAGGAATCAAACCAGATAATGTGACATACCGCTTGCTCATCCTTGGACTTTGTAAGTATGGATTGATTGACATTGCAGTTAAGTTCTTGGAGAAGATGGTCGTAGAAGGTGTGTTTCCTGATAAGTTAGCTTTTGATATACTCATAGAGGCCTTAAGTGAGAAATCTAAGATGTCTAATGCATTACAACTTTTCAGCTACATGAAGTGCTTACGTATGTCGCCCAGTAGTAAAACATATGTTGCCATGGTTAATGGATTAATCAGAAAAAAATGGTTGCAACAGAGTTATGAAATTTTACATGAGATGGTAGAAAACGGGCTTCAACCAAAGCATACACACTATATTGCATTGATCAATGCAAAATGCAGGGTTGGAGACATTGATGGAGCATTTGAGCTAAAGGAGGAAATGAAAGCTCTTGGTGTTGTGCCATCTGAAGTTGCTGACAGTTCAATCGTTAGAGGCCTTTGTAGATGTGGAAAGGTTGAAGAGGCCATCATAGTTTTCAGTAGCATAATGCGTGAAGGCATGGTGCCAACTATTGCTACGTTCACCACCCTAATGCATGGTCTTTGTAAAGAATTCAAGATTGATGATGCTTTCCACATAAAGAAGTTGATGGAATTATGTGGACTGAAGGTTGATGTTGTCACTTACAATGTATTAATTACTGGTTTATGCAACAGCAAGTGTGTTTGTGATGCATTTGATCTTTATGAAGAGATGAAATCTAAGGGACTTCGACCAAATGTAACAACATATATCACACTGGCTGGAGCTATGTATGCAACAGGAACAATGCAGGAGGGGGAGAAACTCCTAAAGGATATAGAAGATAGGGGCATTGTTCCTTCATATAAGCATCATGAAAGTCTTGGAAGGAGGATGGAAAATACAATCGAAAGGTTAAACACAATAAGGAATTGCAAAAAAGGAATGCCTTTCAAGAATGAGGTTGATCTATTGCTAGTAGATCATGAAGCTGCTAATGGCTGAAATCGTATCGAAATAAACTTATCTGTGGTGAAGTAATTTGTTCATATGATTATTATGGACATGTTTTATGGTTTCTTCCTATGAAACCAAGTATTGACTACTCTACCATTGAAGGAGTGATCTATAAGATAAGTGGAATGGGCCTTTTGCTTCCTCCAGCTAATTCAGGTATATTGTTCTTTTATGCTGCTGTTAGAACTTTTCTTTGTTATCAGTTTAGTGTTTGTATGAAGCACAATAATTAACCTGCCTAAGGAATACTAACATCCCAGTGTTGTAGTGGATCTGAGGGGAGATGATTGAGTGGAATGGTGCTCATAGTGCTTATGGGTAAGTTCTAGTAGATATATGTGTAGGCTACATCAGGCATTCAGAGTAATTTATTGTTATTAGGTAACTAATGTATCTTCATTTATTTATGTTTTTGCAATGATGTACTGATGTTCCTCTCTGTGTTGAAGAGGTGATGACAGATTTGGCTCTGTTGCATGTAGGGCAACGGGATTTTAGACAGATCTTGGTATAATGGTTTGCAAGAGAGAAAATTATGCATATGTTTAAAGGACTGTCAGCATCCAACAGCAATGTTCCAGTTAATTGGTATAAATGCACCCATCCATTTATATTAAGCTTAGCTTGTTGATTGTTGAATCAATGCAAGTAACCCATTTCATCTTCATTGCGGAAAGGTTGATTATATTGAGAAATCAAACCATGGAATACAATAGAAGCAGTTTCCTAGGTTCAAGGTTACTGCACTATTTATTTTTAAAAGGCTGGACCTGCCTAACGCCCATGACAGGACCTTACTGAAACGTTTATTCCTCAGGAAGAAGACATTAATTGGGTTTACACTCATATGCCACTGTCAAGACTGGTCTGTGTGTTGGTTCATTTTTGTGATTTTTGAAGCCGACTCTGCAAAACAAATCTTCCACTCTGGTATTTTTGCAGTATGCTCTATATAACACAGTTGTCTTACTTTTGTTATATTTTATTATTTATGTTCACAACAGGTATTAATGCAATGTAAGAATTAAAAGAGTTTCAGTACAGGGTAGCTAGTGTATTTTAGTGAGGCAGAATTTGGAACATTGTTCTTGGTCTGGAATAAGAATATTGAACTGAAGATACGGACAATACCACGCATGATCTGTACAGCTATGATGCACCGACACTTCTGGGAAACTGCGTATCGGTGTCGAATGACGTGTCCGACACCGATACTTTACCGACACGCCTCCGATACGCGTCGGAGAAGTATCGGAAAATTAAACAGCTAAAATAAATAGTTTTATTTTTCGACACACCGCCGACACTTCTCCGACATATATTGTAACACGACACAACCTATTAAACAGACATAACCCAAAGCCTGAAACCCCCCACATTCTTGCTCAACTTAACCATAAAGATGTAAGGGCTAATGGTCATGCTATTTATGATTTGGATTAACAGATTCTAGAATATAGTGCGAAGTACCGATTGAATTCTACTAATCGCTAACAACATAAAGTACATTATATTGCACTATTTTTTATTTCAGTGGCAATCAATTCAGGTTTTTTTAGAAATATACATATATAGTATTTTTTATTAAAATATGTAGACGTGTCGACGTATCGGCATTTTTCAGAAAATGACGAATCCCCGTATCCGTGTCGTAACGTGTCGTGTCGACATATCTGTGTCGGTGCATCATAGCTGTACAGTACCTTTTTCCTTTTGATGCAACCATACAATCATGTGCATCAATCACTGTGAAGTATTAAATGTTTGGTTTGATTGTACTGTGGAAGAATGAAAAGCTAGAATTTGCAATTTCACACATATATTGCAGTCCACCTGTAAGCTTTTAACTCTAGTAATGTTTTAGGAGCACATTTCATTTCAATTACTAGCTGAGATAAAAGGCAAAACAAGAGGAGTGTGGCGCTTAGCCAGCTCGCTGCTGCTGCCGCTGGGGTTGGCAGACTGGGTTTGGATCTGAGAAACCAGGGATTGAATCTAGACCAGATGTTCTTGTAAAATGTTTATGTTGCAAGTTTTTCTTTTTTAAAAAAAATATATATGCAGGCTGTTGCGAGCATTCTTTCGCAAATGTCAAACGGCAAGGTGAGAGGGTGGAGGCAAGCGATCCTGTACGTCAGGAATGGATGTGATGGTGGAGACTGCAATTTTCAAATTTACAACAGTTGGTATGTTTTCACTGGATATGTTCTTTATGTTCTCAAACAAGAACTAGGAGAGCCCTTTTTATTGGTTTGTAGGTCCCAGGATTTTCCCCCTCTATATAAGGGTTTCTCTTACAAAGAAGATTACATGTCTGCATCTTATAATGACACTAAGAGAGCTACAAAGTTTGTTTCCTTAATTGTGTCCATACTGGACTTCCATAGGCCTCCTAACAAAAGCCGGTCCATGGGCCTAGGGAAATATTTCCAGGCTATCTCCTTGAGTTGAGACGTCTGCTTCCTTATGAGAATCTGCATTGTAGTTTGTGTTGGAAAAAGTATGTAGAAAAACTCATAAAAAGTCATATGAAACTACATTTAAACCCTATATTAAAAAAATTCTTACATATTTGTTACTAGTTTATATGAACCAAAAAACTTTTTATGATACTAGTAAAAATACTAAAACATAAATTTGCCGATGCAGACGACAGTCAGAAAGGGGTAAAATGGATCCAATATATGAGATATGGCACTTCCAGGAAACTTAAACATATATGTGTCACGGTCTAGTTTATGCGAAAATTGTCACAAAGTTGGATGGCATATAAACCAAAAAGCTTTCCATGATATCCGTAAAAATACTAAAAATAAATTTCTTGATGCGCAGAACAGTCAGGAAGGAGTAAAATATGTATCAAAAATGAGATATGCTACTTTTCAGCAAATTTAAACATATGTGGGTGATACTTTGCTTTTTATACAGTTTTAGTAGAGCAACATATTTGTCTGATCACTATAATGTATACTAGTTCTCTCACCAGTTAAATTATTGGAGAACATTAATCTGTACTAATCCTCTCTCACCAGTTAAATCAGACCATATAATTGTAAAAAAAAGGTTGTTTATACCGCTGAAATATGTGTGTTTAGTTCTATACCATCAAAATTTTTACGCATACTTTGTTACCACTCAAGTGGTGTCCCATTCTCCATTTAGCACTCCCGTTGCCTTATGTCCCTTTTCATTTTTTGTCAGGCACTCTTTGTTCTCGCACTCGTAACGCCCTCTCACACATGACACTTCCATCTCTCTACATGGCATCTTGGCTGTGGAGGTTGACCATGAGGCCAAACTGCCTGAGTCGATATCTGATGGCCTCCACACCACCGTGGTGTCCTGGATGAACTGCCCATCATCATGGGTGCTGGTAGGTAAGTCATGGAAGTCTCTGAATGAACGGGACAAAAAGAAAATTGAGAGTTAATATTGTTGTGTTTATTGGTAGCTAGAGCGTAATCAAGCAAATGCAGGATAAAGCATTAATCCAACTGAAGCTCTTCCGTTTTATCCTACAATGCATAATTTGCATATACAAGAATTTTCCCAGGCCTATACAGCTATGCTAGGGATGAAAAGCAGAAAGCTGCAATTCACAACGGAGTTCACCGCCTGCTGGGACTCGCAAGATTTAATGCTGATGGGTTGTTTTCGCGGATGGTGTGTATGTGATATCACTGACAAGTTCAGGCAGCAAGTGCTGCTTCGGTTTCATGACGTTCAACCGGAAGCTGTTGCAGTCCTGAAGGCAATAAGCAAGGGCATCAGAGCTGGAATTTCTGAAGCGATCGCACTGGTTATGAAGCAGCCGGTGACATATGTACCGAATATGACCCTTTTACAGCGTTTGTAAAATTGTAACAGCGTTGCTCCTGTTCTTGAACCCAATGGTGTTTCGTTGGATGAGGCCGTTCCATGTAATAAATAACTGGACGACATTCGTAACCTTGTATCGGTTAATCGGTCAAATGGTCCAGGTCCAAAGTGATTATTAATATGGAATCAGTGTTCGGCCGCCGTCGGTCCCTGGAATTCCCCTGAAATCTCAACAGTTTCTCTTCTCTTTTCTTCTTTCTTTAAACGTTCTCTTCTCTTTTCAATGGTACCAGTATATTAAAGTCGCGCGTTTGCGCGACTATAGCATTTCCTCTACCAAATACATAATTATGTTGTTTATAGTAATTAATTAAAATTTATAACAACAATAGTATGATTTATCTTTGCAAAAAAAATCACTAAAGGTGCATAACTTTAAATGCCAAATCTTATCTTTTCGGCCTTGGTTCAAGAAGCTTCTAGATAAAGCCTCTTTGTTTTTTTTCTATTAAACATGATTACTACTTCATATATCTAACGGCTCAGATTTCTTCTAGCTATTTTGTCTTCACGTGAATCCAACGGCTATTATTTTGTTGATTATGTGGCTCATCCTAGTTGAGTTTAGGATTCACTTTTCATTATATAGAGATGGTTCAAAAGAAATGTTACCGCTTGTTTCCAATCTGAGAACGATGCGTTTGCCCATCGAATCAGCAGTCTTTGGTTCGAAACCAAGATACTCACGGCCTCTCAATGTGAATATATGATCTTCGGGCATAGTTGGTATAGTTCCAACTACAAGTTTCTGTTGCCTAGAATTGTTGTACCAAATATTTTGGAGATCCTATAAAATATAGATTGGAGTTGCAGCTTCGCTCCTAAAAATAACACTACGATGCCTAAAGTTGAGGAGTGTTATAAAAATAACACTCCTCAACTTCACTCCATCTTTAGAGTAGGAGTTGTACCAAACGGGGTTTATTAATAATAATTTTGGGTAGAATTACTTCTTAATATCATTGTCCTTGGCATCCTCGTATTTTCCCTGTTTTCTTTCCAATCTGAACTTTGCCAATGAACGATTAGGCAATTTGAATATGCAAAGATTAAACTTTAAACAGTATCACTGGAAATCTGGAATCATAATTGGAAGTTTCTAATGGCAGCGTGTAGAAGAAGTACATGGCCTTGAGGACTAGTCCCTCCAGTCGGATAATAATAGATAATTTGGGCAAGAGCACAATCTCCAAAAACATCTTTTACTATTTTTTTATTATAATATATATAGAAATATCAATAAATATATAATTGTATTGAAGTATTTTCAAGATGAATCGATACGTATGGTATGTTTTTAAACTAAGTGCTCCAAAACAACAAGTATTATGGAACTGGAAGAAGTACTGGGTGTCATTTTTAAATGGCAATTAATAAATTCGGTCAATAGTATTGTTTGCCTATACCGAGCCAGATACTATAATTACTGCAGCCAGGAAATTCTAAATTTAATTGAACCTTAAATTCAGAATGATCTCTTTTACTAATTATAGGTGTCGTATGTCGTGCTAATAATCTCTTGGGTGCGATGATAGGAAATCTGGAATAGCAAGTATTATTCGAGGATGGGGCAGGACAATAGGTAAGGAAAATGATAGTAACTAGAGTAATTGAAGATAAAGAATGTGATAGTTTTGCCGGAAAGTGATATACATACAATGATACAAAGAGGTGTTCTTACAATCTTCCTAAATATAACTGATGTAGCGTTTCGTCAGTGTATTCTGCTTTTTCATAAACACCAATTAAGGACAGTGCTATGTTGAATATTAAAAAAAAAGATATAGACCGTATGTTAATTTGCTGTCGACGGCAAAAGCCGGGGTAAAGAAGTTAGGGATTTTTTTTTTCACATTGTAGTCCAACGGTCTCGTAATTTATGATTTCTAATAGACTAGCTGTTCTTAAAATGTAACAGCAGAAAACTACATAGACTCTGACATTTGTTACTTAACTTACACATATTATGGTACTAATGTTTTATAAAACTATACTATTTAAGGATTTTTTAATTGTGTAGTTTTGTGAAACTTAGTGTAGTTTTGTAAAACATTAGTACATAGTTAAATGATAAGTGTCAAAGTATATAGTTCAGTGAAATTTACTCTATTTTAAAAGACAAATATACCTTGTACATCATGTTCTAGATATCATGGACAAAAACTACATGCAATGCAATAGTGTTTTAACGATTGAACATGCCAAATGATCGAACATGCCCAATGGTGTGAAATTTCTGATTGTAACAGTTACACAAGATTTTTTCTTTTCAAAAAATACATATGTCACTGCTCTTTGCATTGCAAGGTTATGGTCTCTGGGGTTAGGAGTTCGTGTTGGGACTTGAGAGAAGGAAGGAGAGCAGCGTGGTTTGATCCATCCTATATCCCTTTAGCGCTTCTTTAGAATACATGATTGAAAAATCATAGGAAATGGGAAAACATAGAAATTGAGTTGACATTTAGTTAAATCCTTAGGAATTGTAAAACATAGCGGAGTAATTGTTGAAACTTGTTGTTTGGATGCTTTACATGAAAAGTATAGGAATTAGAGAGAGATAAGAGAGCAGGAAAGTTTTCTATGATGTCCAACGTCATGTTTAAAATCAATGGCAGAGTTTGACATCAATTGTTGGGGAGGCCAACTAAAGAAATGTGTTTAATATAGTTAATTTTTTAGAATGAAGTTAGACGTATGAAGAAAAAATAAGGCCATTTGGACAAACTATAATTGTATAAAAGTATAAACATACAAAGGAAACAAAGAAAAAAATACAAACTGCGTTGCTGTCAATCAAAACCTATGGATCGTTGAACTAGAGTAAACACTACCCCAGACAGTTTACCGGTGATTATTAATATGCAGTAATGTATTTCTTTAGATGCCGGGCCACTAAGCTCCACTCCTGTTCAAAATCCTCCAAAACTTCTTTGAATGTATTTATTCCATAGAATTTTTTTTTAGGAATCCTAAATGATTTATTCCAAATGAGCATATAGGATTTCCATTGAATTTAAATTCTAAAAAAAATCCTCTATTTTTCCTTTTGTTTGGAGGGAGCAGTAAGAGAAAAAGCAAACAACCGCAGAGATGAATCCCTCGTAGCTTATGTAACCAGGATGTTGTGGTAGATTGGGGCTTAACGATGGTAAACCAAGTCAAAGCGAGAGTAAAGTACTAACCCCCCGAACCAAACCACAGAAAATCCCCATCTCCCCTCGCATCCATCAACAAAAAATGGCCGACGCCGACGCCGACGCCGCGGCGGCGGCGGCCACCATCGCCGGCGAGCCCTCCTCCTCCTCCATGCTCGATTCCCTGGGCGAGGACATCACCCGCATCGTCACCCCCGTCTCCACCTGCATGCTCCTCGTCGTCGTCCTCGTCTCCCTCCTCTCCTCCTCCTCCTCCCCTTCCCCCTTCACCGTCGCCGGCGGCGGGAGCGCCGGCGCCGGGGCGGGAGATGAAATCACCAGCGCCCTCATCACCGCCGTGACCTTCGTGGTGGCCGTGACGGTGGCCACCTTCCTCCTGGTGCTCCTCTTCTACCTCCGCTGCACGCCCTGCCTCCGCGCCTACCTCGGATTCTCCTCGCTCTCCGTGCTCCTCCTCCTCGGCGGCCACGTCGCCCTCCTCCTCCTCTCCCGCCTCCGATTCCCCCTCGACGCCGTCTCCTTCGCGCTCCTCCTCCCCAACGCCGCCGCCGCCCTCGCCCTCGCCGCGCTCTCCCCGGCCTCCGTCCCCATCGCGCTCCACCAGGCCGCGCTCGTCGCCATCGCCGTCCTCACCGCCTTCTGGTTCACGCTCCTCCCGGAGTGGACCACCTGGGCGCTGCTCGTCGCCATGGCGCTCTACGACCTCGCCGCCGTGCTGCTGCCCGGTGGCCCTTTGAGGGTGCTGCTTGAATTGGCCATCGAGAGGAACGAGGAGATACCGGCGTTGGTCTACGAGGCGCGCCCGGTGGATCCCCGCCATGGCCAGAATTGGCGCCTCTGGAGGGAGAGGCAGCAGCCTACTGCTGGTGGGGATTTCGATTCCAATTCCACGGTTGAGGTGATTGGTGAGGTGTTGGGGAGTAATCTTGGTGCCAATTCAGCTGGGGATTTGGGGATTTCGGCGTTCCGATCTGATGAACAGGTTGACGACTTGTCTGGTGATGCTAGAAATTTGAGGTTTGGAGGGACATCGATGCCCAATTTGAGCTCTGATTCTGTTAGGGCACAAGTTGAGGTGCTGCAGGCATTGCCAGAGACTAGAGTGTCTGTTGCTGAAATGAGAGTACCCTTGATCCAGCCGCAGCCAGATAGAACCAGGGTTGAGGAGGAGGACGACGACGAAGATGGCATTGGGTTGAGCTCATCTGGGGCTATCAAGCTTGGACTGGGGGACTTCATATTCTACAGCGTCCTCGTCGGGAGGGCCGCAATGTATGATTACATGACAGTGTATGCATGTTATCTTGCCATCATTGCTGGGCTTGGTATCACCCTGCTGCTGCTAGCATTCTACCGTAAGGCATTACCGGCCCTCCCGGTCTCAATCGCCCTTGGCGTTGTGTTTTATGTGCTCACAAGAACATTGCTTGAGACTTTTGTCATGCAGTGCTCTACTAATCTTTTGATGTTTTAGCATTCATTGGATATCAGGTACTCAAATAGTGCTGTAAACAATACAGTTCAGACCTTTTCAACTTTGTTTTGGTCTTGATATGTCTGCAAATTTTACCTTTCAATGTTACGTACAAATATTGTTGCTTATGTGTTATTATAGTCCGTCTTCATGGTATGATGATCGTGCAAATACTCTATAATGCAAAAGATCTCGCATGCTTTAGATTCCTGGTTAGGAACATGGTAATTTGTAACTGCTCATCTGCAACTGAGCCATTTTTATCAGATGTATTCAGCAACACCAATGGTTTGCCCTCCCTCAGTTTTCTAAATTGCTATTCAGTGCAGCACTACACTGGCTTGTCCTCAGAGTTGATCTCTAGCATACAAACAATAGTATATTTTTCTTCCACTTTGATATCTCTATGCTTTCATGGTTAATTTTTCTCAATTTTATTCTTCCATTATTCTCCGTGCTCAAAGCTGTGCATTTTCACTCCTATCAGTTTCGAAGTGCAGATAAATTTGGATTATGTTGCATTTTCTAGTTTTCTTTGGTGAGGGTGTCTATCTTGTTGGTATATTGTACTTGTCCCCAGGGTCTTTGATATTGGTAGGAGGATTCATGGTCTTCCATACTTAGCAGCAGCACATGAAGTCAAGATAGCTCACGACTTTTTTAATGAAGTATGTCGATGAAAATCTGGAGACAGTCCTTTGTACAATATACTGTGGTTGATAGACAGATAATAGAATCATATACTATCCTATTTTTTTGAGTAAATATACTATCCTATTTGGAAGTAATGAGATGTGCTTCTTCTTCAATCACAATGTTTGATAGGAAGGGAGCATTTCACCTTTAGCTGTTATCATAGCTAATTTCTGTCTGATTGGAGCATTTCTACCAAGAGCTTATTGGCAAATGCATTCCCATTAGAATCAATTTAGGCCTAGGCAGGAGCATTTCTTTCTTTTTTTTCTAAGATGAAATGTTTACTCGCAGGTATATCTAGTAGGGGTACTAAAAACACGCAGAGTAAAATTGCTACTCCCACGTCGTATTGAGTCGTTCTATAAGCTATACAACACGCAGTGCCGCATTGGGTGTGTTATTTTATACTAAAGGAAAATTGGAATAGCCGAAACAAACACATCTAATTAAAAGAAAGTAGCTGGGCCTGTATTATTGCTGCGGATTACACACTTAATATAAGGAATGCATTAAATGTTTTGATATGCAAATTTATCTACCGCCGTTTCATAATGCAAGGGTTTTGACTTTTTTGCCCATAACTTTTGACCGTTAGTTTTATTAAAAAAAATTAAATTTCATTAAACTACATGTTTTGTGGTCTAAATTGTAGAAAACTATACATACTTTGACATATGTCACCTAAACTACACATATGATTATACAAATATTTCACAAAACTATACTAAGTTTCACAAAACTACACTATTAAAAAATCTTTAAATAGTATAGTTTTATGAAAATTAGTGTAGTTTTGTGAAACATTACTATATATCATGATATAGTGTAGTTTTCTGTAACTTGAATAATAAAATATGCGTTTTGTGAAATTTACTCATAAAAAATTAGAAATATCACTTATTTTGTTGTGATTTATTATTATCAAAAATAATTTAAGCATAACTTATTATTTTATATATTTACACAAAATTTTTAAATAAAATAAATGGTCAAATATTGTAAGTTAAAAAGTCAAAACCCTTACATCATGAAATGGAGGAAATAGCCTAGAACAAACACCTGAGCAATGCAATATTTTTTTTAAATGTTCATTAGGCATGGAATAAATGTAATATAATTTGGTGAAGTAGCTGATCTGGGTCCTTGAAAAAATGCAGAGAACCAGAGCACCCACGGCGAGCGTTCGAAACATCCGCTCCGTTGGCTCATGCGGTCATGCCTGAGGACGGCATTTGGCACGATTTCGTCTGTCCGATCAAACGCCCACTGAATCCTCCAAAAATCCATCACCAATCGCGGTGGGCGCGTATAAGAAAAAATTTCCCCATTCCAAGCTTTGCCTGATTGCCTCCCTCCCCCTCCCCCTCTCCTCTCCCTCTTCCTCATTCCCTTGGGCACTCACTACACTCATCCACCCCATCTACTGCAGCTGAGGAGGAAGCAGCTGCAGCGAAGCCACACCAAGACTCCCCTCATGGCTCCCCGTCCGGGCATCCCCTTAGAGCTGCCACGAACTGAGCAGATTGTTGTTGGAGGTGGGTTTTCTAGCTAGTTTCTATCCTGGCCTTTCTTATCTTTTGCAGTTTGCACTGATTTTTGGTTCTTGATTTGCTCGCTTCGTGGTCAAGATGAAAGCTTTTTTGCTTAGAAATCTAGTTGAGGTGAACCCTAGCCATTCTTGGATTACGCGTGGACGGGTTTTCTGGGTGGGTTTCTTGAGCGATTCGTTTCTTTGTCTCCGATTTTTATTGCTTTTCGTGTGCATTTTGATCGAACAATCTGGAGAGACGGGGCAAAAAGTTCGAATCTTTAGTACAAAATTTCAACATATCTATGCAGGCTAAGATCGAATCGATCAGTTTCAAGAAGACAAGGGTTTTCCCAAATCCATTTTTCGCCACCAAAAAAAGGAATTTTTTTCCTCTGAAAATGCTTTATAGAAGCACGATTGTCGATTAGCAAATACTCTGTATCAATGTTTGTGTAGCATTTCAACTGTTTCTCCCATGCGTGCTCTGATCATCATCATCTTGCATTGCTGTTCCCGTTCTTACTTCAGTTCTTGACTTCTTCACAGTTGGAGTTGCTTGTTCTTATTAAAGATGACTTGCGCCGAGTCTCTGTAGTTATGTTGCCGCAGGTTCTTTTCCTTTTGCCTTCTGTGGGTTTTGCCGGTTTCCTTAATTTAACTGTGCACTTATATGTTTTCTGGCCCTGTTTTTCTCGAGTTAATTTATCTTTCTCTTCTGTAGTTACCTCAAAAAAAAAGACCCTTCAGTTCTTAACTTCTTGTTACTGTTCAGGAATGGCACCGGCAGAAAAGAAGCACTGGTGCAGGATCTGCAACAAGAGCTTCCCTTCATATAATTCACTTGGAGGCCACATGAACATGCACGGCACTAGGCGCAAGAAGAAGCCGCCGCCGAGTCCAAGAAAAGCTCCGAGCACTGCTGCCTCCGGCAGGTATGGTTTTCGGGAGCGGCAGCAGAGGCAGGTGGTGTGCCTGTCCGATTCCACTTCTAGCGACGATGAGCCTGAGCCATGGACGTTGGCCCCCAAGACTGAATGCCAATTGTGCTTCAGAGTTTTCCATTCCCGCGACGCGCTGTCGATGCACATGAAGGCGCATGCAAACCATGGGGGGAAGATGGTGATGGTAGAGCAGAGGGCATCAAGAAAGCTTTCTCCTTTGAGCAGTGCTGATGGTGATCATGGTTTTAGTGCTGTATGCTATGTTCCTGTGAAGAAAGCGAGGTCTAGGAGGATCAGAATGGACATTTTTCCTACTACCCCAGTGACCATGACACATGGGAGAGAGGTGGTGGATGCTGCTTGTGTTCTTGTGATGCTTTCAGAAGATGCTTATAAGAATTCAGACTCTGTGGATGAAGATCTTGAGATGGATGGAAGCTTGGAATGTAGTCCACAGAAGACTGAGATGGAGCCTAGTTCTTATTGTCTTGATGTGATTGGGGATACCGAGCTAATAAAGCTAGAAAATTACAGTTCTGATGAGGAAACCAAGTTTGTAAGTCTTTCAGATGTGTTGAAGGCAACAGCTAGTCATGAGTGCAGGATCTGTGGCAAGGTCTTACCATCTGGAGCAGCATTGGGAGGCCACATGAAGTCCCACAGTGTTACTCCTGCTCATGAAAAGGTTGCAACGTTTTCCAAAACTTCTGTGACTCCATCGAGAAAACAGCATCTTGGAGTAGAAAATGAGTTGTATGAACTCAACCTGCCAGCTCTCAGTTACAGGGATTGCAGCGGTACGAGGACAGAGTCTGAACGGAACCCATGTTGCGTACTTGCGTTGCAAGCAGCATTCAGAGTGAGCGAATGATCGGTGTTGTCTGAAATGTGTACATTTTTTTGCACCATTAAAGTGGTAGTAACTACATTTTGGCTACTTAGATAGTTGAAGAAGATGATACCACGAATGCTGTCTTTACATTCACTTTATAGAACTAGTTTTTAAGAATTGGTTACCTGTTTTGTTTCTCTCAGTACCGGCATGCTTCTGATGGCAATGTGGGATGTGGTTCAAGTTCTAGCTGTTCCCAATCCAAGCGCTGTCTTGTTCTGGTTGTTGTAGTTAAGTTTATTTTCGCCACATGTTTCTGTAGAAGTTGTTATAATATGCTTTTGTTCCCAAAGTAGTTCAGCCAATCGCTTGTTTTTACCTTTATTTTGGTTCAGCTCATACCTTCATTAATTTTATCTTTGTTAATCATGTAGTTTTACTTATTCGATACTCTTTAAAACAAGAACGCTATCATCGGGCAGTCTCTGAACAGATGTCCTCTCGTTTCTGTTCCTTGCTGACACATTACACAATTAGAGTGGCGGAGATGTTTAAGAATGGAGCCTGGGAGTTTGGATACAGAAGAAACCTGAATGATGAAGGTAGGAAGGAGGAAACAGAACTAAAGAGATTACTTAGTGGAGTTTGATTGGATAATGAATAGGACAAGCTAATTTAGCCACATGACAAGAAGGGGATTTTTACAACCAAGTCAATGTACAAATTGCTTTTGGTGGAGTAAGGGATGTAGATTCAATGAGGATTTGGAACTGCAAGATTCCTCTTAAAATCAAGCACTTCCTATATCTACTATCTAGTAAGCAGAGTAGGCTTCCCTGTAAAGTAGAGTTGAAAAAGAGAAAGTGGAGAGGTGATGACGATTTTTGTAAACTGTGTGGCAAAAAAGAGACCTCAAATCATGTTATCTTTCAGTGTCCCATTGCTAAGTTTGCTTGGTGTGTTGTTAAAGAGGCTCTGAACATTCAACAGTACCCTCACAATCTCTTTGCTGGGTTTAACTTATTGAGGGAGAGGAAGAAAGGGCATATTTGGGTTTTCTTGATTTCTTGTGTGTGTTGGGCAATCTGGTTAACTAGGAATGACTGGGTTTTTGAGGATATTTTGGTTAAATCTCCTTTGCAGTTGGTTTACAGAGCGATGTCCTTTGCGTTTATATGGAGAGTGTTGCTAAGGGAAGGTGATCGGGAGAGCCTGGATGCTTGGCGAGAAGCAATACTACAAAAACTCAATGGGCTGCGACCTGATAATGTTGTGCCTGAAGTATTGTGAGCGTGATGATCTGCAGAATTGGGGAAGGAAAATGTACCAGGAGAAAGGAGGTTCTGTTGGTGTTAGGCCTGTTAATCTGGTGTCGGTTCGCTGGTATCCCCAGTTGGTTTGTAATGTCGCTGTTCGTTTGTTTTCAGTTTGTGCCTGAACTCTGTTACAAGAAAAAAACAAGACGCCGCCGGCCATCCTGTAGCAACCAGACAAAAAAAAAAATCTTCATGAATTCAGTGCTCATGGCTTCCAATATAATGCGGCGCCGGGGAGGTGCACCTAACACCGCCGCACCAGCCCGTGCTTGCCAGCATGCCCGCCGCTCGGCATCAGAATCCATGAACCATGAACCTTGGTCGCTCATTCTCATCAGCTATGTTACCCCGATACAAGGATACGGACACGGATACGCGATACGCCGACACGGGGATACGCCTATTTACGAAAAACAAGGATACAGGGATACGTTTATATATGTATATTATATAAATTAAAATAATATAAAATCATAAATAAAAGATGGAAAAAAGAATAAAGGAGGTCAGGTTGGACTGTGTCCGGTGTTGAAGGCTAAGACACTGGCTCGACAGTGGCCAAAATGCTTAGGATGCAACGGTGGAAATGACGGTGACGGTCTTGTGACTGTCCATGGAGGAGTTGTGTCAGGTTGCGATGAAAAGGTTTTGCCCAACGACGCAAGTGGCACTTAAGTACATGACAGGCGTCATGAAGGAGAGCATATGGATACAATTAATACTTGGTAGAAGGCTGGGCTGGTACACAATACAATTTGGAGGTGGGCGTCCGAGTCGGACGTGTCGGACGTCCGTGCCAGAAGTGTGTCGGAAGCATGTCGAAAATTAATTAATTTATTTGATATCTCCAAAATTATTGGACACATGTCGGACACGTATCCGAGCGTATCGGATACGTGTCCGTATCCATTCGTGTGTCTGACACAGACACGCGGCTTCAGGGCCGTGTCCGTGGAACATAGCTCATCAGAATCCACTCATTCATTTCGCTCAAACCTAGAACACACAAAGGCATCGAGCCTAGCATTGTAAGCTCGTGGCGCCTACTTCATATTGTAGAGTGCCTTACGCAGCTTCAACAATACTTCTCTGTGCGTGCCAACAATCTTTTCGGGTGACCAATTTTCTTTAGATAACGGCCTTGTTTTGAGCGACCTTCCTCGGTGTGCACCTAAGTGCATGTTTCAATAGGTTCACTTGATCGACGTGATGTCATTCACATTTTGAGACTTTCAATTAGTCAAATGTCACTTCACAACAACTACACCCACATGTCTAGTCATTATCAAGTACGCTCTCGCGTACCCAAAACCTCACCAGGAAGGTTTATCCCTATAAGCAATAAAATTCACAAGGAAAAGGAGACACAATCTGAATTGAGATGAATGATTAAGCACTTAAGTTGGGGTTTCACAAATCAAATTTGTTCAACAGTGAAACTGCAAACCACCTAATTAATTTAACTAAACATGACGACGACTAGGTATTTATAGGTGACATGACGTGGTAGGTTGGCCAAAACAAGGGCCAAACAGATCGGATTCTATTGCAAAAGGTCCTTGACCCAAATAAACACGGATTAGAAGATAGGTTTGTGTCTTGTTTCGATGATTTTGGACAACTCAGGAGCAATTTTGATGTGAAACCAACGTCATCTGGAAGTAGACTCCAATATCTTTCCAGCGAGTACTTATCCCCCCCAAACACACACACAAGAAGCCTTTTGGATCAGTAGCTACGTCCATTTGAAGTTGACACTTTCAGGAAGACCAAACCTGTAAACTTGACTTGTATCGCCCTCGATGGCTCTCTACACCTGGCCTTGTACACTCTACTATTACTATTTTAAAAAGGTCTAAAGTAGCATATAACTCGACGGTTCGATTTAATCGTACTCAACTACTATTGCCAGTATTTTATGACCTCATTTTCTTATCCCTTTATCATTGGCACATACTCCCGGTAGTTCCAAAATAATTAACGTTTTTGGATAAAGGCATAACCTCTATAAAGCAACATTGACTACATTTTTCTATTTTATACATATAAAGATATCAACAAATATGCTATTTTTTGAAGTACTTTTCAAGATCAATATATAAAACTGGTCTCTATGTTGCTAAAATAATTATTTTTAAAATTATTTATAGTTAAAGTTTAAAAGGTTTAAATGTAGTCTTGTTCAAAACATCAATTATTATGGAACTAAGGCAGTATAAAGGTTCTATGTACACAATGCTAAAGAGGGCTTGGGTTGTTTGTCTATGTAAAGCTATTTTACTCGGACGCAACTATGTGTCGGCCGCCCTACAAATCGCAAAATATCAGACACCCTCTATAACCGTCTGATCCCGCATCAGCGTCCCACTCCCGCCCATGCTCTCTCTCCACGCGTTCACATGCAGATGACTTCCCACGCTCTCTCTCCACGTGTTCACATGCATATGACTTTTCTCTATGCTGCACAGTCAAATACATGTACTACAACAACTAGCACGTACTGCAGCAACTCCGTTTGCTCGCATCAATGGCAACGCTTGCATTCACTTTCTCTCAGCTATAGGTAGCCTTTTAATTTTGCAATATATGCATAGCCTTTTTCTCTCACACACAGCTACCTTAGAGGACTAGACATCCCTGCAAGTATGGCATAGACATCCCTGTAAGTATGGATTTTCAAGTATGCATTGCATGCAACACATCACCAAATGGTTCTACCACTGCCTAATAACTAGGTCAAAAACTTATTGTAAATTCCGAGGTTGAATTTGCGACGGATATGACTTCTAAGGTAAAAAAAAGAAAAGGAATTAATTAAGAAAAACTGTAAGCTGCTATGCATGTATATATGCACCTTGCTTAATTATAAAGAAGAAAACATATTGAAGGCAAGAGAAATCAAAGAAAGCTAGCCGAAATGAAGAAAAACTGATCAATCGATCATGCGGCTGTTTGACACTGTAAGAGCTAGCGCGCTACAACTAGATAATACTGATAATTCGATCGGTTAGGCGACGGCGGGCATGTCCTTGAGCCAGCCATCAAGCGGCTTCCCAATGGAGTAGACGACGAAGCCGATTTCCCGTAGCCTGTCCGGGTCGACGACGTTGCGTCCGTCGAAGAGGAACGCCGGCTTGTGCATGGCGTCGTACATCCGCTGGTAATCCAGCCTCCTGAACTCGTCCCACTCGGTGAGGATGCACACGGCGTGCGCCCCCTTGGCCGCCTCGTACGCGTCCCACGACACGGACACGTGCCTCGCCACCACCGACGGGCTCATCGGCTGCAGGTGTCGCGGATGGTCCCAGTCGAACTTGTTCATCGCCAGGTCACGCTGCACCTGCTCCTCCGTCACCTGCGGGTCGTAGATGCTCACCACCGCCTTGTCTCCCACGAGCCCCTTGCACACGTCGATCGCGGGTGTTTCCCTTGTGTCGCCCGTGTCCTTCTTGAACGCGAAACCCAGCACGGCTACCTTCTTGCCTGCCACCGTGTTGAACATGGAGGAGACCACTCGGTTCACGAACCGGCTCTTCTGGTAGTCGTTGATACGGATCACTTGTCGCCAGTAGCTCGCTACTTCTGGTAGCCCGTAGCACTCGCAGATGTAGACTAGGTTTAGTATGTCCTTCTGGAAGCACGACCCTCCGAACCCCACGCTCGCCGACAGAAACCGTGGACCGATCCGCGAGTCCTTCCCGATCGAATTCGCCACCTGTTATATATGTTGTTAGATTTTGAAAATCTCGGCCAAAATTAATTATCGAGATTATCCCTCTGTTCTAAATTATAAGTTCTATTTCATTTCTCTAGGACAAAGATTTGGCTCATAATTTTTCTTTCAAAAAATAATTTGTACGTTGAGAAAACATTACATTTATACATGACGCTGGTTAGTTCAAAAGTAAACTAACCGGCGTAAAATATACTTATACAGAGGGAGTAATATAGTTCTGAATATGAATCTGACAATATAAATTTTAAAAATATTTTTTAATAAAAATAGGAGAAAGGCTTGGCTCATAATTTTTCTTTTAAAATAATTTATATGTCGAGAAAACATAATATACTTCTAAATATGAATCTGACAATATAAATTTTTAAAACATATTTTTAATAAAATTTCTTGATGAAATCTTTATTCTAACAAGTTAAATTACGCCTATAATTTAGGACGGATTTTACTTGCCTCAGAGACGTCGGCGCCGGTGGCCTCGCAGAGAGCGGAGATGGCGTTGACGGAGGAGATGCGCTGCGCGAGGAAGGCGTTGGCAGCGAGCTTGGAGAGCTCGGCGGACCAGAGATTGGTGGTGATGATGCGATCCTCGGGCACCCACCGCGCGTACACCGATTTCAGCGCGGCGACGGCGGCGCGTCCCTCGGGCGTCTCGCTGCGGCCGCCGATGAGCACCCGATCGGGCTTGAACAGGTCATCAACGGCAGTGCCCTCGGCGAGGAACTCCGGGTTCGAGAGGATCTGGTATCGGATGCCGTCCTTGGAGTTGTGCGCGAGGATCTTCTCGATGGCCTCGGCGGTCTTCACTGGCACGGTGGACTTCTCGACGACGATCTTGTCGGAGCGGGAGACGTCGGCGATGATGCGCGCGGCGCTCTCCCAGTAGGTGAGGTCGGCGGCCTTGCCGGCGCCGAGGCCGCGGGTCTTGGTGGGCGTGTTGACGGAGACGAACACGATGCCGGCCTCGGCCACGTGGCGCTCCACGTCGGTGCTGAACAAGAGGTTGCGCCCCCGGCAGCGGCGCACCACGTCGTCCAGGCCGGGCTCGTAGATCGGGAGGCGGTCGCTGCTGTTCCAGCCGTCGATCCGTGGGGCAGAGATGTCGACGACCACCACCTCGATGTCGGGGCACTTGAGCGCGATCACCGCCATCGTTGGCCCGCCCACGTACCCCGCCCCGATGCAGCAGATCTTCACCATTGTTTGTTTCCTGACCACGCCAGCCACGCCCACGCACGTATGGGAATCAGAAGAAATCGACCGAGGAAAAACAACAGCAGCTGGCTAGGAGGGAGTGGAATTGGGTGAGGACGAGGAAGAATAAATAAAAGGAACTGATCAATGGGGTTTGGTGGGCTGAGAGTGAATGTAGTGAGCGATCGACCGCCGCTTTTACCGCGCAAGCAAGCACTGCGACCACTCCAGACTCCAGAGATGATCACCTGTGTGATTTCGCGAGCGTTTGTAACAACCGTACGTGGCGGCGTTCACTAGCGTGTGGCACGTACAATGCGTCCCTTCACCCCGTCTCCTCGATACAATTTTTGCTTAAAACACCCTGAGCCAGTCTAGACTCTGGGCCGGAATCGCCTCGTCGTTGCGCGGATCCCGGGCGCTCACGGGAAGGTTCTATGGCGCCAAAATCGTCGTCAGGTATATAGAGAGATGAGGCGCCGGTTCCTTTCTTCTTCCACGCCGGGCACCACCAACCTTCAACGACGGTGGTAGCTCGCCATGGTCTCGGGTAAAGCACGACGACGGCTCCATCATCCATTGATGGATCTGGCATAGGCGTCTTTCCCGACACCGCGATTCCATCATTGGATGTTGGGTTTCTATTCCCCTGTTTAGTTCATGAAAAGTTTTCGCAAAAAAGTCACATCAGACGTTTGACCAGATGTCGGGAGGTGTTTTTGGACACAAATGAAAAAAACTAATTTCACGGCTAGCCTGGAAACCGCGAGATGAATTTTTTAAGCCTAATTAATCGGTCATTAACACATGTGCGTTACTGTAGCACTTATGGCTAATCATGGCATAATTAGGCTCAAAAGATTCGTCTCGTCGTTTACAACCTAACAACGTAATTAGTTTTATTTTTTATCTATACTTAATGCTTCATGCATATGTCCAAAGATTCGATGTGATGTTTTTGCATGAAAATTTTTGGAAACACCAGCCACACCGTCTACTACTTGGTGGGAATCAGTCGGTGTTGATTCGATTTCTCCTTTGTTTGGGCGTTCAGGAGCTTGGGATCCATCTCTTGTGCATATTGTTTCACTTATAGAGTTCACATACGCAATAGTTCTTTGCTCGATTCTGCCATTCAGGTGTCAGCGTACTCGATTCAGCTGCTGTAAGGTTCAATAGATCTTTATTCAAATCTATAAGGTTCAACAGCTTTTGCAATAGTTCTTTTCATTCACATTTTGCTTTTTCATTATCAGTGGTGTTGGAATCTGTCAAATTTTGGTATATTAGGTAGTGGTCGTCAAGATTCAGTCTTTATTTCTTGAAATAGGATATGCCACCGTTTCTGGTGCTTTGCTTGCACTGAGTACCACATTCATAGTGGAGTTCTGAAAACTACCAGATTCATTTTGCTTTGCTTGCACTGAGTACCAGATTCAGTCTTTGCTTACTCTGTTCATAGCTTAGTGGAGTTCTAAAAAAACTGCATGTACTGAATTGTTCTAAATTTTGAAAAATAGGTAATGCTTGTTAAGAATCAAATAGGTACTGTTTGTACTGTCAGAAATAAACTCTATGTACTATCTAAAAACTGGAAGTGATATATGATGTACTGTTTAACTTCAGAAAATGTGATAAATTATCTTGTTCAGTTAGGCCTTGTTTAGTTCCCAGAAAATTTGGCCCCAAAAACTTCACATCGAATCTTTCTGACACATGTATGGAGTATTAAATATATATTAATAAAAAAACTAATTGCATGGTTAGGATGAATATCGCAAGACGAATCTTTTGAGCCCAATTAGTCTATGATTAGCCATAAGTGCTATAGTAACTCACATATGATAATGACGGCTTAATTAGGCTTAATAGATTCGTCTCGCGGTTTCCAGGCGAGTTATAAAATTAGTTTTTTATTCGTGTCTGAAAACCCCTTCTGACATCCGGTCAAACGTCCGATGTGATATCCAAAAATTTTCATTTCGCGATCTAAACAGGACCTTACTAGAAGCTATACCTTATTGTTGTCTATTCTGAATTTTCTGTTCTTAGCAACAGGTTATCTCATTTTCAAACATGTTTGATGCAGTGATAGAGATCCACGTCTATCTGGTGGGTTTCTCAGCTACATTGGAAATCAACCACACAATTATATCCGTACCATTTAAAATATGCAGGTTTCGATCCATGACATTACTATTTGTCTATTTGTATCGATGCAACTATCATTTGTTTGTAACGTTAACAATGCCACTCAAATACTTATTTTGCACGTATTGAACGGAAATGCCCTCTCTTTCATGTTTCTTCTTCCCTCACCCTCAGCCAACCTGTCCATGGAGCTCACCGGTGGCAGCGATGAGGAGTTCCCTCTTCGGCGACCACGACAACAACCTCCCCTCCCCGCCTTTTCTCGAGCCGATGTTGCCGCCCCTCCTATTGGAGATCGCTTCTCCATCGCTGTGTATGATTCTACATCACTAAAACCGAGCTCCTCAACCACCACATCCATCGCCAGTAATGGGGAAGGTCACCGGCGAGGCTCCCCGACCTGGCGATGGGGAAGGTCACCGGCGAGGCTCCCCGACCACAAGATCCTTGAGATCTAGCCCCCTCATCTCCTCATTCACCCCTTTCCACTCATTCTCACTTTTGTCGCCGCCCTTGATTCCCCGGTCGGTGAGGAGGGATCATCGCCAGAGACGACGACGATGACTCCTGACGCCGCTTCCCATGAGATAAAGGAGAGAGGACATGGGAGCTTGCAACCTGCGAGGTGACAGCGGTGACGTCGAGCGGCGCCAACCACAACCACCACCCAACATTCTCGGGGGAGGTGATGTCGGCGAGGGTGGTGGTCGCGGATGACAGCACATGCGCGTCGCAGGCAGTGAAGTCCGCGGTAGCCGGGGAGGGGGGTTATCGGCAATGTGGTTCCTATGCAGCGCTGATGGACTCGAGCTCGGCGCCGCAGTGGCAACAATGGTGGGGGACGAGGAGCTTCATCCTAGGCAGCTCTACTTCGTGCTCCCTCGATGTGGCGGCAACCTCTTTAGGTGGAGGAGATGGAGATGCTCGCCATCCGCGCTAGCATCGCTCTGGTGGGTGACCATGATGTGCCACTCGTGTTCCCTGAGGCGGCAGCCGTCGTCACTGGCCGAGGCTGAGGCTTCCCTCTGGCTTACTATGAAGGAGCTGGCGGAGCAGCGTCATGCCGCGGAGGCAGCAGAGGAACGCGGACGCCAGCTGCTGGAGACCGCCGCCAAGCAAGCGGCCGAGCTGGAGAAGAGGGAGGGGGACCTCTGGGATGCCGTCCGAGACGCCTTGGAGTGAAACCAGGAACTGGACCAGCGCGACCACGAGCTGCACTACTTGTTTCTGGACATCTCCAAGCGCGAGGAGGCGGTGGAAGGGCGTGATCGCAAGGTGGCGGAGCGGGAGAAAATCTAGCTGGAGGCGTCCAAGACCTGGCACAGCCAAATGGCGGAGCACGAGCATGAGCTCGCGAAACGGGAGTAGCGGGCCGCCAACCTGCAGGCACAGGTCGAACGACTCGACCAGCGGGAGTAGTGGCTGGTAGCTGAGAGTGAGAAGCTACGTGTAACCTAAGCCAGCGCCTCAACCATTGCCGCCTCATCTCCTAGGGCTGTGGACCAGTTGATCGAGGACCTGACTGCCTCCAATGACACACTCCAGATGAGGCTGGAGGTGGGGACCGACATGGTTGCAACATCACTCCGGTGTCTTCTTGATGCAGCAGTGGTAATTGGAATCCGCCTGACGCTGAGGAACAACCAGGCGAAGGAGATCACCGAGTGCACCCCGGTGATGGACGCGCTAGCGGAGAAACTTGGGGAGGTGCCGGCCGCGGTCGAGGACATGACCCAGCGTTCCTCCAGGGCGCTGGCGGAGCGCAGGGCGCTCTTCATCTTGTCCAGGTACCGGGTATGCGACCCCAACTTCTGCCCCTATGTGCCACTGGATGAGGGAGCCAACGAGGAGGTGGCCCGGGCCGCCGTGCAGGACGCGGTGACGGACTTATTGATGCCTTCAAGGGGACCAAGACCAAGTTCACCCTCGCCGCCCCGGAGCCGCAAGGATCTGAAGACGACGAGGAGGAGGACGGCAGTGAAAGAGAGTACGAGCAGATGGAGGACGACTACTCCAACACTCCCTCCCGTGCTGCCGACGTCGACGCCGACGCCTGAGCCCTTCATGTTGCTGCCTGCATGATTTTGGCTGTAAATATTTGCTATATTTATTTTGGCTTACCTTTGACTTGTTGTTGGACAATTCTTAAGTGTGGTGCGGTCCATCGTGGCCGCCTTAGATAATATGCATCTTTCTGCATTCACAAGCCTTTTAATTAGCTGATATGTTCTTGAGTTATGTGACTGCTATATCCTAGCCTTTGCATGTTTTAATCAAAGGGGTCCGGGTTGGCTCTTTAATCCTGGCCCGAGGCAAATGTTTTTAGAATTAACCTGGGAGAAACCGCGGGCGAGACTGGCCAATGGAGAGTATACGACAGGGGGTCGGAAGCCGAGTCCCTAGGCGTCGGGCCTTCTCAGGGCACGGCTCGTGTAACAGCCCTAGCGTTTAATTCATGTTTATATACGTCTTTTTGTATATGCGGGTTGAAAGTGCGGGTAATTTTAAAATTTTACTTCGGTTAAAACCATGTTCAGTGGTTTCCTGAATTCAAAAATGGGTACAAATTAAAACTTTTTCTAAAAACTCTTCAAGTAACCTAGCGAAACCTAATTACAAATCAATTGAGATCTAGTAGTGCATATGATACAACAATACTTGCTGTCATATAAATAATAGAAACCCCTCACCTAGACCAATCTTCACGAGATGACTAATATGATAATCCCTTAGCTCACTTTTCTATCATTATGAATTTTATAATTAGTTAAGGTCAGCGTATAATTTTATTATCTCATATGTAGCTCGCATGTCAAACAATCTAGCCGTTGTGCATAGTCAATAAATATATGCACGCTAAAGATTTGGTTAAAATATCACTAAGTGGTTAACATGACCATATAAAGTACTCTATGAACTTAAAAAAAACATATTAACTCATTTATGTATTTATGTTAATTTGGTTAAAGTAGTCAGCATATGAGTAATTAGTATACCTTAATCGGCGAATTGAAGGCAACCTCAAGTAGTACAACGAATATAACATAAGTATACATGGTTAATATTTTATTGAAATACTAGTTTATTTATCATCACCAAATATAAATTTGTGGAATTTTATCGAACTGTTTTGACCTCCTAAAAATTCAAACGAACATTTAGATTAACCGATTTCACTTTTTCACTAGAATTATTTAACTCCAAATATTTGAGTGAAATCAGCTGGGTTTGAAAGAGTGTTCCAAAACCTTTGTCCTGCCCAGAGACCACATTTTAATTTTCCTCCTAGCTGGTTCAAACCGAAATGCAAGGAGAGGGAAAGGAGAAAACCCTGATTTTTGTCTCTTATCCTTGTTTCTCCCTCTCCAACCCCTCTCTCTTTGACATGTGGGTCCCACCATTAATCCCTGGCCCACATGACAGTGAAACAACTCCCTCCCACTCCCTGGACACAAGAGAAACCTTCTTGCCACATGTTAGACATGCAAAGAGAGAGTGAGAGGTGGCACTCTCTCCTTCCTTGCCCTTTCCTTCTCCTCCAAAGTATAAAAACCCGGACCGGTGAGTGACCCGGCCGGCCTCTTGGTTCACCGATCCGCCGGTCTGACCGGTGGGTCAAGCGGATGAACCGCGGTTCACAAGTTATAATGCTATGTATATTTGCTTTAGTACACAAGGCGTGGAGTAGCCTGATGCGCCCTCAATCACATGACCAGGGATCGAATCCTGGCCAAGCACCATTTCTGTGCTATTTTTGCAATAAAAACACTGAGCTAACACGCTGTATGTGAAGAAAGGCCCTCGGTTGGCCCATTTACGGCCCACTGGGCGAATATACTGGTCCGACCGTGACGGTTTAGTCTGGGTTAAATGCATGTCTGGTCTTTCAACTGAACCGAGCCGTGCTGACTGGTTCCGGGTTTTTCCGGTTGAACCAGCGGGCCGGGATGGTTTTTTCCACTATGTTCTCCTCTAAGCTCCAGATCGAGTTCTCTACTACTCCTACTCTCCTCCAGAGCATTAAACACCAGCAGAGCTCCTCCATCTCGCCCCCATTCCACTTCTTTCTCATTGCCGGCCGCCAAGATCTCGCCGTCCAGTCGTTGCTCAGGTCATCTTGGTCGCCATTCAACTCGCGTTCCCTTCTCTCCTCTGCATGACATATCTCCCTGTAAATTTTCATCCATTTCTGTGCAGCGGATCTTCGGGAACACGGCTATTCAGTAGACCTCCCAGTTCACACTCTGCGCGCGACGTCGCGTCGCCGCCGCCGGGCCATCGGCCGTCCCACCGTCGCCTCCGGCCACCTCCTCCCGCGAAACCGAGCCACCAGCTTCGCCTACTCCTCGCGAAGTCTCAGACACCGGCGTCGTCCTCTATAGTGCACCAGGGAAGTAGATCGGCGCTGCCGACCCCTTTCCGCCACCGCTCGCCGCCGGTGAGCCGATCTCCCGCTTCAGTGAGCCCCGAGGCAATTCCTCGCGCCTAGACCATCCTCGTGACCTCCTCTACTCGATTCATGAGTTCTCCCCAACATGCAGGCTGTGAATCAAGCTGTCCACGCGTCGCCGCCGATTTTCCTCCGCCGCCAGAGTGCATCGCCGTCGCCGGAGCTCTCTGCCTCTTCTCCGCGCCAGAAAACTTCGTGGTGAGCACCCCTGCACATCCCTTCTGCCATTCCAAGCTTATTCCCGTATGGATCGACGCTAAATCGCGACATGCATCGCCGTCCCGCCGGCGGCCGCCGCCGGCGTTCCTCCTGTCGCCGCCGGCGTCGACGTGACCACCATCGTGTTAGCCTTGATTTCCTTTGAATTTTATCTGTGGAGCCCGAGCGCCGCCGCCACGCCGTTCGCCGCCGGCGCCGGCGAGAACGCTGGCTGCCTGGCGCAGCCTCGCCGTCCCCTGCGCCCGGCTCACTGACTGATGGGCCCGGACAGGTGGAAAAGAAAAGGAAAAAGAAAAAGAAAAGAAAATGATTTTCGGTTTAAGTTTTGAACAGAAAAATGTGTAAAATTATAAAATGCATAACTAATTCATTTGAGCTCCAAAAATAGTGAACCAAATTTCTATGGGTTCATAATAATGTGATTTATAATTTTGTGAAATGAAAACTACCAACTTATGTACTGGATCTTTCTGTAAAAATATAAATAGAGTTATGTCCCCTTTTTATAGTCTAGATTTTGTTAAATTCATAAGAAATTGTTGGTAAATTATAAAATTGTGAAACCAATTTTTTTGAGCTTGTATTTTAGTACTCTGTACTTCCGTGCAAAAGAGTTTGACAAAACTACCTGTTAAATCATGATTAAGAATTTATGTACCTTTCCTATGGTTTATCTTGTAAAATCCATAAATACATAATTACAACATGTTTCTCTGTGGAGTAATTTTTCTTAGGATCTGTGAATGATGTACTTTCCACTAAAAATAATCACAACTATAAAATCTTGGTTTGAGAAGCAAGTTACTTGTAATGCTCTAAAGTACACTTAATTAATTACAGAACTGTCATTACCTGAGCTGAGAGCTTGTTATTTTCGTATCTCCCAAACCATAAGTGATAATTTGGTGATTCTTTCACCTAAATTCATTTTAGGACTTGCAGAACCCACTGTAATGCTTTTCATAATTTATTGATCATTTTGCATGTGCATATTTATTTGGCTCTTATTCGTATTTTGCTTCTTTTTGATAGATTCGGAGATTTCCGGAGTTGACGATCCTTCCCTGAGGTCGAGTGCGACCATTTGCAGCATGCAGACGAGCACCTAAGCATATAGCACCCATGTTTTACTCAACTCCTTTTTGTTTGCGAATCTATTTATATATATATGCATGTGCTTGGGTAATGATATTGGGTGATATGGTAGAGTTTAAATTGATGCATTTGCCCTAGTTATATAGCTGTCACGTACCTACTTTCTCTACTTTCTCCTGGTTGGGAATGGTTGTGATGTTATATTCTTTGATGCTTAGCCATGCTTAGTGGTAGTACTACTATAGAGATGGACAATGCTATTTAATTTTGGTATATGAATAATTTGGGGTTAATGGCATAAAACTTGACCACTTGCACTAAATTAATGGTTGTAAAATGTGATGGACTTGGACGGGTGGTAGGGCGATGATGGGATGTTGGTTCCCCTGATGCAAGTAGCCCCGTCTGGATCGTTAAGGACCGAACATTTTGACATCTATTCAAGCACCCTACGTACTTACCACATGATGTATCATGGGACCGGCTTGTTTGAGTGCTAGACCTACTGTGATCATCTACGCCCATCGGAGAAGCGTGAGGATTTGGGATCCGCGGAGTGCCTGGTTGGCCGAGTTGCTTGCGGCAGGGGTATCTGCCACGTGGTGAGCCTGCCTTAGTCACATCACACACGCACGTGATTGAGTCGTCTTGGGCCCCAGTGTGGTTTAGGTGGTTGGGGTAGGGCTAGGAAAGGATATGTGATGAGCTTGAATCACTTGGCGGACCGCACCTATGTGATCAGAGTTAATCTATTCGAATAGCCGCGTCCTGAGTTATGAACATTGCTTGATGTGTTAGTCAGTTATGTTAGCATCAAATGAGGGATATTATAGATGGTTTCATATCGATGGTGATGTTGGCATGTGGTGCCATGTTGTTATGGACTTTGGCAGTCCATGGATGTTGATGGAGCGCCGTTTGGGCTCCTTCGCTTATACATTTCAGAATTATATATTTGCTGTACATAAATTAAAATGATGCCAGATTTACTATCCATTAGCTGTTTTACTTGTTATTTGCTCAATAAAATTGGCTTTATGCAATTTATGAACTTAGGTTGCTCTATGTTAAAGCAAACCTTACATACTTCTTTCTCCCCCTTACATATATAATTTTGGGTAAGACTCGCGAGTACAATCTTGTACTTAACCCGGCTCCGCTTCGGTTTGTGTGTGGTCATTGCTCTCCCGAGGGCGGCGAGGGCAGTGAGTAACCTCTCTTTTGCAGCTTGGCTCTTGCCCGGTTGGTTTTCCCTAGTGGGGTTCTGGCGCCACCGGTTTTACTTTATGCTTATGTGTATCTTACTTGTGTCTTTTGCTGCTATATTTATGTGTTGTATATGTCGGGATCTCGATCCCTATTATGTGTCGTATACCTTGTTGTACTTTACCCTTATTTACGCATTTGTGATGATATTCCAATTGCTTGCGATGAAAGTGTGAGGCTAGTCGCATTCTTGGGGACTAGCTAAGCATGGTTAATGGGTTTTGATTGTTTGGGATAATCGGGGATCGCGCTTGGGTTTGAGTCACTAGGGTATGCCTAGTTTTCTAGTCGCCACCTTCGCGTGGTTGACGAGCATATGACGGAGTAGACTGACAAGCGATCTTATGGTTATTCCGTGCGCTCACTACTCGGCATTCTGGTTATTATTACAAAAGGTGTTAACCATGATCATGGACACATTGAGGACGAGTGGCTATTTATGCGTGTATGGATCCCACTCCTCCAAGAAGTATGTGGTGGTCGCGTTGGACATTGGATGGTATAATATTCGGGGTGTCCACAGCTCGCGACCAAGTTTTCCCTTGCGAATTTGTTTGGATAGAGCCCGGGCAGCAGGGCGCAAACACATAGACAACCACTCTGAAAACAACATAGTTAAGGGTAAGGAAAACACAACAGCAACACAAAAACTTCCAAAATAGATTGAAAATTAAAATAAGATGAGCTTAGAGCACTTATGCTTTTGTTGATGATGTGATGTTGACATTGCACATGGTATATATTTTTTATATGTAATATACACAAATATATTTTTTATATGTAATATACTACATATATATTGTTATAAGTTTAAATATTTTTGAAAGTGATTTACTATTTTTTATGATAAACTAATTTCTACATGACTATTGAAATTAGTTCAGAATTGAACTACATGTGCATCTAATAATGTACAATTTATTTTTTAAAAAATATATTTATGCTCATATGTTCCCATTCTTCCCTATGTCCAGAAGATAGATGAAAAAATAAATTTTCTTCTAGGTACAATTCAAATTTGCATATCCAAATTACCATGTAATAATAACATATTATCTAAATTTGGTCAGAAAAATGAAAAATCTACAAATTTATATGAGAACAAAGAAGGTATGTAAGCTTGGCATAAAAAACTAAACGGTTTATAAGCTACGCCCTCACTGCGCCACCGCGCCCCGCCAGCATTCGGCGGTGGCGGTGGAGATGGCGGGGGTGGACGATGCGCTGTACAAGATCCGCCGCCTCGCTTCGGGATCCAACGAAATCCCTCCTCGTGTGAGTGCGCAAGTGACTCTCTCCCCTCCTCTCCTTCCCTCACCCAAACATATCACTGCGCCTCGAATCCGATCACCGGAGGGTTTCTGTTCTATGGGGTTCACGGGGTTCCTTCTGCTCGTAGAGATTATCCTGTGAATTTCCAGTTCTATTCGGCGGAGTGGGCGTATGGCCGCGTTCATGGCATTGTCTAGGCTTCTAATCCTTATTTGTACTGTTTTATGTAATATTTTGATCAATAGTTTCCGTATTTAGTACTCCATCCGTTTCAGATTGTAAGGCGTCCTACCTCTCTAGTAGGGCGCCTTATAATCTGAAATAGAGGGTACTATTTGTTTGTGCAGCTATGTTAATTCACTATATCCTGTTCTATTTTAGGAGCTACAATTTGTATTTTAATCCTCATTGTTTGCAATGGCAGGAAGGAGAAAGCACTGGAAACCAGTGCAGGAGGAGTACTCTCTTATCTCGCTTTGCAAGGTATATCACCTCCCATCTTCTTTCCCTCGCATTAAATTATTCACTAAAATCCATCCAGAAGACAATGTGCCAAACCGCTAGCTTCTTCACATACTATCGCCACTCTTTTTGGTAGGTGTAAGCAAGCTCAGGGAGAGGTGGAGTAGAAACAGCACTCTAGGGTGTAGTAAGAGGAGGAGCAGGACAAATGCAGCATTTTTGTTGGTCTCACGAAATGCGGAGTATGTGGGGGTAGCTGTTGGGAATCACATCGCTATCTTGAGGAAGGGTGATGGATATGCTTCAACTTGTGGTGTATATACAAGTAAGCAACATTCTACTTGTTACATGGAATTGAGTTTTAAAGTATTGTTCATTGGCAATGAGATTATAAATTGTTGCCCGCTAAGCAAGGAATGATTCTCATGCTTTTAGAGAGTATCTATCTAGCATTTTTTTTGGTATTCAAGATTGCATAGTGTCGGTGTCGATGCGTGTGCTCGACATGCAGGGATCTCGAGGACCCCCTTTTTTGTTTCGACACAGGGGTGCGGTGTACCAAGGCTTGAGCTAAGGGGAAGAAGCAGGTGGGCAGGAGGAAAAAAAGGCTAAGCACACATGACACAGAGATTATTCGGGCCGCCGGGGAATTGTAATACTCTACTCCTGTTCTTGTTGTTGATATGGTGGATGAGAGATTACAAGGATTGGGAGGGGTTGGAGCGAATGACTAAGGCCAGCTGCTGAGGATTCACAAGGATTGAATCAAAGTTTCTTCAGAGGTCGAACCCCCCATCTAAGATGGACTTAGGCCTCCTTTTATAGTGCAAGGGGACACCACAGTAGTCATGAGTTTCCTACTCCCATGGTGATGTCATGGGGTAGCTTCTGCTTTGTCTTTTCAAGGGTCATGCCCCATTCCTACTCTTGTTGCCACGTCGCAAGAGTTGGTGAAGAAAAATGGGCGACGAGGCCATCATGCTGCTGACGAGGGGCAAGGTCAACCCATCTACTCCAGTGGGGCCTATCTGTCAGCGGCCCACCAACTAGATAGGGGTGACGCGGAGCCCCCAGCCCTCGCCTTCTCTCTCCTATGCGGCCATCCAATGCATTAAATGCAACGGTGACCAGCCGAGGAGTGGGGCAGCCGAGGAGTGGGGCGTGGGTAGCCTGACCGCTCGGTCAGTTCGCGGTCTCAGGCTAAAGACTTTCTCCCCCCTCTTTCCCTCGAAACGGGCGAAAAGGGTGATGATGAGGAGCTGACAGCCGCACCTCACATCTCCCCGCACTTCTCCCAGCTGAGGGAAGTGCGGGTAGAGAACGTAGGGGGTCTGGGTACCCCAGACCCTAGCACAAATGAGAGGCAAGCCTCCAGGTGGCACCCTGGGCCGTGCCCCTTCGGGATGGCCACGTGGCTTCCCAGCAAGCCCCCGGGCGCGCCCTCCTCAAGGGCGTGCCACGTGGTCTCGGGTGGCCTGACCCCCTTCTGCGGGGGTTGGCCTCCTTGCCGAAACCCAGGCTCGACCGCCTCCCATTGCAATAAATGCGAGGGGGCAGGCGTCGCACGGGTCTGAGTGGCCGTAATCCTCGTGCACAGGCCCAAGGTGGATCGGGCTGCCATGATCACCTAGCCCCTATGCTTGGGCAGAGCGTCGGGCTGCCCGCATCCTCACTCGGATGCGGACCTCTAGGTGTCGAACCAAGTTTAGCCTCCTATGGGTACCCCTATATCCATATCACCGACAGTCGGAAATTCTCGTGTTTTAGGTGTTACATCTGATTAGCATACATCCATTATATGTAAAATGGGTGGTTCTTGAAGCTGTTCTTATTCCACCTGGGCATTAGACTTTTCATCCTTGTAATGTTAACGACACTACTAGGCCATGACAAGTAACCTAAAAGTATGCAAATCATTAGATGACTGCAGGAGCAGATGTAGTGCCTGCTGTCATGCAAGATACTATGAAATGCTAGTTATAGTTTTCTCAAAATACTGGCATGGTTATTGCTGCTTGCCAACTACTTTGGTAGTTCCCACGAAATTATCTGTGGACTTAAAATTTACCGACTAATATGGTGTCGATATGGTGGCTAGTTAATGCTTTGCACTCTCAGGAAGAATGACTTCAATTGTGTAAAATTCTACTATTATCAGTTCACTGCACCCATCTATTAGATATTCTGCAGAAGGAATTACCTTTTAATTTGGAGCCACTACTGCCATGGCCCAGGCAGTGTGATTCTACTTCCTTAGCATTTCTTATCAATCACATGAAAAACAGGTAAGAGTCTGCATTGTGGTGGGCTTCTATAGATGGCACTGGATTTTGATGTAGATTAGTAGCCATCAAAACTGTTGTGATCAAATACTTAATTATGATTCCTAGTTCTTTCTGGTCAGATAATGACAGGATGTCTTTCTTTACAAATGGGGCTTGGTTGGAGGCTCAAGGTATTTTAGGTGTAGTGGATGATTTGAACACTTTTCATTTGATCAAAGAAAATGGAGAGGCGTTAACAAGGAGAAGAAGCAATCAGTTGAAGCTGTCTTATCCTATCGTTGATATAGTTGCCCATGATGGCTCAAGCTCGGAGAGGTGATCCTCAATTGGCTGTTATAACTCTTCCCTTTAAGTGATCATACACAAGTATGTTTATCTTTGGCTGTAAATATTAAGATCTGTGTATGTTTATCTTTGGCTGTAACTATTAAGATCTGTGTTCATATTTGTAGGTCGGGTTTCTACGTTTTCACAAGTGATGGCATGGTTCATAAATTTGATTGCACACATGATCATGAAGCAAATCTGCAAAAGGATTATCATCTAAGACACTTCAATTGCCACATAGTTTATCATGTGTCGATTATCATCAAGATCATTCATTAATGGTCTTAGTTGGGAATCCCAATGCCCTTTTAAGCTCCAATGGTTCCTCAGGTACACCCTTGCTCTTACTGTTTTTTACTAATACCCCCTATCAGTAGCCATCGGCCCTGCACGTTTTAGCGTTTTGTACTGCATGCATGATAAAATCGTGTAATAACCAAGTCATTTGATATCGAAATTTTGATCTTGAAAGAACACATTTGGTTTTATGAGCTCTGGCCAAGTGTAAGATGTCTAATATTTTTGATGTGATATTTTAGGAGCTCTGTATATGTTGCACTTCAATGGAAATCTGGAATTTAGTCTTTTGTTTCCAAGCCTGCAGTTGGAAGGGACATATTTTGCTCCTAAGGACCAAACAACTTTTGTTTCATCTTCAAAAGTCAGAATCTCACCTCAGAGCAAGCATATTGTTACATTGGATTTGAATGGTTCTGTCAACATCTTAGTACTTGCTAATGATAAATACTCTGCTTCACTTCACCCTCCCAGGAATGGTACACAACTGATTGGTGTTAAGGACATCAGCTGGTGGACAGATAATATTCTGATGGTGGTAAAGGAAAATGGTAGCATTAGCATGTACAACATCACTGGAAACATGGTAGTTTCAGAATATGACCCTCTATCTACACCACAACTGGAAAAGGCAAGATCCATTGAAGGGTACACTTTTATTTTGCAATCAAGTAGATATGAAGGAAACACTACATCTGAAAAGGAGGTGGATAGTGACTCTAAGCCTAGCCTACATAATGTTTCTAGAAGCAATCAACATTCTGAGATGGATAAAATATTTTGGAGCCTGGTATCTTTCTCCAAAATTACAGTACCAGAAAAGTACTCGATTCTCATAGGAGATAATCGATACAAGGAGGCTTTGGATTTTGCCTGCCAGCATAATTAAGATAAGGATGAAGTACTTAAAGCACAGTGGTTGTGCTCTGATGGAGATATTCATGACATAGAGTCGTACTTATCAAACATTAAAGACCAAGTATTTGTATTGTCAGAATGCTTGAACAAAGTTGGACCAACAGAAATTGCTCTGAAAGCTCTACTTTCTTTTGGTCTTTGTATAACGAACCATTTCAAATTTTCAGAGTTTGATAACAGCAGTGAGGGCTCAGCATGGGACAGTCGCATCATTAGGCTTCGTTTGTTGCGTTACAATGGCTTGCTGGAGACATTCTTGGGAATTAATATGGGAAGGTATGTTGTAACCGTTCTAGGATAAATGGATGCAGTCAGATCTACAGCATGATATGTTTGAAAAATTATGGGTGCTCTGCAATTCTTGAGCTATATCAAGTCTTACGAAAATATCGATCTAATTAATTTATCTTCTTTCATCACATGGACTCATGGAATATTTTGATTAGAATGCAATAGTTCGAACTTTGAAGAAATAATTTCTCTTCTGCCATTGAACACACTGCTCTCCTATTCTGTTCTTACTTCTTACGTCAGCATAATTGCTCTTTTGATGTAATTTTTCAGTGATGCTGATTGACTGTTAATTTTTCTAACAAAAGACATTGATGCCTTTATAGACATTGAATTATCCTAGAATTTTTACCAGAAAATCAACAAAATGGTAAAATAAAACAAAAACAATTTATCTTTGAACAAAGGAAAAAAAATACAATTCAGAAGGATGCAATGTAAAAGCTGGAGAAGATTGAAAATGTTTCTTATACATATGGCAATATGAATTTTTTTAAAACATGTTAAGAAACGACCTATGGTGGGTGGGCCCTTGAATATGGGACAAGGGCCCCAAAGCATGGGTTAAAAACCAAACCATGGGTGAACCTCATGGGACCAGTGTTCATGATCTTTCTCGGCCGGCTTTGTTGAGGTTTCTTCTTAGCATAAAGCTGTGGTGGCGGTCTTTCTCTTTGCCGGTTAAGTTTTTTTTAATGAGTTTATAAGTAACAAAAAACAGGTGTCCTTTTGGAAAATCTGCAAAATAATGTGTACTTTGCAACATATTTCAATACCTCAGCCTTTATGCAAGATCGACAAAACTTCAATGCAATGCAAATCATGAAATTTTAATACATTTCTTCAAAAGTATCCCTGATTTTTTTTTTACATTTATCTTTACATTTCATGATATTCCAAATTTCAAAAGGGAATAATAATCATAGCATTGAGAAGGTAAAAGAGAAATTTGCAATTTCTCCATGGTAGAATGGAATATGAAAATTTTCTCAGGGCTGAAACATGCTGTGGTGATATTTGAGAAATGATATCATATATGATTAATAATTGAAGCATTCAATAACATTTGTAAATTCATGAAATTAATAATTCCCTAACAAGGTAAAGTTAATGATCAAACGTGCAATAACATAGAGTAATTTCCCATGAGAGCAGTTAACATAGAAGTTAGCTTGAACATGTCTAAGCTTACAGGACGATTGATTTTAATTATTCAGAATACAAGTTTCCAACTCGAGGGTCCAGTAGTATTTGCACTCATGGAAAATTACTCAGTATGCTAATTACTCATTTGATCATAATACTATTTCCCATCTTTTCTTCGAATTCACTTGCTTGCAGCTTGTGTTTTCTAGCTAAATGTGATATTCTTGTTATTCAGGTTCTCAGCTGTAGAATATAGCAAATTTCGTTTGATGCCTCTTGTGGAAACTTCTGTTGCTCTGGCTGAGAGTGGCAAAATCGGTGCCCTTAATCTTCTACTCAAGCGTCATCCATACACTACATCTTCTGATATTTTATGTATTTTGTCTGCAATCCCAGAAACTGTTTCTGTTCAGAGTTATAGTCAGTTGCTACCTGGGAAATCTCCTCCTAGCGTTGTGATATTAAGAGATGGTGACTGGGTTGAATGCAAACAGATGGCCTCATACATAAACACTTGTCCTGATCAGCTGGGCAAGAGTGCAGAGATCAAAACAGAGAAATACTTTTAAAGCATTCTGCAGGCTTTTCATGGCCATCCATTGCAGAACTTTGTGATTGGTACAGGAACAGAGCAAGGGACATTGACTGCTTAAGTGGACAGCTGGAAAATTGTCTTGCCATGATAGAGCTTGGATGCCAAAAGGGCATTGTAGAGTTGGAGCTATTTCTTGATGATATTAAATGCCTTTACCAAGTTGTATATTATGATGAGTTGAGTGAATTTATAATGAACCTTGCAACCTGGGAAGATCTTCCTAACTATGAAAAATTCAAAATCATCCTTAAAGGAGCCAAAGAAAAATCTGTTGTCCAACGACTAGAAGAAAAGGCAATCCCTTTTGTGAAAAAAAGATTGCACTTATTCTCTTCGAGTAATGAAGAAAAACTAGGAGAATCATACCTGATTAGATGGCTGAAAGAGGTTGCTTCCAAAAGTGAGCTCTCCATTTGCTTGGCTGTATTTGAAAATGGTTGTGGAGAGTCACCAATCCGTGGGCTTTTCAACGATATTGCTGAGATGATAGAAACAGCTGTTCACTGCCTTTATCTATGCTCATCAACTAACCAATGGAATACCATGTCATCAATTTTATCGAAGTTGCACCATAAGATAAAAGAGAGAGAAATCTCTATTGGCTAGTGAAGAAGATTGTAATTTCAAAGATGCTAAGCAAGCTCTTCGCACTTCTGCGGTTTCTTTTGATGATATGCAACATGTGTGCACTAGAATCTTATCTGGTCTGAGTTCTTCAGGAGATTCTCATGATTCAAGAGACTATCAGCTTGATAGTATTGAAGCTCTTGATATGCTGGAGAAGAAGCTAAAAGTTGCTGAAGGTCACCTAGAAGTCGGGAGGCTCTTTGCTTATTATCAGGTATTAGTTTTAATGCATATTTAACAAAACGTGCGGGCTTCTGAATTTTTCTAATGTGCAACTGCAGTGTATTTTCCTTGGATTTCTCGAGATACTTATATTTACAAAGGCATGCATAAAATTATTGAAATGCTAAATGCTTTGGCAATAGTGTAGTAAAAACAAAACTTATTGGCAGTGTTATTCCTATTATTTTTGTGGCATACTTGTCTGCCAATAGCTGGACACAACTGAGTGCAGTGTTATTTATTTTAATCATGCCCAACTTTGGCAGGTCCCAAAACCAGTACATTTTTTCCTGAGCGCACACTTAGATGAGAAGAACGTAAAGCAAATTATACGGTTGCTCCTGTCAAAATTTGGTCGACGTCAACCTGTTCGATCAGACAATGAGTGGACTAACATGTGGCGTGATCTGAAACACATCCAAGAAAAGGCATTTCCTTTTCTTGATTCAGAATTTATGCTGGCTGAATTTATTAGGGGGCTTTTAAAAGCCGGTAAGTTTTCACTAGCCAGGAACTATCTGGGAGGAACAAGTGCAGTTTCTTTGTCCACAGAAAAGGCTGAAAATCTTGTAGTCCAAGCTGCAAGGGAGTATTTCTTCTCGGCTTCAACTTTGTCCTGTAACGAAGTAAGTTAATGTCACTACATTTTTTTTTTTTTGCGGGGAATGTCACTACATTGTTCATGACACAAATATTGATCTGGTATGTCTTTGCTGATTAATCCTAACTTGGACCATACAAACATTTGCAGATATGGAAGGCTAGGGAATGCCTAAACCTGTTACCTAATAGTATAAGCGTTCAAGCAGAAACCGATATAATTGATGCTCTTACTGTCAGACTTCCTTATCTAGGGGTGACTATCCTTCCTGTTCAATTCAGACAGGTAAAGGATCCTATGGAGGTCATCCGAATGGTGATTACAAGTCAGACAGGAGCATATCTTCACTTCGAAGAGATTATTGATGTTGCGAAACTTTTAGGGTTGAGAAGTGAAGAGTATCAGCGAATGAGAGAACGTCGCACTCTCCCTGTGCGCGGTTGCGTGTTAATATAGGGATGGAAAAGCCCCATCCGTGGCATATACAAGAATTCAGGAGATAGTTTCATCTACTAACAACCTGATGAAGATTACAAGCATGCGCTACCTATTATCACATATAAATAGCTATTTCTGTTACAATGTATCAAGATATTGTTTAACACCCTCTCTCAATCACAACCGTCTAAGGTTGAGATTGCTCTTAAAGTTTTCTAACAGTCGAACAGACAGAGGTTTG
>CM002481.1:18204208-18214249 GCA_000325765.3 Leersia perrieri
CTGCAAGCTGCATTAGCAACCCTTCCAAACTAAGATTGTAGACGTCGAAGGTTTTTGTGAATATTTTAACTCAAAACACAGGTGGTGTACTATCAGTGTAACTGTAGCATAAGGTATGAACTAGGTCAATATTGCAAAGTTTATTTTTGTAGGAAAGAAATACAGCAGAGTTTCAAATAGCATTTTCAGAATGTGCCGGAAAAATAGAAATACCATCTTTTACTTGATCAATTTTTACCGGACAACTCTTGTTGGGAAGGTGGAGTGTAGATCCTGTTTATATTCATATGCATATTTCTATTCGTCGTAACCTAACATTTTCTGGAATTGGGATCGGTTAGCTTCAAAACACTGACGATCAGGCAGATAAGTACACTGGGACACGCCGAGTAATGAAGAAATAGCTTTAGTGTTGCTTCTCTTCAAAAATACACAGTACATTTTTTCATGATGCGTGTTGTTATATGTGGCCATTTATGCTTCCTTTGGAATGGAGGGATTATTTTATGAGAATTTTAGAGGAACGATTAATTCTTATAAAATTCTTGTATTCCAAAGAGCCTTTCAAAGGCGGAGGATGAGCATTGTCTTCTAAATTCAAAGTTTGGTCAATCTGGTCTTTTTGCTCAGGTCTCCCCTTCACACTTTACGTTTGACTAGCAGATTGACCGCGTTACAACGGATTATTCAACACAAAAGGACACACTGAGTTCTCTTGGTTGGAAAACTATTTTGCATGTACTTGGATGAATTAATATTCTTGAAATAAATAAAAAAACCTCCAAAAATCAAGTAGATGTGGCAGAGCTCCATCCTTCCGCCAAAGCAGCAACATATGAAAACTTTGGTGATGTTAAGATTGTTGCCACTTGTAACCATTCCAAATTTTTAGAATTACCAACATTTTGGCAAGACAAGAATTGACTACCAAATATTATTAATTCTAGAACTTTCTTCTCACATAACAATTTGGTATGGCAATAAACTAAACAGCACTGTCACCTCACGAAATTTTGGTATTACCAAATTTTGGAAAGATTTTTTTTTTTGCATCGAAGTGAATATGCCCATTGTATCATCGTATGAGATTTAGAAGCTTTGGACGGTGCCCCAGCAAGACGTAGGTGACATCAGATGGACAAGAAGCTATCTTTTTTACTTTATCGTCGCTTTATTTTCAGCCACTCCTCTCTCACGTTTCTATCGAAGTTTTGTCGCTGCCCATATGGCCATGCGCTAGGACATACTACCTCTGTCTAGAAATACTTGTCGTTTTGAGTTTTTGTTTCGTAACGTTTGATCTTTCGTCTTATTTAAAAAATTATAAAATTGTTGTTTATGATATTTTATGTGTGACCTATCCATTTTTATATTTGTAATAGTATTTTTAATAAGACAAATGATCAAACGTTACGAAACAAAAACTCAAAACGACAAATATTTTGGGATAGAGGGAGGATGAGTCAGACGCGAGGATACAACCATTTGCGGAAAACAAGGATACGAGATATGTTTATATATGGAAATTATATAAATTAAATCACAGAAAATCATAAATAGAAGAAGGGAAAAAAGAATAAAAGAGGTCGGGTTGGATTGTGCCTAGTGTGGGAGGTTGAGACACATTGGCTCTACAGTGGCCAAGGCGTATAGCATGTGGCGGTGAAGTTGCATCCGGCGGCGACGGTCTTGTGTCTACATAGGGAGGGGTTGTGCTTGGTGGCAGCAGAGGAGTTGTGCCTTGCGACGGTGGTGGCACTCAAGTGTGTCACAAGTGTCATGAGGAAGAGCATATGAATATGATGCTTGGTAGTGAGCTGGTCTCGTTCCCAACACGATTTCGAGGTGGGCGTGAGAAGCGTGCCCAAAGCGTGTCAAAAATTATTTTATTTATTTGATATCTCTAAAATTATTTGATACATATCGGACATGTATCAAAAGTGTTAGATACATGTCTGTAACTGTTTGTGTGTCCAACACATACACGCGGTTTAAAACCCGTATCCGTGGGACACAATTACACGCATACGTAAAAGGCTCATCTTAAAATTCATTATATTTTAGCCGTAACAAAGGATGAAAAATGTAACAACTTTGAGATAAAAAAATATGTCAAAGATTTTGTCTTTTTATTCAACTTTCCATATAGAATTTTAAGATGAGAAATGTGCATAATACTATTGGAAGTAAATGTAATTTTTTCTAGAAATTTTTTGATATTTGTTAGTTTGTGTGTATAGGAAACTTGTGTGCAACAGATACATTCACTTCTCTAACTTGTGTGTCTTTACAATGGTAATTTTCCCTTGAGATTGTCATATGCTAACAGTTGCGATCATGCCAATCCTAATTCGTACCAAATCACCAAATCGACTTACACATGCAAAAAATCCGAGAATTTTGAGGGAGATGGAAAGAGCGCTCGTGATGCACGGGAACTGATTGGCTGCACCTGCACTGCCCTTCATTGGCGTGACAGACATTTTTTCCTCTGTATATGCTCACTGCATGTGAGTCACACTCCCGCACTGCACGTTTCTGCGTGACGTGGTGCATCGTCCTGCACCTGTATGCCACGCCCACGCATAAACCTGAACAGTCGAACCTCTTTTAAGTTTTTTTTGTTCTGGCTTGCATCTGACTTCATAAAAAGAGCAAAAGAGGTCCAGAAAGAAAAGCAACTGGATTCATAAGTTTTAAGCGTAGTTAATGCCAATTATCTTGTGGAGCCATATTAGCTCAATTATTTGTAACATTTGATTAGTTTGGACATTAGATTTAAGGTGCAGTTTTCTGATTAAAGCACGTCATCTCAATTATTTATAATATATGGATGATTGACTTAAGATGCAAACTGTATAAAAGGACAACTCATGCTTTCTCTGCAAGACAAAGTTTACCATTTTTTAATCCAACTTTTTGAAAAGAATGCGTGGAATTCCCATCAAGAATTTAAGGACAACTCATGCCTACGTAAGAGCAGGTACAATAACTAATCTAAGCTGGCTTCAAAAAATTCTTTGTGCTTAGTTGGAGGAGACAGAAGAGAAAGAGAAGAAGTGAACTCTAGATTTGGAGCTAACTGCAGCACAAGCTTCAAGAAAATTTGTGTGAGAGAGATGTGAGACATGTATTAATGATAGTATCTATATATAGTCAACTATTGTACGAATGTGCTATTAAGTTGGCTCTAATTAATATTTTAATTTTTGGAGTAAGCAATCAACTCTACTATTGATCTTGCTAGGAGGGGAGGTGGCTCATATTTGTACTTGATGCAATGAATAAAACGATTAGTGTCTCTCTCATATCTTGTGTCTCCAACTCTTCTACTCGATTAGAGGACACCTGGGACTACACTCGGTAGCAAGTAGTTCTTTAACACGTTATCAGCACGACGCTCTGCCAGAGACGGAGAAAAGAAGAGGAAGAGTGTTAGATTAATTACTGCTGTTGGAATATCTTCCACCTGTATTCACAGTTTTCTTTATTGCCAAACCTCCTAATCTCCCTCCTAATATTAATTCTATTAATCGGTTGAGTGGAATGTGGATGGTTGTGGCTTATTTGTACCCCACTGTGACAGATCAATATGATTAGTGTGTTGAGTTTCATTCTCTATCATGGTATCAGATTTCTCCCGGTCACTCGCTTCCGCCTCCTGATCCTTCAACTCCGGCGACCTCACCATGTCGCAGGACTCCTCTTCCTCCCCCACCTCACCTCATACTTCTGCACTCAACTCCACCATCGATGCCATCGCGAACGCCGTCCGTTCTTCCTTTCTCCCTCCCCAAGACTCCACGATTGACGTCACGGTGGCCACGGCCGTCGCCGACGACGCTGCAGCATGGGCCTCTGATGCCGCCCATCGCGTCCTCACCACAATCTTCACCGCTATGTCGTCTTCCTTGACGACTGCACCTACTCCTCCTCATATGGAGCACACCACCGCGTCACCCACGGAGGTGATCCCCGGCGCCGCTCCACCCCCTACCTACTCCTCCTCCCATGGCGGATCTCACCGCGCTCGTCAACGCCGCCGCCCGTGTCAGCTACCCCGTCGCCGGTGCGACACCCACGCCCACCCTCCAGTGGCCTGGTGCGTCCACCTCCGGTGTCGTCTTCCCCCCGCCTACTCCAGACGCTCCCACTGCCCGTGCCGCTCTCCACGCCCAGGCGATCGGCGTCCACAGCATCAAGACCCTCGTCCCTGTCGTCCTCAACACTCAAGCAGCCAACTACTCTCGCTGGTGTGGCTTGTTCATGGTGGCGCTCGGCAAGTTTGACCTCCAGGACCATGTCCTCCTCGACGCCGCACCCCCGGATCAACTCGACTGGTCTCACATGGACTACGTCGTCCTCGGCTGGCTCTACGGAACCATCTCCGCCGACCTACTACAGGAAGTTCTCGCCCCCGCCACCACCGTGCGTCGCGTCTGGTCCGGCCTTGAGCACCAGTTTCTGGGCAACCGGGAACACCGCGCCCTCACGCTCACGGCGGATTTCCACAATCTCCTTCAAGGCGATCTGTCCGTCGGCGAATATTGCCGCAAAATGAAGGCAATGGCGGACGGCCTCGCCGATCTCGGCGTACCGATGGCCGATGACGCCCTCGTCCTCGCCACTCTCCATGGTTTATCTGACAAGTTCAAACACATTCGAAGTTTTGTTACCTTGCAGCAGCCGTTCCCGACCTTCGCCGCTCTCCGCACGATGCTTCATCTTGAGGAACTCGGCCAGGCGCGCCCCTCCAACTCCTCCTCTGTCTTCCTCGCCGGAACCACCGAAGGCGGCGGCGCCAAACCGAATCCAGCTCACGCCACTGGCTACGGCGCCGCGGGACAAGAGGGCAGCGGGTCTTCCGGCGACGGTGGCGGTAACCGCAACAACCGCCGCCGCGGCCAGAGCAAGGGCCAGAGCAAGGTAGCCACGAGGGTAGTGGCGGATGAAGGATCTTCACACCAGGATCGTGATCGTCAGATTCAATAGCTCCGGTCCACTATACTCCCTCCACCGTGCGCTACCTCCTTCATCCGCCACTACCCTCGTCACCAACTCCAACACCAACATCCTATGGCATCGTCGTCTTGGTCACATCGGTCCTGACGCCCTCGCCCGTCTTGCTCCCGTGATGCCACCACCGGAGTTTGTCATGCTTGCCAGCTCGGGCGACATGTTCGTCTCCCATTTACCAAATCCTTTACTAGAGCTTGTGAAAATTTTGAGTTAATTCACTGTGATTTATGGACATCCCCCGTCGTTAGTGTCTCTGGATTTAAATACTATCTTGTTATTCTCGATGACTGCTCTCACTATGTATGGACTTTTCCATTACGCTTTAAATCCGACACTTTCGATACGCTATATCATTTTTTTGCTTATGTCAAAACTCAATTCTCCACTAACATTCGCAACATTCAGTGTGACAATGGCCGTGAGTTCGACAACTCCACCACTCGCACCTTCTTCCTCACCAACGGAGTCCATCTCTGTGTGTCCTTCCCCCACACCTCCCCACAAAATGGTAAAGCCGAATGCATTCTCCGTTCTGTAAACAACATGTTCGTTCTCTTCTTTTTTAGGCTAGCCTCCCCGGGTCCTTCTGGGTTGAAGCCCTACACACCGCCACTCAACTCATCAACCGACATCCCACCAAAACCCTCGACAAACACACTCCCTTCTACGCCCTATATGGTACCCACCCCTCCTATTCGCATCTATGTGTTTTTGGATGCAAGTGTTACCCAAATCTCTCCTCCACCACCCCAAATAAACTTGCTCCCCGATCCACCATGTGCGTATTCCTAGGATATCCCCTCCACCATAAAGGGTATCGGTGTTTTGATCCGGTTTCTAATCGGGTCATTATTTCAAGGCATGTCGTGTTCGATGAGCATTCGTTTCCATTTACTGAGATCACTAATCATGTTGCTCCTGCTACTGATCTCGATTTTTTGGAGGATTTCTCGGCTCCTGTACAAGCACCCATCGGCACTCGACCTCCTCCTGGCGCTCCACCGCACGCCGAGCAGGCTGTAGTACTGGAGCATACTACTGGGCCGGCCTAGTCGCACGACATCCCTCATCCGACTGAGGGATCGTCACCCACTGGGCCTACCCGCGACGGGTCTCCACCTGCAGGACCACCTTCGCCTGTCGTTGGGCCTTCTTGGCCTGGTGCTGGGCCGTCCTCGCCCGCTGGGCCGCTGTCAACTGCCAGCACTGGACAGCAGCCCAGCCGCGCTGGCCTGCCACCAACGGCTTCTCCAGCCTCTTCACCGAACCAGCCCATGTTCTCGTGGTCCGCCACAGCTTCACCTACCACCCGCGCCCACCGTTCCACGACGGCCGCGCTCTGCCCGGGTGCCGGGTGCTGCACCGCCGGCGTCAGCTCTCCGCGCATCCCCGGTGGTCAACGAGCATCCCATGACGACACGTGCGAAGTAGGGCATCCACAAGGCCGTGACGCGACTCAACTAGCCACGTCACTGTCTCCCGTGCCCAAGACTTACCGGTCCGCGCTTGCGGATCCTCATTGGTGCGCCGCCATGGAAGAAGAGTTCAATGCTCTTCTCGCCAACCACACTTGGGACCTCGTCCGTCGCCCTATCGGCGCCAACGTCGTCACTGGAAAATGGATGTTCAAGCACAAGTTCTCCGCCGACAGCTCCCTCGACCGGTACAAGGCTTGCTGGGTTCTTCGCGGCTTCACCCAGCGCCCCGGCATCGACTTCGACGAAACTTTCAGTCCGGTGGTCAAGCCTGCCACGGTCCGCACCGTCCTCACCCTGGCGGTAAACCATGACTGGCCAGTCCACCAGCTTGATGTCAAGAATGCCTTCCTCCACGGCACTCTCCAGAAGACTGTTTACTGCATCCAACCACCGGGTTTCGTCGACTCCGCCAACCCCGACATGGTGTGCCTTCTCAACAAGTCCTTATATGGACTCAAGCAGGCAATCCGTGCGTGATACAGTCGTTTTGCTGGCTTCTTGAAGTCTATTGATTTCGTCGAGGCGAAGTCTGACACTTCGCTCTTCATACTTCGCCGCGGCTCCGACACCGTGTACCTACTTCTGTATGTCGATGATATCGTGCTCACGGCCTCCTCCACCAAGCTCCTCCAATGGACGATCTCTGCTCTCCAAGTAAAGTTCTCCATGAAGGACCTTGGACCACTCCACCACTTCCTCGGCATCACCGTGACCCGGCAGTCCTTCGGCCTACTCCTCAGCCAGCGTCAGTACAGCATCGACATCCTCGAGCGTGCCGGCATGGCCAACTGCAAGCCTTGCAACACTCCCGTCGACACTTGCACCAAACTCTCTGCCACCGATGGCGCCCCAGTGTCTCTGCCAGGTCACTGTGTCCCTCTCCAGTGCCGAAGCAGAGTACTGTGCCATCGCCAACGCTGTCGCCGAGGTCACCTGGCTTCGCCAGCTTCTATATGAGCTACACTCTCCTCCGTCACGCGCCACTTTGGTCTACCGTGACAATGTCAGCGCAGTCTACCTCTCCTCCAACCCGGTACAGCATCAACACACGAAGCATGTTGAGATCGATCTTCACTTTGTGCGAGAGAAAGTCGCAGTCGGCGCAGTCCGTGTACTCCACGTCCCTACGACTTCTCAGTACGCCGACATCTTCACCAAGGGTCTACCTACACCGGTTTTTACCGAATTTCGCTCCAGTCTCAATGTTCTCTAACAAGCAACGTTGCGACTGCGGGGGGTGTTAGATTAATTACTGCTGCTGGAATATCTTCCACCTGTATTCAGTTTTCTTTATTGCCAAACCTCCTAATCTCCCTCCCGATGTTAATTCTATTAATCGGTTGAGTGGAATGTGGATGGTTGTGGCTTATTTGTACTCCACTGTGACAGATCAATATGATTAGTGTGTTGAGTTTCATTCTCTATCAAAGAGATCCATCTTAGCATCTTGTTAAAAGAATAGCACAAACGGATTCAGCTTTGCATGATCATCTCGTTTGGGTCGATCCTGTTGTACCCATTAGTCGACTTGAAGTCGCCGGCAAAGAATGCCGATCTGGGGATCCCTGCACCAATCTCCATGACGCTAAGTTGTGCCACGCCCCTTGGCACGCAGCAGTGACGGGGAAGCCGGCTAGCCACGCCCCCGCACGGTGACGCTCTGATTTGCCACCGCAAGGCCGCACCACCAAGCCCCCATATCAGCGCACCCGCAAGCAGCAGCGGTAGCAACGACCATGCATACATGGTAGGCAACGCAATCAGTGGAAGAAGAAAAGATGGGAAGAAATAAGAAAAGGGGATAGGAAGGGAAGCAAGGGCAACCCGGCTGCCGCACGGCGAATGACCTGAGTCCATCACCGAAGGAACGAGCAAAGAAGAAAGAAAATAGAAAGAGGAATGCCAGGCCCGACCCGCGCCGCACGCCGCCGACAATGCCTCCACACGGCGTCGTCCGCGCGTCCTCTGCCACCCTGGGTCCTCGTCGTCGCTGCATTGGCCAAACAAACCGTGCGACGACGGTCGCCGCCGGACCGCCACCGCCGGCCGCCACAACCCCGCACAGGGCACCGCTGGACCCTCTCCTCCGCACCGACGCCCGAGCAACCTCGCATGGCCGCTGGCGTCCCGCAGCCGGACGAGCCACCACCGCCGCGCCGGCGCTGCAATCCCGCAGCCGGACGGGCATTGAATTATAATTTAAATTATTGAATTATAATTTAAATGCTTTTATGGATTCTAGCATTTAAATTTGAGTATTTAGCATTTACTTGCATTGAATTTTTTTGAATAAAGTGTTCCATCCTTGACCTATTTCATGTCTCCGATAAAACACCACCACAACCGACTTGGAGTCACCGGCACAATCCGATTAGGGTGTGAACGAATATCCGTGGCCGACTTGAAGTCGCCTACAAGCCTGAAGGTCGGTTAGATATTTGTCCATGGTCGACTTGGAGTCGCCGACAAGAATGCCATTTTGGATACATGGTCATATTCGAAGGACTCTCTTCAATTATCTATGAATACGATTTAATTGCCCGAATGCATTTAAATTGTTGTTCTTTATCTGAAAAATTGAATTGCAAAAAAAAATATTAGAAATGTTGCGGGAATTTTGTGTACCATTATATTGCAACATTAATGCACTTTACCTATATGTAATTTGTGCATATTTTAGAAAATAGACAATTATTGGCATTATGAACTACCAGTGCATCATATCTGAGAATATTTCGGCGTATGCCTTGAGTGTCGAAATTATAAACTACCATTGGATTTAGGTCTAAAGAATGTTGTCCTTTAACGATGAGATTTGATCACGCACTTCAACTCTCATGTCATTTTTCTCTATGAATACTCTCGTGAATGAGTATATTAGAGAAATGAGCATGTTAGCTCTCTTTTGATTGCACCAAAGAAGTGGTTCAAAAGATTATGGTAGTCAAACCCACCTCTTGTAGAGGAAGCATGGGTATTTTTACTATAGTTCACCTTGCAAAACCAACAAGTGTACGGTTACGTTGTGCACCGAATTTGCACCAAAACCGTCGGAGCTCTTCATGTTCCACTTGAACACGATTGGAATCGCTCGCAAGTCAATTAGTTTGCATACAAGAAGCATGCCTAACTAATTGACACTAGAAAATTGCGAAATGTTCAATATGGTATTCATAAGAAGAACATCATCTCTCAAACCATATAGCATAATGTTGATGGAATCAACACGAGCAGTCATTTGGTGTATTTACCTCAACGAAAGAAGAAGGGGGACGGAACATTGGTGAACAAATTAAGAACTTAAGAACATGAAAAAGAAAATCCTAATTGCACACCGATGAGAAGATAGGAGGAGAATTCATGGCTTTTCTGAATAGCTATGTGTCGGTGTAATGGGCCAGGGGGTATTAGTCTTTCATGAATAAAGGCCCATTAAAACCCTAGTGTAGAGCTAGTGTGCTTAGCCTTGAGGCCTAGATGAGGCCCGAATGAAAACCGGAGAAACCCCAAGACCAGTGATGCCACGTGGCCTCTTGGCCCGGGG
>CM002481.1:18246267-18265888 GCA_000325765.3 Leersia perrieri
GGGGAGGGGGAGGGGTGTGGTGTTAATGTATTTCCTTTTCTTTGATCGGTTTGGCTAATTTACGATAGTTCGTTGGAATGATCAGTTTTCAAAAATCACAATTTATTACTTTCAAAATTGGAAATTATGATTACTTTCCAACTGAATTTTTTTTACTACTTTCAATAAAAGAACTCCGGACTTCCAAATTAAAATTTTAATAACTTCCAGTTGGAATTTTTACAACATTAATCAAAATTCTTAAACTTGAAACATTTCAAAATAGAGAAAGATGCCAACTTCAACCGATCGTTGGAACGATTAGAGTCGTTAGTTAGGATACATGTTCTTTGATAGTACAAAACGGGGAGCTGGACATAGGTAGGTGCAGATATAATATGCAGAGCATGCAACAGGGGATGGGCGCTGGATGATACTAGATCGATGGAGGCAACTCGATTAGTAGCATGCATATGTTATAGATTCGACAAGAGTAGAGCATGAAAATATGCAAGACTCATGAGCGAATGGCAAACGATGCATGCATGCCGACTTTTATTTTGGGACCGAATGGTCGGCACAGTCGCATGTCAGATAAATATCGTCTACGATCGAAACGCTAGCCCCAAAAACTCTCCGAGAATCAAGCTCGCTAGCTAGCTATGCTCTCGGCGCGCACATGGATGCATCGGTCGCCAGCTAGCTCAACACACGCAACACTGGAAGCTAGCAAGGAAACCAAGCACATACATGCATGTTTAGTTGTGAGCATTTCTCTGGTTGGAAGCTTTTTGGAGCAAAGAGCTAGAATATCTAGTTAGCTGCCTAGCTCTCCACGAGACGACGAGCCCACACTTTGGTGAGTTGCTTTGGAGGTATTAGCTGCCACTTTGGAGGTTTGCATGCATGAGGCCGGCAGCCGGGCACCACTCACAGGACGCGACTCGTCTGTGGTGGAGTCCAATATACAACTCAAGTGGTCGACCTTCTCACATTATCCCTTCTCGAATTTTTTTCGCAATAACACCCCTACCGAGACTTCTCGGTTTGTTGCCTAATTTGAATTATTGCATAAAATATTCGGTAATTTCAATATGCTTTTTAAGTATATATTTGGATTTTCCAAAAAAAATATATATTTGGATTGAATCCAATCTTTGCCAAGCCTTAAAAAATGCTACTTTAATATCCCCTATGTTACTGTATTTAAGTGGTTGTAATAGAGTGTTACAACGAGTAACATTCTGATCCTCAAAAAGAAAACGAGTAACATTATGTAACAGAAGGAGTAGTTAACGTATTTGTTTTGGCTTCAAACAAAATTACCTTGGCTCTAATTGGTTATGTCAAATTGTGCATAATTTAGTTTTGATAAAAACAGGTAACGTAAGGCCAATTCTGATCCCAAACCAAACCATCCCTTCCTTATATAAAAGAAATGAACATTCCCAGAGCTTTGCGTCTATTCTTACAAAATGTTAACAAAAATGCTTTTACACAGAACCACGTTGCTACTGTGAGGTCAGTTTTGAGAGGAAATAAATCTTGGCCCTCTTCTCGTCGTATCACAGCCTCAACACATACCCCATGTATCTTATCCCTAATCATAAGCATCTTCCGTGACGAAAATTCGAGGACCACATTTTAGAAGCCCATGCATGTCACTGCACCTCTTTCTTTTTCCTCGGGCCTTTGCAGCTGCAACTAGCAAGTGCTACGTCCCCATCATCTCCCTGTGACCCTGGTACTAAAGTCGTACAAAACCATCTAAACCAGATCAAGACACCAATTGTACGACATATCTTGCAGGTCAATCTATCTTAAAATTATAAACGGTAGAAAAGGGGAATTAGGTTCCCTCAACAGAGTTGCTTTTTGACGGGTAGGAATTTTGCCACATTAATCACGACAGGAAGGAAAACGGCCGGATCACAACATTGATTATGTTGGTGCATGGTATGGTTACGGTCATATTATAATAGCAAATATAATCTTGTTGTGAATAATAAATCAAATTTGTTAAATAATATTTGACTCAAAATCAAAACAAAATCTTACAAACTACTGACCGTTCGATTCTGCTTCATGGGGCACTCGTTGATTTTTATCCTCAATGGGCTTCTTCTCTAGCTTTGCGACGGTCGACGGTGGTATGGATCCGACAACTCAGTAGTGTAACCAGTGGGGACAACGGTGTGGGAGAACCTCATCGGAGCTCATGAAGAAGGCCGAGATATGTGATCATTGTGGAAGAGTGTCTTAATTTGACGCCACCCGGAAGCCATGGAGAGTGGTGATATTGTTAGAAAATTAGCCCCGATCTTGACATTTGCAGCTAACCGCAGAAGCACAAGAAGAACGCCATAGGAGATCCAAACGTGACGACAACATAGAGACACGATGTTTTTTTAACGTGATTCGGACAAACCTACTCCACGAAACACTAATTACGGGTACTCCTCCCGATCCAGCATAACTTCAGCTTACAGGGTATCCAACAACCACACGGCTGGTCGGCTATGCCGCCGACGGTGATTCCCTACGCCTACCTATGCTACTGCCGTCGTTGTGGTTACTCTTAAGTATATCTTCCTATTTAAAGGAGAGCCAGGATCGAATGCGACTCCGATTTAATCATACACCTATTACAGCTCCAAGTCCTAAACTATAACCGACTTTATACACATATTCGACACAAAACTCTAACATATATTTTCTGCAGGGAGTGACCGCCGTTGTCCTTGATGGGGTTGGGAGCGTAGAGGGCGAGGAAGAGGATGGCGTGGGAGGAGTCAGGGGCTAGGAGGCCAAGGATGACGCATGAGACGAGTCGGCATGCAATTAGGAAATAGGGAATTGTCTATATGATATATGATATGGTTAGTTAATCTGGATCGGTTGCTGAACTAAGGTCACTCACACTACATAAGGTAAAATTATGCATGTAAAATGAAGCCAATTGGGTTGGTACCTAAGCCTTTCTCCCATCCTTGTAGAACTAGTTTTACTAAAAACTGGCCATTGCTCTCGCGCCATCTATATTAATTGTAAGGCAACTTAAGATGTGTTACAAATATTGGGGTACAATGCTCTCTTCATTTACTATCCCGTGCATTCTTTGTTAATATAAAAAAACAAACGTTGTAGATAAAATTAGGGCAATTTGCAATCGTGTTATCGTAAATTTGCAAGTTGGAAATATGCCATTGGTATTTCAATGACATATGGACCCCACGTGAGTCAATGACACGTGGGTTAAGATGACATATTTTTAATTTAGCAAAATTTTCGGGTGTGATACATAAGCTCACAGTCTTGTCAGAGTTTTCTAGTTTCTATAGATTCCATGCTGATTGTTGCAGCTGCTGGTTAGATTCTCTCTTTCCGTTCCTATCTCGTTATCCAATTCCAATCCATCGATTCTGCTAGCTATTGGGAGGAGGTCCACAGGAGTTAGTTGCATCACCACGTCAAGCATAGCAGATAAACAATGGTATGGTATTGGATTATCCTTTGATTTTATATTTGCATGTTGAGAGGTCGTTTGAGTATTCTGATGGCTCACCTTTGTGTGCATTTTGATCTTGCAATTGCCATTTCTTTCGGGTTATGCGGACATGTGCATGGTTGGTAAGAAACAATCCGGAATGAGCACAAAGAAAAAGGAAATAAATGGGCCTAGCAAAATACAGAAGGGTTAAACGGCATGATTACATGAATTAAAGACAATACCATATTGTTATGTATGTACTCATATATCGTATACGATATTTAAGTACGCGTATATAAGTACGGGTCATTCACACAGATCAGGGAGACACAAGTCAAACATGACGAAAATTCGATTGTGATAGCCACCTGATTAATGCAAGAACAGATTCGCCATGACCATAAGCACGCATTTAGCAACAGGAATAATTCCAAATAACCATCATCTTCCACGTTTTCAGAATTCAGACCCACTGCCGACGCAAACTGCCAGCTTAATTACTCGAGAGAATCACCACTTCCATCAAATCATACAATTAAGTGAGAGGAGAGGGAGGTAGTAGTGACCGAAATGTGCACGGAATCAAGCGCACAATATAGTACGATATGCTACATGCGCGGCATGTGTCGCGCACACACACACTGTCAATCTTTTTTTTTTTTGAAGGGAGTTGTCAATCAATGTGTGGGCATTTCAGAAAGCTATCGGAGCACTGCACACAGTCACACACACGCCATCGATCAAAGTAGAGACTCTCTGCTCATCAAGAGACACACGATCCTCAGCTAAATCTTATCTAAGCTAAAGCTACCCTTTGGTGACAGTGGAGGCTATACTCTGAAATCTGAAGAATCGGCCAACCAGCCCGACAGATTAACAGCAGAGGCCAGGCGGCCAAGGAGGTAGTACTCTGAATTTCACGAAAAAGCGTGCAGCAGACAGCACAAAAGTCCCAAAGTTAGCGAAGAAAACAAATCCATGTGACTTGGTTTCAGCTCTTTTCCCCCTTTCCCCTTGATTTGCATCTGCTATAGTTAATTTACCCGTAAGCCATCGCTTAACCACACAAAACTTCACCTTAATTTTCTTTCTTTCTTGCTAGCTCCGATCCGTTTCCTAGCTAGCTTGCACGCACGCACCAACCGTCTCTCTTGAGCTCACACTCTTGCTTACTACTACTAGCTCCTCCTCCTCCTCCTTGCAGCTTCCTCACTACGCTCAGTTGCTGCTCACCACAAGAATCGCGCGCGCACCATCTTTGTGTATAAATATGTACACGTCGTTGTAGTGGCTGAGCTCGCTGGCTTCGTCATCATTCATACCATTGCAATTACACACGCCGCGCGCCGTAGAGGTTAGCTAGGATGATGACAATTATGAGGCTGCTGCTGCTGGTGGCGGCGGCGGCGGCAGAGGAGGAGAGGGCGACGTACATCGTCCACATGGCGAAGTCGGCGATGCCGGCGGAGTACGGCGACGACCACGGCGAGTGGTACGGCGCGTCGCTGCGGTCGGTGTCCACGGGGACGAGTACCAATATGCTGTACGCGTACGACACGGTGGTGCACGGGTTCGCCGCGCGGCTCACGGAGAGCGAGGCGCGCGACATGGCGTCCGTGGACGGCGTGCTCGCGGTGAACCCGGAGACGAGGTACGAGCTGCACACGACGCGGACGCCGGAATTCCTTGGGATCGCGGGGAACGAGGGCATGTTCCCGCAGTCCGGCACGGCGGGGGACGTGGTCGTCGGTGTGCTCGACACCGGCGTGTGGCCGGAGAGCAAGAGCTACGACGATTCCGGCCTCGGGGAGATCCCCGCGTCGTGGAAGGGGGAGTGCGTCGGGTTCAATTCCTCCGCCTGCAACCGGAAGCTCGTCGGCGCGAGGTTTTTTAACCGCGGGTACGAGGCGGCGATGGGGCCCATGGACACGAGCAGGGAGTCGCGCTCGCCTCGCGACGACGACGGGCACGGCACGCACACGTCGTCGACGGCCGCCGGCTCGGCGGTTTCGGACGCGAGCCTGTTCGGGTTCGCGGCCGGCACGGCGCGCGGGATGGCGCCCAGGGCGCGCGTGGCCGTGTACAAGGTGTGCTGGCTCGGTGGATGCTTCAGCTCCGACATCCTCGCCGGGATGGACGCCGCCGTCGCCGACGGCTGCGGAGTCCTCTCGCTCTCCCTCGGCGGCGGCTCGGCCGACTACGCGCGCGACAGCGTGGCCATCGGCGCGTTCGCGGCGACGGAGCAGAACGTGCTCGTCTCCTGCTCCGCCGGAAACGCGGGGCCGGGCACCTCCACGCTGTCCAACGTGGCGCCGTGGATCACAACCGTCGGCGCCGGGACGCTCGACCGCGACTTCCCGGCGTACGTCTCGCTCGGCAACGGGAAGAACTTCACGGGCGTGTCCCTCTACGCAGGGAAGGCCGTGCCGACCACACCTCTCCCCATCGTGTACGCGGCCAACGCCTCCAACTCCACGGCCGGCAACCTCTGCATGCCGGGGACGCTCAATCCGGAGAAGGTGTCGGGGAAGATCGTGATCTGCGACCGCGGCGTGAGCGCGCGTGTCCAGAAGGGGTTCGTGGTGCGCGACGCGGGCGGCGCGGGGATGGTGCTGTCCAACACGGCGGCCAACGGGCAGGAGCTCGTGGCCGACGCGCACCTCCTCCCCGCGGCGGGCGTGGGTGCGAAGGAAGGCGCGGCGATCAAGGCGTACGCGGCTTCCGAGCCCAACCCGACGGCCACCATCGTGGTGGCCGGGACGCAGGTGGACGTGCGGCCGTCGCCTGTGGTGGCCGCGTTCTCGTCGCGCGGGCCCAACATGCTGACGCCGGAGATCCTGAAGCCGGACGTGATCGCGCCCGGGGTGAACATACTCGCGGCGTGGACGGGGAAGGCTGGGCCGACGGGTCTCGCCGCCGACACGCGCCGCGTGGGTTTCAACATCATCTCCGGCACGTCCATGTCGTGCCCGCACGTCAGCGGCCTCGCCGCGCTGCTGCGGAGCGCGCGGCCGGACTGGAGCCCCGCCGCCGTCAGGTCGGCGCTCATGACCACCGCCTACTCCACATACACCGGCGGCGACGGAAGCGGCTCACTCCTCGACGCGGCGACCGGGGCGCCCGCCACGCCGTTCGACTACGGCGCAGGCCACGTCGACCCGGCACGCGCCGTCGACCCGGGACTCGTCTACGACCTCGACACCGTTGACTACGTCGACTTCCTCTGCTCGCTCAACTACACCTCCACCATGATCGCCGCCGTGGCGCGGAGCAGGAGCTACGGCTGCGCCGACAACAAGACGTACTCTGTGTACAACCTGAATTACCCGTCATTCTCCGTCGCATACTCTACGGCGGCCGAGAGCTCCGGCGCGGCGACGACGACGACGGTGACGCACAGGCGGACGCTCACCAACGTCGGCTCGGCTGGCACGTACAAGGTGAGCACATCGGCCATGTCCGGCGTCACCGTTGACGTCGAGCCGACCGAGCTGGCGTTCGCGTCGGCCGGCGAGAAGAAGAGCTATACGGTGAAATTCATGGCGAAGTCGCAGCCGTCGGGCACCGCCGGATTCGGCCGGCTCGTCTGGTCGGACGGCAAGCACAGCGTGGCGAGCCCGATCGCATTTACGTGGACTTGAACGTGCCAAGTCAGAGGGATGACCACCACACGCACTTCCACGGTCAAAGGGCTGTAGTGTAAAAATGGGGAGGGGATTTGGGGCAGTACAAGAATTTGGGGGATTTTGGAGGGGTTAAAATTTGGTGGTATTTCAAGTGTTCATAATGTTGTTATTAACTTAATTAAAGTTTAGATGGTGATTTGGGAGTGAATGGTGATGTGGGGTTTGAGTGATGGGTAGGATGGGTGTTGCTTTCATGGAATCAAATTATTAGAGTTAGGTTGGAATCTTCGGCTCTTGGCTATAGCTATGAATTAAGATTTGGGCCAGGGCTGGACCATATTGCAACTTTTGCAACGGAAGTTTCACTGTAGCAAAATGGAACTTGTGGGGGCTAAAATAGCAATGTGTCCCCAATAAATGTTTCACCTTCGATTGTTCTTTGTTCAATCACATTTTCCTCGCGTGTTAAAAGGGAATTTTGCTTGCTTCATGTTTCTATGGGCTGCTAGTTACTCTTTTCAAGATTAGACATCCACATCAACGATGTAATGGTGCCTTTGGTCGGAAGCTTTTGTGACGAGTTTCAACTCAAAAGTCGATGGAAACTGGATCTATGCCGTGCGCAATCACACTAGAAACTCTTTGTGGTTTGTCGCCTGACGCCTGTACGACCCATTGCGTAAGCTTGCACAAATTTTTTTTTTAAAAAAAGTGGTACATTACATTTTCTCCCATATTGGCGAAGGATCCACAATAACGTACGTATATATTCACTTGAGAATATAATATTACCAGAAATGAGAAAAAATAACAAGGGCTCTATCTATGCGTTTAAGTGCTTCATGGTGTTAATACCGACATCATCAAATTAAGATTTAAAAAGTTTGACTGAATCACTCTTCAAGCCGTCAAATTTTTATAATAAAAGAGACAGGAACATATAAGCTTTTCATGCACACCAACTAACAATCCCAAAAAATTATAGTAGTACTATACACGTCTGCAAAATCTTATCCTGAAGTTCATTATATCTTAAATAGCTTTTAAAGCAAAAATTGTTAAAAAATTATCTTTTATTACTTGTGTATAATGAATTTTAAGATTAAACTTTGCAGATATGTGTTAGTATTATTAGAAGTATGGGGTAATTGTGTTTGTATCCTGTGGATGATACGGGTACCAGGTATCCACTTGGATCAATATGGGCTTGCGAGAAGGAGGTGTTCTTGAAGATGAATTACGAGGCTCGGCCCATCATTGTCTTATCTTGAAGTTCATTATGTCTGAATAGTTTTTAAAGCAAAAAATTGTTAAAATTGTATCTTTTTATTACTTTTGTATAATGAATTTTAAGATTAAACTTCGCTACCATTATAAGTATTTTTTTCTAGATTTTTTGGTGATATTTGTTAGTTGATATGTATAGATTGTGCACGAAAAACTTCTCATGGGACATGTTCCTAGAAGTATGGGGATTGCATATTAGAAACGCCCCAAATCAAATGTATGTTCCCGTTGATTGATGCATTACCTATAATAAACAAAGTAGAGGCTCAGGTCAAAAGAAGAAAAAAGCATTGAAGGGGGATAAGTTTGACACTCCCACGTACGTATAACGGTATGAGTGCTAGCTCTAGCGCATAGTATTTTTCTATGTATGGTTACACATAGTTGGAGTGTTTGGTAGGAAAACTTTACGCATATAAATTTAAGGTAAATTCTTTTAGCATTTGTAGTCTTGAACTCCAATTTTGACCCAAAACTAAGAAAACTAGCTAAAGTTGGTTTGGGAGAGAGGAACATAAGGAAAAACAATGTTCAGTAATACCCAGCACTCGGTTCATGTCATCCCATGTGGTTTTGATTGGTAAGGCCAAAATTTTCATAGACATGGACCCTTTTTACATATTTTTCATCGATATGGACTTAATTAAATGGCATCCACATCAATAGACATGCATAATATATAGAAATGCTCCAGTGAAATGCAACAATATATTTTAAAAAAAATATATGAAACAGTACAGATATAGAGCATCGATTCGGAAGCACAATATGCAAAAACGAGTAACTTAATGTGGAAGTAAACAATGAGATGGTGTGGCATAAAAGATGCATGCATGAACTTTTTACTTGAGAGAATAGAAGAAAAATATATAAAGGAGTCATCTTAAAGCACAGCCATATAAATGTTGCCTAAGATATAGCGAAAGCAGGGAGGACACCTCCTGATGAACAGATCGCAACTTTCCATACGATATACTTAAGATTAATTTCATTTTATTAGATGATACATGAGACATATTATTACAATATAATTCTTATAGGACAACTGTACAATCCATATGTAATGAGTGGCACATGTCTTCCCTAAACTTATGGCAATTTAACTATTTATTTTGCATATGTCTTAGAGCACTGCACTATGCACCTTAAACTTATGTCAATTTAACTATTTATTTTGTTATCACTAGATATACGATGCAGTCTATCAGCAATCATGTCTTCCCTAATTAAGTGCATCATTAAACAAGCTGTGTAAGGTAAAGAGAGGCAAGAGCAGAGCAGGACAGGGAGGCTACGGAAAGAAGGCGAATAAAAGCTTGGCCGCTGGTTCAGGTGGTGAGAAAGCAGGCACATCCCAAAAAAGAAAAGATTAATCAAATTAATCGCACTGTGACAGCCACTTTAATAAAAGGCCAAAGGCTGCAGCTTCCTCGTGACATTTGCCGCTTAAACAACAGAGAGTGATGAGTAAAGAAGATAGAAGGAAAAATAACAAAGACGACTAGGAGAAAGATGGACGGATACGAATAAAGCAAAGCAGGGGGGAAATTTTGTTCCTCATCACGATCTTGTGCTTGGCATCGATCGACAAAGCCCCGTGAATTTAACAAATAATGCAGGCTTTGGTAGCTCCCCGGCTGGACCAGTGTTGTTTTGCCTTTTGCGTGCCTTCTGGGGAGGACAACTTCATTTTCATTTTTAGAGGTTAAATCTCTGTTGGGATGATGAGCCAGAAATGTGTGTACCTTATCTGCAATTGAGCCCTTTTTAAAGTCAAGACAATAAAACTGAAATGCGTTTAGTACCCGCTTCGTCTTAAAATATAACTACAGGCTTTAAACTCCCTAAATTTTAAACTACAACAATAGATATATTTTTAGACCGACGAAGTATATTGTTAACATTTGTAGGACGCTAAAATGAGAAACTACAAGCTCTCTTTTTATAGTGAAAAACTTACCACGTCATTCATGGGAATTATGCCCATGGTTCGCCTTATAGGCTTTACCCAGCAAGATGTCGACACAGATGTATGCACAACCTATTTTTTTAAATAGAATAAAAACCATAAATTATATAAAATTGTACTTTAATCAATTAATTATAGTCAAGTTTCACAAATTTTTCATGGAAAATTCAAGTAGCGGCTTGGATTTTGGAAGAGAGTAAATGATTATCAGGTCATCATGCACATCTAGCTGATTCTCCCTTTGTTACTAAATCTCTTTTCCAACTTAAAGTCGCAAGGAGGATCCACTCAAGCATGGGGCAGCAGTGGTGGAATACTGGAGTAATCCACAAAGAAACATGTACATGTGGACATGATTACACTTTTTTAAGAACAAGGGTAAGTACGTGGGAAGCATGTGATTGGTGCATAGCTTCAACCATGAAATGTGAATTGTAGTGCCCATATTCATGTGCACGCTAACATAGTTAGCATGTGTTGTGTATATCTGAATTCTAGTGCCCATATTCAGAACACGTGTTTTTTCAGTCAAGATTACAAAACTGAAATGCGTCTAGTAACATTACATATCTATTTCTGCCGGCCTGCGACCGTGCATAGCCTCTAGAAAAATTTGAAATATTTTTTAGGTCTTTTTATGCCTAAAAAATTAAAAGAGTAAATTGCACTTTGCACCGGGTAAAATTTACCTAGTTTTACATTGCATCGGGTTTAGTGCATACTTTCCCTTTGCACCGGGGTACGTCAAAATAAGTTTCACTTTGCATCGGGTTGTATCATATAATTTAAATAAAATCTTGTAAAATATATAAATAGAATTTAGAAATAATTTGAATTTAAGCTAGGTTTTGCAAAGTTTAATTCAAAATTTAAAAATGTATGAAAATTCTAGTTTTAATGACTTCGCTCTCTATGCTAACTCGGTGGAAAGTGAAATTTATTTTGACGTACCCAGTGAAAAATGAAAGTATGCGCTAAACCCGTTGTAAAGTAAAACTAGGTACGTTTTATCTGGTGTAAAGTGTAATTTACTCAAATTAAAATCTCAAAAGAAATTTTTACAGGTACATCCTTAAAAGGTCCTCCTGAGATAATCCCACGGAAATAGTTGATTTTCGCGGGCGAGAAGATACGGACGGTTTGGCCTTATGTTGTCAAAGTAAACCCTTTATTTCGCAAAACTGATACAAGGAAAAGAATGGTATATAATATTCACAGGTTGTTGTTGTTGTTGGTATTGTTGCTGCTCCACGACCATTGCCACTTCCCCCTCGTCCTCCCATCCCCCGCTGTTACTATCTACGTCGGAAGTTTTTTGAAAAGATTACTTTTGTTTACTGGGTGCCACGTCAGTAAAACCACTTTTCTATACTGCACTATGAACTTAGATAAACGGGATTCGGAAGTTTGAGGATAAACATTTTTGGTATTGGTGTTTAGGGATGATTTTGAAACTCGACGTGAAGATAAGGGACGCAAAATGAACTAATCCCATGGCTCTATCAACAATTCGGCCCATACATGAGGCACACAAATGAACTATTTTCTAGCAAGAGATAGGTCCAGTCGAAAGTAACAAGTGAGGCCGTCCATTTGGACAGAGCCCATCGGGCCCATACAAAACTACCCGACGACGAGGCCCATTAGACCAGGTGGCCCACGTGGAAGACAGCTTCTCTCTATGCGCGTGTGGCGGCGCCCGGCTAACCCTAACGCGATAGCCACACCCACCACCCACTTGTTTTCCCCTTCCTCCGCTCGAGAACACCGAGACCTAGCAACACACAGGAGGAGATCGAGATCGAGATCGAGGAGAGGCGATGGGGAAGTTTTTCGAGCCCTTCGACCCGTGGCCGGTGTTCTTCAGGAGGGAGTTTAAGCGCTGCTGGCCCTTCCTCACCGGCTTCGCCATCACCGGCGCCGTCATCGTCAAGATGACCGCCGGATTCACCGAGGAGGACCTCAAGAACTCCAAGTTCGTCCAGGAGCACAAGAAGCGCTGATCTGCCTCCGTGCTCCAGGTACGAATCTCCTGCGCCTGCCTCGTCGATCTCCGTTGATCTGATCTCATCTGCTGCCTGCCGGGTCAAGATCTGGTTCTTCCGCGTCTTGCGGTAGATCTGGACTTGTTCATCCATTTGGGGATGTTTGTTTGTTGTACTGCTTGATGCTGGCATGGTTTGGTTTGGTTTCGATTTGAATCGAATCTCATCGATTGAGGCAACGGCAGAGAGTGATTTGGGGGAATCAGGAAATTTATTTAGGGAAAAAAATATAGGAGTCTTTCTTGGCACATCTTTTGTGAGGTGATTATTAGTCGTCCATGAAATTGAGGATTAAGCAACTTGGCTCACCAATATTGCTGCATAATCGAGATTCCCCAAGTTTTTGGGAAAAAAAATGCATTGTGGACATAAGCAAGTGGCTAATCCTTAGGTATAGCTGAGAGTTTATTTTGTAGAATAATTTATGCATCTAAAGGCTTTACAAGCTTTGTGTCCTCTTGAAGAGAAGTAGAAGTCCAATTGCTATTAATGTGTTAAAATTTTACTTGCTAAACTTACATAAATGGAACACAAATCATGGAAGTACTTCTTTGCGCCCAAGCTTCAGTACAATCAGTATTACTATCAAAACGATGCATAATACTTTGACACTGCATATTATAAATAGGGTTTTCTCATCAAGGATAAAGAAAGTTGCTGATGCTACTTTGCTATCCAAAACATACATTGTTGTTCTGAAACATAATGTTTTTAGGCAGTACATTGATTTTACTATCTAGTAATAAATTAAGGTTGAATGAAATTTAATGAAAAAGTTGAAAAAGGTGTATGCCCTGCTGCAAAATGGGAGGAAGAATGTATGTACCTGTGAAAAAAGAGGTTGTTCTTCCTCCACGTACGAACTTTCTCAGCATTGTAGCTTATGTCAATAAATTTACTCAAATCATGATTGTCATGTAGCTACAGATCTGTTTCTTGTTGCTTCCCTTTTATATCTCAAGCAGAGAAGGTCCTTTTCGAAAGCAGCCCACAGTGATTTTAATTTTCTGACTAGTGTGCAAGGGATTCCGTTCACTAAAGCCCTGTGCCCCTACACTGATGCTGCAGGGTTAACTAATATGACGAAACCACTGCTTGGAGTTACTGCATATGACTCCCTTCCATACTAAATGATAATTTTGTCGCAACATATGTATGCTTGATGGGCCTTGGGAGTATTACCTGAAACAAATTATTATTTGACCTGGCTATATGCCCTACTCTGTTTGGTTTTATCATCTCATATTTGAGACCACAAACACTTTAAAGTTGTTAAAAATGTGAATGTGTATTTGTTTGTTGAGGTGCTTAAGGATTCGTTGAGGATCAAATTGGCTGCTGATGAGACATCTTTGCGGTCTTAGTGTACTTCCAGAAAATTCTAGTTCTGTCAAATGTAACATTTTTTTTGTTAACGACAAATTCTGCTAGGCACTCTGATGATAAATCAGTGCACCTGATGCTTTTGCCTACAATTGTTTGAAGTCTTGGGGAAAGTGCTGTTTTTTTTCCTTTTCTGAACCGTACATAACAAGTAAAAAACTAGAGATTATTTGTGCTATTTGCTTGATATTTAGTCATCAATTTTGCTAAAAATCACACTGTTTTTAATCATAGGATTATTTCCAAGATTTCTGCTAGATAAAAATAAGAAGAAAAAAATAGCCATAGATGATGTTGTTATATACTAGCCAATAAAATTATATATGAGGCTATACATGTAACAATAGTGTAAGGTAACTTATGTTCAAAAAATCTGTGTGATTCTTTTTCTAAAAAAAACCTTATAACTTGTAAATAGTTCCTTAGTCATTTACCATGTTTTGTAAAATTTGAATAAAAAATTGCAAACCATTTTTTTTTTGCATGCATGACATGACATATTGGACTATATTTTCAGGTCTCCTGTTTGTTGAAGTACTTACAATACTTAATCTTATTGTATCTGCAGGTGAAAGAACAGCTGGGATTGCCCGAGTCTTCAGTGTGGCTGGCTAGTTCTATTCTGCTGTTCCAAATGAACCTGCTTGTTTTTTGTTTATCCATTTGGGTGGGCACTTCTGCTCCAAATTGTATCTAATAAGAGGCGTTCGAATCGTTGGACCAAAAGTTTCAGCTTCTGGTTATGAACTTCTAATACTCTTTTTAAGTCTTACCCTGCTTCCTGGCTTAATTTCGGGTTCATCGATTAAGTTTTCTAAAGGTTATTTTGAGTGGTAAGAACATCAAAGGGCTTGTTTGGTTGGTTTTCAAACGTTAGGCACAACATCGTTTCTTAAGTAAGTTTTGGTTCATCGGTGTAATATGTATTTGCCACTCATTTCGTAGGCGTATTTCGTCAAATTTTGTCTTAGGAGCGGGGATTAAATTTTTAGAAACACATTTTGGCGATACCTAGCCAAAATGTGTGGCTTGTGTAGAATTGAACAGTAGCACACAATTATCTCGAACTCTTTGTTCCATCTCATTTCAAACGAAAGAGCACTGTTATACATATGATAATTTCGTACAATTGTCTTACGATGAAACGGTTCTCTCCTAAACAGCTGTGGTTTGTTAACGTTAAGGCCAAACAAGAGGATTCTACTGACGCTTCTCTTTTGCAGACAGATGCTGGTCGCATAAAAAACGGATGTTGATCAGGCTAATGAAAATGAAACAACCAAGGTCCTCCTGTTTGTTTGAGTTGTAGCTTTTCTGAAAAGCTGCGGTAGACTTTTCGTTCTGAAAAGACAATCATAACTTTTAGAAGATGTATTTTGCTTTCTAGGTTAAAAAGCCATAAAAAACTCATAAAACTGAGCTTTTCAGCTTCCCGTATAAACTCAGCTTTTCTGAGTTTCTTGCTTTTCAGAAGCTGCACGAAAAATTAGCTGTTTGTTTGATCTTCTGGCTTTTCACGCTGAGAAGCTGTCCAGAAGCTCAAACAAACATGCCCCAAGATAGCTTTTGCAATCTATAATCTGGCTAGAAAATTGCTTATATTTGTTGAAGATCTGAATGGAGTACCAAACCTACAAATTATTTGCATTACACATGCTCCGTTTATTTGCGTTGCATGCCCTGTTTCGGTATGCGTTGTCCATGTTAGGCGTTAGATCGTACAAGTATATCGTACGCACAATATTTTCCCATACGAAATGGCTATTTTTTTGAACTTATACGAAATGGCTATTGGGCGACGTGTTTTCTCCTATGATGTTTCCCTCCTACGACGTTTCTCTCTCCGGTTTTTTCTCATTTTGTTTTCCATTTGCAATGCAGGATAATGTTTTTCTTTTTCTTTTCTTATTCGTGTATTTGTGTTTCTGTGTATGTATAGAGTTTTTTATACTTTCAAGGGACAAACTTCGTACGGATAAAGTTTTATGTATAAAGTGTTTGAGCAAAGAGTACTTAACATACATATAAAGTTTATATTTATAAAATTACTACATCTCTGAAAGCTTATATTTATAAACTTTTTATATATATATATAATTTATATACGTATAAAGTATATGTATATGCATAAAATGAGTTGTGCTGTAAATTGGTAATATATGTTGTCTATATACCAAAAATAGAAAAGGCTCGTGGACTTATATTGACAGAAGCATACATGTTGGCTAACAATAGAAAAGCCTCTCACATGTGTTCCATCACATTTCGAGAAGTCAGTGCAGTGGGCATCTGGTTTAACGTATCCACCTGCTGCTTTATTGGTTTGGGTTTACTTGTGCGAAGCCCAGTAGAAATTCTAGCCTGCTATCCTAGCTAGACTCCGTGGCGAAACCCAGTAGAGATTCTAAACTTCTAGCCTAGCTATGTGTGATCAGACTTCTTTTGCACTCCTTGTTTTTGCATGATCTCGTCCAAAGACAGAAAGAAGATACACATTCCGAGTTTTTTAACTATAGTAATCAATAATTCCAGAATTAAATAGTTATTGAATAAAATATGATACTTATGAAAATATGACAGGCGCTATTACTTGGAGCGTCCGGTTTGGACGCTGTCTTGAACAACGTCCAGTCAGGACGCGCACTGCAACGGCGTACACGGCCTGTTGCTTGCGGTTGCCTGCTTCTCCACCCAACGTCGGTCGAACGTTGACTTGAAAAACCTGATTCTAAGAGGTTAAGGGTTCACCACTTGTATATTAGAACATGCACAGATGCACATGCTCCACTTCCCATAGGTAAAACAAGTTAGAAAAAGAGCGACAAAAGACGTCGACGGAACGGACACTAAACAACTCCAAAAACCCTAACAGAGCCTACAATGGTACAAGACAAGTAGACAGGATAACTGTTGCTAAGCTCCAAAATATACAACAATTTGACCTTGCAGGGTTGGTGTGTGTGTGAGTTCCAAGTTCCCAATAGGTGAGGAAGGACTAAGACAGTGGACTTGAGAATATTAGTATTCCTCAATCTTAGACAGTGGTTTCATCTTCCCAGGAAGAACACACAACCCTAAGAATAAAATTATTCCTCACATCAAGAAATTAAAGGTGGTGCAATTCCATTAATGCCAGGGGCAAGAAGGTATCAAGGTTCTGAAGCTTCAACGAATGGAGCAAAGCAATTAAAAAGAAGAGGAATACTGCTACCATGGTTGCAAAGCTCATTACAGATTATACACAAGAGAACTCTGTTCATCAACAGTATCAAACTAACACAGCACCTGGGGGAGGTAGAGTGGTAGCCTAGAAGAAGCACATGGGGGCCATGCCATCAGAGTAATGAATCATTACTTCCCCCAACATACTGCAGACCAAAGTAAAATGCAAGCAGACCAAAAAGCCACATTGATGTCATACTGTAGCAATGCAACATCATAGGGAGACAAAATCATTTTTTAAGTACTCAAAACAGGTGGTGTGAGCAGAGTAGCAGACATCACAAGCAGTTCAACCCATCACAACATACATGTTTTGGATTACATCAAACTTCTGTTGAGTACACCTTCATCTCATGATAAATAAGAGAGATGCAAAGGAAGGTTTAAAAGAAAAAAAAAACTTACAATCAGAAAACTATGAAGTAACAACCGCTCGGAGGTTCTACTTATCCCAGAAGTTAGCTTGAACAGGAAGCATCACCAAGCACAGCACGTTGAACTGCCAATTGGATGTGATGACAACTAAATCCACCAATCAGATGCGACGGAAACAAGTCGAGAACTAAATTACTGTCGGTTGCCAGCGAGGAAATCCTTCTTCCCCACTGACACCAATGACCAATCAGTATTGCTAAAGGAGAACAAACACCATTACCACAGTGGACCTTCCACATGTGGCTGGAATGGAGAACGCACCATGTTATTTCAGATGGCACTGTCAAAAAGCCTGAGGTAGCAAACGAGGCTACCTACTACCCATTTATCAAGATGAGATTAGAAAGGATGATTCACACAGATCACCATCAAGGATATGCAGGAACTGGTGAATGCATCATGTTGCTCCCTATACACAAAGGACATTTGGTTCTAGAAACTCCAAATCCTTCTTCAACCTGTTTTTCACCTACACTACATTCATCAAAGTCAGTCAACTGCAATGTAAGAAGCATGTATGGACAGGCTACAGATCAGTTGTGATCTTCAAGTATAGTTCCACTCCATGCTACTTTTTCATCAACTGACTTCTCCAATGCAGCAACTTTGGCACGATGGCCAGGGGGAGGACCGACCTTGCTCTTCTCACCATGAGAAAGCTCAACAGTTTCACTGATAGATCCAGACTTGATATCAGTGGGTGGTATGAAACAGTCTATGGACAAACCAGGGACATTGAACGCAACCTCCTCAATGTTCCATGCCTCCTCCATACGAGTCTTGGTGTGGCTCATGGCCACCTCGCCGAAACGGAATAGGGTCACAGCCGAGCGCCCAGAATGTGCAATCATTATACCTTCCACTGGACGATAATCCTCGATGAATGAATTGATGGTAGTCTCCCAGTAAACAGCATCTCCTCCGGTTGTTGACTGGATCCGAGTCAGGTGTGAATCTTCAATATGGACAAGGAGGCCAGTTCTCTGGCTGAAATATCCAAACAACACATGCCTAATGATCTCTGCAAGGCCCTCGCTGCGTGCCTTAAGGGTCTCAGGTTCTGTGCACAGTTTCAGAATGAAGCAATCCTCCCCATTCACCTTCCTCTCTCCAATGCAGCGTGCACCAGCAAACATGCTTGCAGCAGTCAATGGATCCAAGCCCTATAAAGACATTGACCAAAACATTTGAGTAAAACTTAAGCTTCTCCCTGGCTGAATGGGCAGAGGCAACCACTTACAAGGTGTGGGCTAGGAGCAGTGCAGCCATACCTGAAGTGCACGACGGAGAGGGCGAACAGGGCCTTTGGCAGCATGGGCACCGAGCCACGGGGTGTGGCGCCACACAAGCTTGCCATTGCAGCCAGCATGCACCTTGCTCCCACCGACAGCCAGCTCAATGTACCACATCTCAGGAGCCATCTGCCAAAGGACAAAGCGGCCTGGCTCGGCGCAGCGAGCAGCATTGCGGTTCTTGACAAGGCGGCCAGCAGTCTCAAACTCGGTGGCTACCATACGCACCTTGCCCATAGTGTAGGCGTTCCGCACGGACGCAAGAAGCCTCTGCCCACCAGAGGCCGCCAGGTATTGCTGCAGTATGTACTGTGCCGACGAGGTCTCCTGTAGTCAACCATATTAAGGACCAATTCTAGAGTCAACTAAACAGTAAAAAAAACTAGGCGACCATGTTTTAGTGTTTTACAGCATATAGTCAACATTTCTGAATCAAGGAACAACTATAACAAATTTTCACATTTCATCATCATTCCCTAAAGAACTAACAGGATTGCTATATACCATAATTGTAGACATAAATAATAAACCCAATTAATTCTTCCAAAACAATAAAGCAGTATAATCATCAGTAAAAATATTTTTACAGTATACAGTACCATGAATTCACTAATCAAGAGAACTCAGGCATACACATCCATGAAAATTCTACCCCAAGCATTTCATCTAACACTCGACTAGACCGAATCTAGAGCACGAAAAAGGGGAAACAGAGAGACTGATGCCAAGGAGGAGGAGAAGCAGCAACTTACGATGGGGGTGTCCTTGATGCTAAGGTGAGGGAGCGGCTCGGCGGCGGAGACATGCACGGGCGCGAGCGGCGCGCCCATGACGCCGAGGAGCAGCCGGAGGTCGTTCCGCGCCGCGCCGGCGCCGGCGGCCGCCGCGGCGAC
>CM002481.1:18265988-18280778 GCA_000325765.3 Leersia perrieri
CCGCCGCCGCCGCCGCCCTCGCCGTCGCCGGAGTCCGGATCGGGCCCCTCCATGAGCGGCGCCAGCATCTCCCCTCCGCCGCCGCCGCCGCCGCCACCCCCGGACATCCTCAGCGCCGCCGCCATCTCCGCCGCCTCCGACCTGCTCCGGCGAGCCCTCGCCGGCGACATCCCGCGCGCCACCTCCTCCCGCAGCGCCGCGAAGAAGCCACCCTTCCGCTCCATGGATGGATGGACCGAGACAGGGACCTGTTCACAAATGCAGAAAACTTTGCGGGGCTCTCTACCAAAGAAGTTTTTTTTCTCTCTCTGGTGTGTGGACTGGACTGGTGGGGAATGAAGGTTTGGTTTGAGAATTTATACGGAAGTGAGGGGGGTTTGGACGGCAAAAAAGAGAAGGTGGGTAGGGGCCTGAGGCAAGGAAGGCAAAGCTATAGCAAAAGGCTAGCTGGACGAAAGAGTGGACCGAGTGGTGTGTGGTGTGTTGACAGCGAGAGAAGCCGTTTATACGCACAAAGTCGGCTGCCGCTTCCCCTCACCGCCCAAACGAGTGTGATAGGTGTGCTCACCCCTTAATTTGCTCCCCCAACACTATTCCTGTTCCTATTCCTACAGGAGCATTATTTTAGATCATGTAGGTGTATTGAGGTTAGCATGTTAGGTAATTTCGTTTCTTGAAATGGTTATTTCCTAGGTAAGAGATCATGGAATGTTCTAAAGCAATTTTGATGTGATAATCTAGGGTTGTTCGTACGCTAATCTACAAGTACATAGAGCGTGTTCCATGCAAGTGACGACAAGGATAGTATTTGGCGGGAATTTTGTGTTTCATTCGAGAGACAATGACTGGTTTGGAGAATCACAGTGTGTGCTACACGTCAAGCTTGTAACATAGTACATATATAGAGCGTGTTACATGCAAGTGACGACAATAATAATATTTAGTCAGAATTTTGTGTTTCATTTGAGGACGCTTACTGGCTTGGAGAACCGTCGTCTATGCTACACGACAAACCTATAAGGTAGTGGCATAGATCATGTTTCATGTAAGTGACGACATGATAATATTTGGCGGGAATTTTGTGTTTTATTTGTGGGACGATGATTGGTTTGGACAATGTGTTGCACATGATAGGCCTGTAAGGTAGTACGTATTGTGTGTTTCATGCAAGTGACGACAAGGATAATTAGTATTTCACGACTATATTTTGTTCTATTAATTTGAGGGATAATGATTGGCTTGGAAAATCCTCATCTTCGCTACACGACAATCCCATAAGTAAGTTAACTCATAATGTAATGTATGTTTTATGCAATTAACAAAAAGATAATATTTGGCGGGAATTATGTGTTTCATTTGACGGACGATGATTGGCTTAATAGGATAATTATCGTCTACGCTACACCATGATCCCGCAAGGTTTTGGCGATAGTATTGATTGTGTGACTTGCATGTGTATATTGAATTAATGCACAATGATTATGTTCTTCTGACAAGATAATTGGCGGAAAGGCAACGTGGGCCTTGAGTCACTAAGGACATGGCTCGCCATCAGATTAAAAGCCCATATAATGTTGTGTTTATTTTCATCACGGCGGCGATATGATACAAACATATTCTAAATAGGCCGAGTCGGCCCAAGCCTTACTCATTAGTTTAGTGAGCCCTTATTGACAACACATGTACATCGAACATAGATACGTAATGAATGATAAGGTACCAAATAGAGAAGAAAAAACCACAAGATTAAAGAGGGTCGATCTTTGTGGAGCTATGTTATAACAATATAGTGAAGAAAATATGGTGGTGCGATAATTAAGGAGACAACACTAGTCATGGAAAACAATTTGATGACTAATATGGAATGTAACTAAGCTTGTTGATACCAATAAAGGTTGATATAGAGATAATCAGTGGTTTGTGTGGGGTGTTTATAGAGGCATTCCGATGGAAACCACTATTATCGTTGGTAAAGATGAATCCGACTGGTAAGGTTAACTAGGATATGAGTCGATATGAACCATTTAATTTATTTGATTATCTCCATCAGGTTATTAAAACTCTGGCATGTTATATTTACTCTGCCCGATGAAATTTTGACATATATGCTTTGTTAATCTAAACGGATGATAATATTTTTACTAGAGTGAATCAATAGTTAAGTATTTTGGGCATACGCAAAGGTTAAAGCAAAAATTCCAAAATCGGTTGACACCCAATTCCATATATTGCATTCACCGGGTGCACCCCTTATAGCATGAGGCGGTGAACCGACCCATGGCGCAGCCCCTGGCAGAGGTCCGCGCGCGCGCATGACCGATCGACGGCGCGGACACCCTCTTGTGTCAGCGTCACGGCTACGCTCTCCCCTCCTCCCACGCGGTTTGCCCGACGGAAAAAGGGGTGAGACCTCCCCCGCTCGCGCGGCCTAGCCTCCGCTGCTAACCGCTTGCATGCGTTGCGTCGACGTGCCACATATCTTGACTTGTAGCTATGCTACCCACCCCAGCGATGCATCGTTTTGGAACGGCTCGCCTCGCTCGCATGCATGCGCGCGTCACGGGGGATCGATGAGGCCGCCTAGCTCTGACCGGCCTGGGGATAGATAGAGATAGAGATAGACTGCAGATGTTAATTAGGTAGAAATAGATATATAGATAGATATGCGTCATGGCGTAGCGTGGCCGGTTTTCGATCGAGTCGTGTGGTTGCGCCCGGGCCTCGTTCTGTTTTGGAAACTTGCCACACCCACACTAGTGCCAGTATACGATCGACACGGTAAACTACAAGGGAGGACTCTGTAATAAGCTACAGCTGTGCAGGATTTTCCGGAAGGATTGTTTGCAGTTTGGACTTTGGAGTAGTACGTACCATGAGAGCTAATTAATTGCAAGGAGTTATTAAGTTGCTTCACGATGTGCTGGACTTTGTTGGTTAGTTTCACTAAAAGTTCACTAAGCGTGTCTCATGCGACTAGGCGCGCACCCGGTCGGTCTTTAATTACATATAAGCCTTCTTATTTTTAGAGATCCCTTGCGAATATACTCGGAAATTACGTTACGATTTCACTCTAACGTACAGGTATACCGGCCGTGTATACCGTATACGGAAATTACATGCATGTCGATTCCGTGCGCTTCTTCAGGTAATCAGGTGTATATTTATGACGTGGCTACACGTACACACGAACTTTTTACACGGTGCCTTTCAGTCAAGATGGTATCGTGAAGGCACTTGCAGGGGATACAAATTGGATGGATTTGCATTATTTACTATACGGAAGAGGAGAGCAAGATAACCTCGTCTTTTCCACAGAATTTATGTCACTCTAGTTTGTCGTCATTCAGTAGCCTCGGTCAGTCTTGGATTCTTCTTGGCCATGGGGTTCGTTTTGTACTTTTGCCAAGTCTGTTGAAAGGGTTTGATGAGCTACAGCTACGCAGTTTTGGAAGGACCTCTTTGTTGTTGTACAACACTATAAGCATGATGTCAACAGAAATGGAAGGACTTGCGTCAAAAGGAGATAGCTAGTTTGGTCGCATTTTGTATCGCGGGATTTATTCATTACCTAATAACCGCGCAACAATATCAACTTTCCTTTTTCTTCGTGACAGAAATTTAGGAACAAAATCAATCGTCAATGTTACGACGTGCTCTAAAAATTCATGTGCTAACAAGTTTCTTTGATCTTACTATGACTTAATTGCAGTGACCACTCGAACGGTTATGTTTTAAACCTGTGAATGAGAGAGCAAGGGCTGGAGGGATTTCGCTAGCTATATATAGTGGTGGACAATAATGAGTGGAAGCGACGGGTAAAGGAGGAGATGGTTGAAGACACAGTGGGGGTGCAATGTATTAGTAGGGGGTGGGGTGGTAGGGATGAAGACATAAATAGCGTAGAACCATATTGGGTGATAGCGATGTTGCTGCCTGAGACAAGTGAGGACAGTGCTAGCTACGAGTGCATTGGAATCAAAGAAAGATGAAGGGCTTCAAGCAAGAAGAAGCCGACGGGCTTCAGAGGTGCTAGAGGCGACAAAGGTAAGGGTAGCATTAGGTCGGTGGTAGATAACGAAGATGGGGGAATGTGAGTCGGCGGTGCCACTGCTAAAGCCATGGAACGGAGGGCGGTGCATTTTGGACAAGTGGTTAGGAGGCGGCGGGCAATAGCTCAACAAACCTAGCGGCTTCTGCTGCTAGACACGGCGAAACATCGGGCCTTCTCTAATCATTGACATCCTTAGCAATGAGGGGTCGCTGGCGGACTACGACAAGGAAGGAAGTATGTGCGTGAGGAGAAGGCACACCGTCCTATGAGATATTTGGTGATTGTTTGTTAGGTAGCCCTGAAGAACGAAATGGGACATAGTATGGCATAAGTTGATTCGATTTCGATTCAAGAATAGAAATTCACATCATATAAAGCATCTAAAACATTTGTATATGACATAGTCACCTTTTTCATATATACATGATTTGCTAAGGGATTATGTCATTGATCAACAACTGATTTGATTTGGATTAAAGAATAGACTTTAACATAACGGAATTGCTAGAAAACTTTCTACAGTTTTCTCCATCTCAATTCTCAAAATAGTCAATTTGTGTTGGATCGCTTTGAGATCCGTATAGAGATCACTGGTTACATATGAGTATGTAACTACAATTACACTTACGCTATATTGTATTACTTTTGACTATATCTCACCCACAAAACTATCGAAGGTTAGATAGATAGTTCCTTAACATAATATAAGAATCTAAAATATTTCAATATGACATAGATAATCTGTTTTAATATATAAACATGATTATGATCTGTGTTTATGTCATTGGACTTTAAAGGAGGATCAAATACTACCCTGGCGTGATATATCTGTGGTTATTAGCATGTGACGATAAAAAACTAAGAAAAACTGAAACTTACTCATCATAAATATATATAGAAGAGACAAGCATGCACTACCACAGAGACAGACTTTTGTGTCGGGTTTGGAACCGCAACAAAAACTTTGATACAAATGACACAAATGGATGTGTACCGGTTCCTTAAAACCGGCACAAATAGGTGGGGAAAAAAGAATGAGCGGCTTGAAATCCAATTCCACCTCCTGCTGCCTGATGCCGCTGTTGCATGATGTTGCCCCCTTGGTGCCCCTGTTTCCCATCCCCTAGGGCAGCCAGATTCGGTGGCCTCTGACCTCCCGGCGATCCGATCTGGCGTCAAGGACTGACAGGGGAGGGGACTCCGCGAGGGCTTAGGCTAGTAGCGGGCCAGCTACCGCCGTCGCTAAGGGTAGCACCGCCTCTGCCGGGGCCGTCCATGCCGCCAAGAAAGAGGCCGCTCCATCATAGTTCTTTTAGCATGCCCCTGCTATTGCCATCGAGGGCAAACGGTCCCCTCAAGCTTCTCGTCACCACTGGGGACGTCAAGGACGAGCTCGCCATCACCGGTCTCGCACGCCCCGGGGACAAGCACCACTGTCTGGTCTCATGTGGCCTGGGGACTAGTGCATCATCGCCAGTCTTGCATGGCCATAGGATGAGCACACCGCTCAGGAGATGATAGAGGAGAGGGAGTGGAGAAAGGATATGGGAGAAGCGAAGAGAACGAGAAGAAAACAAGAGGCCAAGAGAGATGATAAGATCGAGCTGGTCTCTGCCACTTTTTGGCTTTTATATTCAACTCGATTCGGCTTGACTAGATTAGTGTTGGCTTTTTTCAATATACGTTCACAATAAAAACAGCACAAATAAGTGAACTACTTATTTGTGTGGGGTATTATTTTGAACCGGAACTAATGAGTAAATATTTGTGTCAGGTATTAGGCTTTTTTTTGACTGTCAGTGGCCTTATTGTGTGCTGGGTTATAATGAACCGCACAAATATATCGGCAAATATATACTTTTAATGTACCGTACAAATGTACGTACAAATGTAGTAGAGACTTATGAACCGGCCCTAAGGATACTTCTGATAAAAATATGGTTTCGAATGTTATGTGCTGGATTCTTCTTTTGTGTACCATTATTACTAAATTCAGTGCTGAGGATACTATAAATTGATGGCGACCAATGCATGCAGTGACCATTTCCCTACAATAACAGCAGAAAGATCTGCATCTTTGGTGGTGACATTATTACAGACAAGCTAGCTAGTAGCGCAGCCTAGCACAAGAAGAACATGATCGAGTGAGATATATATGCCGTGCAATGTGCATGCATCACTGTCGTGTGGTTAATTAATCCCCTTTTTTGGTTGGTGAGCGGCGATATGATGTTAATCAATCCCATGTTGGGCATCGCATGATGATGTAGGGTCATACGTACGCAGCACGGGACTAATTATTAGCTTGGATCTGCTAGCTATAGCTATTAGATCGATCTGTAGCTTAGTTCGTCGTCGATCGGCCAGGCAGGCAGGATATACCGAGAGGACGGCGACGACCCCGTTGATCTCGTAGCAAACTGCAAAAGACGACAGACTGTTCGTTGCTTCGATCGAGGTTAAAATTTTTAAGCAGTTCATATGTTTATTGTCTTATAGAGCTGATCGATCAAGCCTCCCCTCGATCAGAACAAAAAAAACCACTACTTAATTAAGTTCATGTTGGCTTGACTTCTCACTGTTCCTTTAATTAATTTAGTTAGGCCCTTGTACGGACGATGGTTATTTTACCATATCGCACTGTATATGACCATGGATTAGGTGGCTTAGCTTATTACGTACTGTTTATCACGAATTGCAATGGAAATGTGGTCAATACGGAGATTTTCAGTTGGCACGGCCGCACATAGAGATTTAGCAAGTGGAGACGGCTATGCAAGTGCATGTTGAGATTTTAGTTTACAAATACGACTTTTTGTGTTTTATTAATTTTTTTATATGTATCCTGTGAGTATAAACATTATGTTTTTTAACCTCACATAGACCAAGACTTTTAATTCCAGTACTTCATTATAAAACAGCAACAAGTATATCACCCTGTTATTCTTGCGCGCACTTGCAACTATAAAAGGCTGTAGGCCGGCCCTCAGGTCTGTTCACTGTACACGATGTACCAAATAAGGCAGGTCGATCTGCCGTCATACCGTTCCACAATGACGAGTAATCACTATCAATGACCACACTAGAGCCGTGGGTGAGATCATCATTTGTTCTTTCAGATTAGCAAAGGTGTTTTTTATTTGATTAGAGGCAGGCAGAGCACTGGACACTAGCCAGTAGGGTACATGCATATGTATGATGGAGCTTAGCATAATTAGGATAACATGGTGGCATCAAACTCCATAGCAAAATTAACGTGAACGGCTGAAAACAACCAAACGGGCCAGACCAAATCATGCTGATTGGCTATCTAGCTAGCTATGCCTATGAACAACACATCTTACGTACTGAGCCCCCTATCAGTAATTAGAATTAATTAGTCTAGCTCTGTTTATTATTAAATAGGGAGCAATAATATACTGTAAAACATCTGCTGCTCCTTGCTCTCATGTGGTGCCAACCACAATGCCCTGTTCATCTCGCCTTTCTTTCTCTCCTTTACCACTTGGATAGCGACTTTTGACAGGCCAAATGCACATATATAGTAGTATCTCTATATGAATCTCTGCATGCATATCCAGATCGATCCTAGTCTCTGTCTCCGGAGTCGTGACATATAAAAACTTCTTTTGCATGTGTGGATCATATCAATGTGCTATTTGTAAAGATTTGTGCTTTGAATGGCTGCTGTTTCGGTGTTTCCTGATGTAACCCCAAGCTTTTTTTTTTTTTGCTCTATAGATAGTATTATCTTCTGTCCTAGTATATCAGTAGTATAAATGCGGTAAAGTTATTTTTGTAATTAATTGGTCTGACCATGCGTACCCGTTTTGTTTGTATATATTTCAGTTACTAGTATGGGTATGTGATGTCGTTTCAATTACGAGTATGGGTGTCTGATGATATGTACGTGCATGATTTTTTTTAAAAAAATAAGGGCATGGGTGCTACTCATAACTTAACACACCCCAAATAAAAATTCGGTCATATTAAGTAGGCCATTAATCCTTTTCAAAAAATAATTCCCCAAATTGTAGTAATAAGTACAATGATGATGTGCACTGAAGTGCAAAGGCTTCCATACCCTGGCCTTATATATATATACACGGAGTGTCTATTCTGTGGGTGGGTGCAGCGCACCACGTGGCACCAAAATAAATCTGGTCTATTGTATGTTCATACAAACGAGTACCCTATGCACTAATTGTAGTTAATCAGTGTATTAACATTTATTAATCAGGTGCATGCAATGCATGGCATTGACTGAAGCAAAAGACCACCACGTGTAGTGATTTAGTATAGTACTCTTGTGCCGCTAGCTTACATGCTATTGGTAATTAATTCCTTACATTACTAATTCTTAATTTGTAACTAATGAATCCACTAGGGTGCATGTTGTGCGTTACATGCATGAATGCTGCATCATTTTTACCAGGAAAGTCAATGACATGCAACGTGGTGGTCAGGGATAACTGTAATATCAATTTTTGCAAATTTACTATTTTGGTGATCTCTATGATTGTAAAAAAAGTGTAGTACTTGAATTTTTTAGATGGATTAGCACAAATCTTTGTAATTTTACTATTTTGCTAAAAGCTATCATGTAAAAAACATATTATCGCAATTTTACTACTTACAACAATAGTAAAAATAAAAATTATTCCAACATTTAAATACTTGTAAAATTTCCATTTAGATGCCCCCTGAAATTGTAAAAATCAAGTAACCATAAAAACCACCTATTTACAATTTAGTAACTGTGCATCTGTTTGTAATGTTACAGTCATACCAAAACTTAGTACCATAATTTATAGTTTGAAATTTTACGGGAACCACATTATAGTAATGATGTAAAAGTTTGCAATTTTACAACTCATATAACTGATATTAACAGTTCCATACATGTAAATGAGGGAATAATTAATCTTTTGCCACTCTTACGGATAAAATGGCATATAAAATGACATCCGGACCCGCTGTTAGTGACTCAGCCGGTCCCGCATGTCATAGACACAGTTAAAGTGCCATCCGTAAAAATGGCAAATAGTTAAATGCCCCGTAAATGAGTCGTTAGTGTTAAATTGATAATATTGATAATATCCACAATGCCATACTTAATATGTTATTTTTGCTACGTTTGAGACCGAAATAAAAAATGGCATTCCATGAACCTATATTGTAAAAAGAACTATAGTAAATATTATAATGTACATTTAAAATAGTAATCTCACACTAAAACTTTTAATAAAACTAAAAATTACAGTTGTAATTTTAATATACTAACCACCTCAGAGTAAAGAGGTTAGGTTGCATTTTACAACTGTGAATACTAATTGCAGCATTATGTATCGTAAAAATACGATATTATATCTCACACCATTTAAATACTTGTAAAATTTCCATCTTGATTACTACAGTAGGAATTACTTTCTCGCAATCAACCTAAACAAATATATAATATATAATAGAACAGTGGAGAGAAATATGGAAAGGGTGACGTACGTGATGCATGGTTATTAAATCTCACCTACCTCTTTTAAATGGGTGATTTCAAAAAAATCTCTGCATCTTGAAAGTGAAAACGCTCACGTGACCGGGACGCGGAGCGGGCGAGGGTGGCAGCGATGTGTGGCTTGGTGTCGTCGCGACGCGGCGTGTCGCAGAGCGGCGGTGAGGTGGGGGCGGGTGGAAGGATGTGCGGATGCGCGGCAGATGGCAGGACGGCATTGGCAAACGACGGCGGCATCAGGGGGTCCGGGTAGCCGGTTTGACTGGAGGGGGGGTGATAAACGTGGCGGTTGCGGCAGTGACATGCGGCGGTCGGGCATGAACTCGGTGCGGCAAGGGTGCCAGCAGTGGAAGTGGGCTGGGGAAAGACGACAACGGCACGGGAGAGGAAAGCCGTGCCCGGCAGCGGCGGCAGCTCGTCGGGGACGACGACCGCGTGCCGCGGATGCGCACGCGTTCATTCGATCCATTCACCTGTCAGTGGGTGGCCACCATGCGGGGCGGGCGCACGTGGAGAAAATGAGCGGCGAGAGCAGGTGGAGAGCGGGAGACGGGCCGTGGGCTGCAGCGACTGCATTGGGCCGTCTCGGCCGGGAGTGAGGGAGGGGAAGAGAGAGAGTGGCCCGAGAGAGAGGAAGCTGATGGGAGAGCGGCCCAAAAACAAAGAAAGATTCTAATAATTAAAGAAGTGGGTAATTGGGTAATTGTATGATTATTGGAGGAAAATTTTGATGGTTTGGTTTCCGGTAGGATGGGAAAAAATTCATGGAGACCAAGGAAGGGATCGGAGGCACAAGTGGATACAGACTTATTTAGTCTGAGTATATTTTTAGTTTAAATAATTTTGTCCGACAAAATCAAACAAAGAGCCAAACTTCGCAAATGATTTTAACTTTTAGGAAAATAATTTTGGGAAATAAAATAAAATATTGGCTTTACACCGACCGCCACCGAAGGTGATGAAGATAACGTGCTCTACCCACAATGAGCTCCGTCACCACTCCATCCTGCTATTTGCGGGCGCATTTCGGTCGACAGCCACTTGCCCCCGGGAGGAAGGTGAGATGAGAGTTGTTGTCTTGCCGTTCATTGTTGCACTTCGTCACCGGTCGCCCCTCTCGTTTCGCACCAAGCTCCTCGCTCCACCACGACATTGCCTTGATCTGTAGCCATCTCGACACGACGGCCGAACCTCCATGGGGTGGCATCCTCTGTGGTGTGAATCCATCGGTGGCGAAGCCCTCTACAGCCCAGATCCCTCAGCAGCATGACTAGTGGCTTGACAGCCCATGGCAATGGCGGCCTAAGCCCCTCCTCCCTCTTATTCCCCTCCTCACCAACGGACACCCTATTCCACCTCCCTCGGTCCCTCTTGCAGGTAGGAGACAAAGGAATTCAGAAGATGAACAAAGGGTATTAATTTTAGTCCAAAAAAGGTAAGCGCCAAGTGGTTAATAATGGCATATCTCTAATATTTACAAATTTTTAATGGCATCGGTACAAATAGTTGAATATTGATGGCATATATTGAAACCACCATAATGGCATCATGCAATGGTATTGATCTAATTAACTCAATTTTCAATGTTATGTGATGCAACTTTAGTGTTAATGGGTCATAATTATGGGGATATAACTTAATGTTTATGGGATGTAACATTTTGTTTTCTTGGAAGATGAATCATATAAATTCACTTTATGTCTATTGGAAATTACTTCTGCACGATTCAGAAGTAACTTTCTTATATATGTTGAATAACCTTTTGCCAGTACCGATGGTTTTCCCTTATTACTCTTTGAGTAAATTTCACAAACTACGTTTATTTTGCACATTCTATCACAAAACTGCAGATTTAAGACCCTATTTTTACAAAACTATAGATTTTGTCTTTGTTTATCACAAGACTATAGGTACTTCATACAGTCTATCACAAAAACTACAGGTTTAGTGTATTTGCTTATCCCAAAATCACATATTTAGTGTCTTCGTTTATTACAAAAGTACATGTTAGTCTTCGTTTATCCCAAAATTAAATGTTTAGTGTTATCATTTATCACAAAACTACAAGTTTAGTGTCATAATTATCACAAAACTACAGGTTTGGAGAATGCAAAAACCTATAGTTTTGTGATAACGGAGACACTAAACATATAGTCTTGTGATAAGCAACGTACTAAATCTATAGTTTTATGAAACAAATTATTAAATCTCTAGTTTTGTGATAAATAAAGACAAACTAAGTCTATAGTTTTATGAAATAAATTCTTAATCTATTCCTTGGTGATAGATCGTCCAAAGTATAATCTATTTCACAAACTAAGAAAATTTTTAGATATTTTTAGAAAGACTAAGAAAAAAAATATAGATCGTGCCAAGTATATCTATGGCAAGGAGGAATGGGTAGCTGGTTAATATTAACACATGCACATGAACTATATCTAGGCATGCTCATATATTTTAGATATTTTTTGAGGACCTCAGGAATTAAAAAAATCCCCATGGCTGCATTTCAAAAGTGGCCATTGGTTTATGGATATTGCATTTTTTTTTCAATTACATGCATGGAAGACACACCCTCACACGCTACTGTTTGACGAAGAAAATCAATACACTAATCTCAAGATTGATACATGTAAATATAGGAGCATTTTAAAACTCTTTATATCCACATATGTAAGGGATTTGTACGTAGCAGTGGAGGTCACATCAATCATTTTTATTTGTATTTCCTTTTTATATTAACCCTCAACTTCTCTTTAATACAATATTTGACTACCTTCACTAGGGGCACTTTGATCTTAACTCTCAAACCTTAATCTTTCTAGAAATGGAATGACACCCCTATATTTGTGAACGGAGGGAGTAAGAATTTAAGTCGATTCTACAAATACTTATCCCAAAATACCCAATATAAATTGTATGCATCATCCTGCTAATCTTTCAGTCGCAAAAAAAAAATCCTGCTAATCTTTCCTGGAGACCATAATTAAGGGCCTAAAGGCCCCTGCTTTTGAGAAAGCCAAAAGGCAAAGTCACCATCATATGTAATCTTAAACTGCCATATTTGGAACATGGCATGTTGTTCCCCCTCACCAATGCTGTCCTTTCTCTCTTTTTTATTTGTCAGTCGATGAGTGCGTGCTGCTCCAGATATTCAAATCGAATATGATCGAATCTCTTCTCCATTTCGGTAAAACAAATAGATAGAGTCTGTTTTGTTTGGTAGGGGAAACAAAGGCCGTACTTACGATGCGACTAATCAAACAATTAATCACAAAATTAATATACATCACAATATTCTAGGACCGAAACAGCAAAAACGCACCATGCAACAAAAATGATCAACAAATTAAAAAATCAATACATAGAAGTTGATTTATCACTTAAGTACGTACATCTTTTGTTAGTTAGGCTCCGAGAAAACTTGTGTCTTTACACTGGCATTATATATATGTTGCCAGTATAAACAAGACACGTTAGGATTTTTTCCTTGGAATAAAGATGGTGTATTATAGTAATTTCGTGCTTCAGCTTTAATCCAATCTAATCGTCCTAGGGGAGGCGGCAGCACATAAGAAACTTGTATTGGCACGATGGAGAACTAGAATCTATGCTCCATTAGTGCTACCCAGTACTCCTTTTACTTTTTTTGTTTGACATTTGGTTAGCTGAAAAATAAGCTAATCCCAACATCATCCGTTTGATGAATGAAGGAGTAGAGGAAAATGTAATGAGAAAATATCGAATCAAAATTTTAGACAGTAGATGTACGGTGGTGACATGGCACACACTCTGACTCGTGGTGCAGCTAGTGGTGCCTCTTTTGGCCCGTGCTGGAGGACAACGGATCCAGCTCCTCTGTCTTTAGGCAGTAAAGGTAGAGGTGAATAGTAATTTGTGTCTGGTGCTACAGTGTGAAACAGTGTTTTGTCTTTATTTATTGTATCTATAGTTACGCACAGCAGAAAGCAGTAAAAAAATTATACTGATTTACAGTAGCAGATCAATCTCGTTCGTTCGCTGTCGATCGGACGGTTGAGAATACGCTAAAGGTAGAGGATCCATTTCCGAGGAGAACCACGATGTGGACTAGCAATTAATGACGGGGAGAATTAGCGATCAGTTTCGTTTCAAAAATTAACGACCAGCACTACACTATACCCCGCGTGAAGTTAAATTGTGTCCCTAGGCGCAATAACGGCATATGCAAAGATAAATTTACCCATCTTATTTTATAATCTACATTACATTCTCTAAAAAGAAAATCTACATTACACTCTTGGATCGTTTATACATATCTACCGATAGTATATTTTAGGCCTATATTTTATACATATATACTGATAGCAGTATATCTACTGTAAACTGTAGTAACGTAAAATTTCCCTATATTTAGGCCTCAAGTTGCTAATTAAACTAAAGACGTAAGCTTGTCAACAAATCACTCTCTTAATGACGTCAATTAACTGGTCTTAATCAAGTAAACCGTCCCTACGAGGATCATGCCATGCGATCCCTGGCCAGTATAATTTAATTAGTGCCACTAGCTCAGCTAGCTAGTGGCTATTGATATATCTATGCAACTAAGATTCTTGTATATGGTTGGTGCCACATCCAGTAAGGCAATGTGATCAAAAGTTATAATACTATAAGAAACACAGAAAAGTACAGTGGACAAGTCAAAGAACATGTAAGAACGACATGGGCTGATTTCGGCGGATGGTTGATTAAAACTACCGATTAGCATTATCATTATCCCTTCATTTTATAAGGTTAGACGTTTTTGACATTTTGCTTACGACATTTAACCATTTATCTTATTTTTAAAAAAATTAAAAATATTATTTATATTGTTTGTGATTTACACTTTAAGCATGTCTTTATCTTTTTTACGTTTACGCTAGTTTTTAAATAAGACGAATGATCAAACGTTATAAAAAAACAAAATATCTTATATTACAAAACTGAGAAAGTATTAAGGATTATCTGTACTCACCAGAAAAAAATTCTTGGTCCTACCTCAGACAGTGCAGACTGTATAATGTGCATCGCACTACGCCAAATATGCACACTGCAGGCGGTGGAAATCGCTCTTCACGGGCGGGTGGCCGCTGCGCCCGATCGGCAACGCCTAGAAAAAACGGGGCTTTTCCGGGCAGGCCCACCACCCACCTGCAATAAGCAAAAAAATAAAAAAATACAAAAAAACGTCGGCCACCGGCCACCCCGC
>CM002481.1:18280878-18295336 GCA_000325765.3 Leersia perrieri
GCCAGTCACCTCCCGCGCCGGTCCGCCATCGCCTCCGGTCACCGCCGGTCGCCTCCCGCACCACGTCGGACCGCCGTCGCTTCCTGTCGTCGCCGCCTCTCTCTTCCTCTAGATCTATCTAGAGGGGATGTGGGCGGCCCGTGCCGCCGCCGTCGCCGCTCCTTTGTGTCGGAGGGAGAGTGATCTCGCGAGAGAGGATGAGAGGAGGGGGAGAGAGCTGGAGAGAGGATGAGGAGGGGGAGACAACGGCGGCACCAAGCGGGAGCAGGAGGTGGACGGCGACAACATGACCGGCAGTGGCGGCATGAGGAGAGATCTGGCGATGATGCGGGAGATTCAATAACCGACGAGATAGGCTGCAGGAGAGGCGACGACTGAAAAGGAAAGTAACGACCCGCAACGGCGGGATCTTGATGTGGCACAATCGGTGGCGCAGGATCTGGCGGCGATGACCGGCATCGATGCGGGATCTAGCGGTGACGACTGGCAACAGCGACGAAGACAATGACTGCCGGCGACTGATGAGGATAATTTTCTCTTTTCTTTTTCCTTTTTTTCCCATTTTATCCATTATGTAATAGAATTTTTTTTCAATCAACTTTTTGTTGTGAAAAAATAATTAAAAGGGTATACCTAGCCATGGTGATCACACCAATGTATCCATCCATCTCCCTCCAACCAAACAAAAAATTGAATTCTAAATCTTACTTCATCCATCCATCCATCCATCCATCCCACCAAACAAGAATAAAAAACTACTGCTCATATCCACCCAACCAAATATAATACAAGACTGCTACATCAAAAAATTGAATCATCTTACACTAGTGGAGAACCCCTCATCAGTCACGGCTCTAAACCCCCATCAGTAACGGGTATCGGTCTCGTTACGGACAATGGGTGACTGATATGAAAAATCATCAATAACGGGTAAATCCCCGTTACGGATGACTCATCTGTCACGGGCCATAACATACCACTCGTTACCGATGACTCATCTGTCACGGGTCTAGATTAAGGCCCGTTACGGATAAGACTCATCTATCACGGTTCAGATTATGAGCCATGACGGATGACATTTTACTATTTTTCATTTTTAAATACATTAAAAATAAAAAAATATTTTCAATTATAGTTGACATCTAGCTACCCTCACACACCACCCTCCCTCAATTTACGATTATTTTGAGCTCAATTTAAATTATGTGGTTTATAGGATTTGAACCTAAGATCTAAGATCTCTAGGACAACACACTGTACCCTAACCATCTCACCTACAAATCATTTGTGACTACTATTCTCATTCTATATTTTTATCTATCAAGTTCTAAAGCATGTAACACATATTTAAAACTCTATATGATCTTAAATTTAAAAGTTTCCAACTACAAAGTTAGAGTTTTTGACGAGATCTACAACTTTTATATATGACACCTCGTCATTTTCAAAACATTAACTTTTCATTTCAAAATAGACATAAATAATTATAATGCATATTTGGGCAAGAAAAAAACATAAACAAAAATATTATCAATTATGAAGTTTTAGATACACTTAACATCTATAACTTTGATGTAGAGTATATCTTCATCCGAGGTCATTTGAAAAATTCAGAAATTTCGTGTATTTGAAATAATTCTCATTGATGAGAAATTCAAATATGGGCATGTTATTCATGTCAAATGAAAATATTTTCAATTACAAAGTTGTAGATATAGTCTATATCTACAACTTTTCTATAGAGCATGTCTCCATTAGACATTGTTTGAGAAATCCAAAAAAATTATTTTTGAAAATAGATCTCATTACTTATAACGCATATTTGAGCATATAAACAATCTCAAATGAAAATGTTGCCAATTACAAAGTTGTAGATCTTGTTCATATTTGGCATATTACAATCCAAGATAATTTTAAAAATTACAAATATTATTTTTAAAAATAGGTATTTCCTCATCCGTAACGGGTGGTAACTACCACCCGTGACGGATGATTCTCATCCGTAACGGGCCATAATTATGACCCGTGACAGATGAGATATGTCATCCGTAACGGTTCATACTACTACACCCGTTACCGATGTGTTTTCATCCGTAACGGTCCGTAGTTCTAACCCGTTACAGATCATTTGTCACAGGCTAAACTTATGGCCCGTTACAGATGACCTCTCCTCCGTCACGGTTTATTTTTAGTTGGCATATCTGAAACGGGTTATGTTTTGAGCCATGATGGATGAGTTACCCGTAACAGACAATATTTTCTCACGAGAAGTGAGCCGTTACCGTACTTATCACATCCCACCTTAACCATCAAACAAACGCATCCTGCTAACACCCTACAGCGATGTAATGAAACGCGCGTATGAGTCATACAAGGGCGGCGCGGTCGATCGATCGGCATCGATCCCGGCCCGGCGCATGATCGATCGATCACCGAATCAAAGTGCCGCTGGTAACATATATGGAGGAAGCAATTCAATCTGGTCCCGCGCACGAGCCCGACACAGCGACACGCACGGAAGCGGCATTAAATTGAGTGCAAAGCCTCTGAATCAACCTACTGCCTGCTACTCCTGCTTGGCTAGGCATGCGCGCGCGGGCGCTTGTGGGCCGGGCTGAGTGGGCGCGGGTCGATCGGCCCCATCTCAAGTCCCAACAACGCACGGCCGGCCGGCCTCTGTATGCACGTTGGATGTAACAGCATGCATGCACGAGTGTGTGTGTGTTGTCCCCATGCAATGCACGCATGTCTGTTCACAACACATATGGGGCCAGGGCACAGCACACAGCAACTGATCAGCAAAACTACAAAGAGTTGGGAGCAAGGTTGTCAGGATTGGGATACCAAGTAGTATCGTTTTTCGCAAAGTAATATCTAGGATCGGGATATTATGTTTAGTATCGGGATACTATCATATTTAAAAAGGAAAAAATTTAAAAAAATTTTAATGTATGATTTGTAATATTTAGTATAAGATAAAGCCTATAATATTGCTTTTGCTTAATTTAATTAACTTTATGTAACTTTTGAATGGATTTATTGATATAATTTCCAATCCATCGTATTATTTGTTTAATTTAATATATTTTTGAGTGGTATCGTATAGATCGTAATATCGGGATACATATAAGATCTGCTAGGATCGTAAAGGAATAAATAGTAGGATCGAGATACTATGAAAATTAGAATACTAGGTGGGATCGGTATCATTTCGGCTCGGTAGGATCGTAGTATCGCAAGATACTACAATACATATCGGGATACTGAAAACCTTGGTTGGGAGGATCTAGCCCTCCTCGATCTCATGCATGCATCCTACTGCTAGTAGTACGTGTTCTAGCTTCAACAAGCCGGAATGCCGGCCGGATGAAATGTTGGCCAGATCATTCGATCGATCGATCTCTTAGCCGGCCGGCCAGGGCAATAACCAGGAGCATGCATGCATGCACGCAGGCATGATGATGATCGAATTGCATGTTTTGCATATATAATTGCATGTCGTTACATGTACAATTATGCACATAGGTGGGGCACCGCCTGCTACAGGCCGGCCGGCCGGCCCGATCGGAGCGCGCATGCATTCATCGATTGAGATCGATATATCGATCCATCCGTCCCCAGGCTAGCTTTGTTGATTTACCACCTGTTGGTACAGTTACATCCGCATGGGCGTGCGTGCATATGAATGAACATGATTGGCCAAAAGCTACTAATCAAGCTTTTTTCTAGCTAGCTTTGGGCCATGCCTTCTCTTCTCCTTCCGTACGTACTGATTGTAACTAGCTAGCTTGTACTCGTACATAGTCCAGCTAGTACTCGTACATAGTCCATGTTTGATGTTTGCAAAAAGTACATTCGACGACCGATCGAGCTAGCTAGTCTCTCGATCTGCACAGCGCGTCGAGTGCCCACAATTAAACCGGTCGGCATGCATGTACAGTAGACGGAAAGATGGTAGTGCGCGCCACGCTAGCTAGGCTATTAATTTGAGGTCGATCGATTAGATCAGACATCTATATATCGCGGATTTGATCGTGGTAGGTACGCAATTGATTAATATTGGGAGTTTGGGACGACGTCCGTCCAGCAGACATGCCGTAGGTAGGTAGGTACGTACATACATACGTGAATGCACGTGACAAATAGACAATTGACAACAGTGATCGAGAGATCTAGCGTACGTATAGTACGTACAGGCAATGTAGATGTAGTAGCTGGATCGAGTACATGGTACGTATAGTAGGTGGTGCTACTGGAACAGAGAAATGAGTTAATTAGTAGCAAAAAAAAAAGGAGACCAGATACTTATTCAGACAGCAGCATGCAGCTCAGCTCCTAGCTAGCTCCGTTGTGTTTAAAAGCAATAAAGTGGCCAGGCCAACTGGTCGTACGTATATATACGTACGTAGTATCCATGAGAGTAGCACGCAGCGCACGTGAATCGCAGGCCAGCTTAGTACTAATACCGTACGTATAATTACTAACTAATTCACGGTTGTGAATTTACAACGTTTGTAGTTTCTTGCATAAGGTCACCCAGTTAGTACCATTCTTTTTATATAAATATTGTATATTATTGCAAACTACATCTATATACTACAATTTACTAACCATTAATATACATACCAAAAAAATGTATATTTAATCTCAAGCATTCATTCGTTGGTATAATTGACTAATATACACTAGTACGTATTGAGTACATAAAAAGCCCAAAAGATAAGTCACCAACAAAATTCAGCAACAACAAGTAATTTGGGATGAAGATAGTATAGTACTATCGTCCCAGAGATCTCCCTGCCTACCTAATTACCTATAAGTGCAGTATATATCTTTTTGGGCCTGATTGATTGTACTTGCATTTGGGTACTTGGAGCGGAAGCAGAAGGTAGATTAGAAAAGGATGGAGCAAGACTCTGCAGCGGGTTGGTGGCATGGTGTTAGGAGGGAGCTAGACCGTGGAGATGGGCGGCGCGCGGGCCGCGCGCCGGCGAGAGGCTAGCTAGGCGCCATACGTGGGTTGATCATGAATTAAACTTTCCGCGCGCGCTGCAAGCCAGGCGTGTACGTACAGATAACAGACACGCACTCGGGCAGGCAGGCAAACTCTAGTGCCTGGCCTGACTGCCGCAGGACGGAGCAGCTCGATGCTCGATCGAATGATCGGCGATTTGGGTGAAGCGGTACGGTACGGGAGGTTGGCCCGGGCGCAGAGCCGTGGACGCAGAATGCACAAAAATTACTCCTGTTTCGCTGCGCGCTGTCACAGCTCGGCACGCGCGTGTGGTGGTGGTAGATGGAAGCAGTCTGCAACTGCAAGGATCTGACGTTTGTCTGTGCCGGGACAGGAGGAGTGGAGCCAAAGTGTCAACGGCCGCGCGCGCGCCCCCATGGGTGCGTTTGGGTTGGCTGGCTGGCCGTGGAATGCGTTGAGACTTCGCAGGTAAGCGTGCCGGGGGTTTTGGTTGCAACTTACAAGAGATTCACGTGCCTTCTGTTCGACTCAATAAAACCATCTTCTACTACCTCTTCTTTTGGTGAAGAAGGGCCACGTTGAGTGTCCACTTCGGCTTGCTACAATTCTCGCTCGTCACGGGCCACGCTTAGCTCCCCGCAGGCCGCAGGCGAGGCCCGCGTACCAAAGTCCAAAGATTATGCATGTCCCAAGGCTATGACACTACCAAACTCTACTGTCTACTAAGTTCAAAAAAAAAAAATGTCTACTCACAGTTGCCATCTACGTGCTGCATCTAAAATGGGCTGGGCCGCCCATGCTTTAGTTTCCTACTACAAATGCCACTAACATTTTCTTGCCACTTTTATTCATGTTCACAGTTTTTTTTTTGTACTTGATTTTAGATATGAAGCTAATTTTCTACAATGATGTTGTCAAGGTCTTCATAGTTTAGTAGGAACGGGCACGGGCACATATCTTACGCTGCGTTTAAGAACTCTAATTCTAGCCTATAACTATTATAAAATCAACTACGTACATATATATAAGAACTCTAATTCTATCCTATAAATATTATAAAATCAACTACGTACCTCTAATAAAACTCCGGCCAAAGCTAACGTTTTGTCGTGGGGCAGGTTTAGCAAGTGTACAAGCCACAAAGAAAACAGGGGAAAATCTCACCGGGTGGCTATTATAGGAACGGAGAACCAGTGACAACGCTTACTCTTTATTTAAGTGCTGATAATGGAAGATCTGTATATTGGTTTTTTTTTTTGTATCCATTGGATAAAGGTTGTTGTTGCCATTCCATTTTTTATTTGCCGCGTGACAGAGACAAAACTCACTGAATGGCAATAGCTGCCACTTTATATACAGTTCGGATGGAGATATGTCTGCACAGATTTATCACCAATTTAATTGTTGTTGTAAGTGTCTGTCTCCTAGTATATTAATTGAAATAGTGGCACGAAAGTATATATACTTGCCTACCGCTCTAATTTATGCAGTCTCCTCTGAATCAAATTGCATGTTTGCATATTCAATTCTAGAACGCCAGACGAGTCTATTAAGATAAAAAGATATAGTCCAAATTACCCCTTCAACTATAGAGATGGTCCTCATTACCCGTCTAAACTCAAAAACCAGATATTTTATACCCCTCCCTCCCCCTCCCCTCAAAAAAAACTTTTTAAACCGGACAAAAAAACATCCCTGAGCATGGTTTTGGGTGGTTTTGATTCAGAGTTGACCCATGTGGATACCCAGTTAGCAAAAAAAATGACGGGCCCACACGTCAGTTCCTTGATTCCCCTCTCCACTCTATCGCCCTCCTGTGCGGTAGGTCCCCACAACCGCAAGTCCAGCGATACAGATCGTAGTCTTTACAGCGGGCAGCTACAGCGGATAGGCGCAACTGGGGCTTGGATCGGGGTGGCAACTGCCGGCGGCGGCGGCGGCGGTGGCAGGCTCATGGAGCTGCAATTAATGTTGTCGCCCTCGTTTCTCTCTTCTTCATCACTGCCATACGCCTGGGCGTAATCCAGCCCGCCGCGACAAGGGCGACGATCACCACCCACCTCCCTGCCGCCTCGTCACTGTCTTCCCATCGTCGCGCCTCCGCTACAGCAAGAAAGGGAGTCAGGTAGATGCGCAAAGGAAGGAGGGAGGGAGGGAGATAAGGGCCGGCATGTGGGCCTATTAATTTTCTTTTTTCTATTTTTAGTTGTTGACTAGATTGCCACATCAGTCAAATCTAGTCAAAACAGTGCTCAAAGGTGTATTATGCTCGATTTTAAAAGTTTAGGGGTAATTCAAACCGTCTCGATAGCTGAGGGAGGTAATTCAGACTTTATCATTAAGATAAATATGAGTTTGATATATCTCTTTCAAACTGACTGGATGTAACAACACTACAAAAACCGGAAAAAAAAGAGCAGGCCAGCCCCCAAAAAAATCTTCATATATGCCACCGAATAGTAACATATATATTTTAAACTTTTAGACCTGCCTGTTAGTTGACTGCATCTGCATTGGCGGCTTGTCTTCCTTTCACCATTCAGTCAGTCATTCAGTGTAACGTGCTTCTATATATCATTATATCACCCCTACACATTAGTAGTAGTATCATTTATCAAGTATATCAAACTATATATTGAGTGCTAGTAGTATTCAGTACTACGTAGTACGTACACCCTAGTTATTCTATTTATATTCAGTATGTGTGTGTGTGCGCGCGCGCGCCTCCATGATTTTTGTGCAGCCAGTGATGTACAAGAGGACTTATCAGTCGCTGCAGCCTGCAGGTCTCTTTCCTCTGTACAAGTGTACAAGCTACGGCTCCGTGATCTTCATGTGTGCAAATAAGCTATTTATACGATATATACAGGTAGGCAACTTCATTCCCCGGAGGATGAGATACAGTATGAATGAAACATAACCAAGCACGGCCACGCAGATAACTGAACCAGATAATACACCTCGTATCTCTGAAGAGAAGAAATCTATCAACAGGTAACCATTGACAATTATCGGTACGGATGCAATTATCCAGGTCGCAATCTGCAGCAAGCTACCAAAGTTAGTTCAGAATGCCATGCGTACGTTCATATACGTTACTCCAATATTGAATATGCAATGTATGGTTTGATTTAGAATAAAAACAGTTAGAATATATATGAATATAGTTCGATTTTTGTTTCATTAAAGAGACATATTTTGTTCCATCAGTAGTTGCAGGAATAGATAAAAAGCAATAGAAGGAGTACATACTTGTGTTCTGAGACCTATCTTGAACACTCCCATGACTTCCTCCTTGGATACCAATGTTATCAGTGGGATGAGCGCAAAAGGTATCTGAATTGACTGAAGCACATTGAACCATTCGTTCAGAACATCCAGTGCAGAATCAGATGTGTTGAAGCACAGAGCAACAGCTATGGTTGGCACTATTGCAAAGCTTCTAGTGATCAATGCCCTGATCCATTTCTTCAGCCTCCAGTTCAGAAACCCACTCATTATAAACTGTCCAGTATAAGTCCCAGTTATTGTACTACTTGTGCCAGCGGCCAAAAGCCCAACACCCCAAATGTAGAGGATTGGGAAGAACCGTCCCCCAAATTCTCTTGCAGATAATGGCCAGCATTCTCAAGGCCAATGTTGCCTGCCTCTTTGGTGCCATAAAACCCTTTTGCAAAAACGGTTGTGACGAACAAATTTATCATGAAGGGCACCACCAATGCCATGGTGGATTCGATGGTATAGTACCTCAGCGCTTCGCGGACTCGGTACTCGTTGTCAGGATCGATTTTTCTTGACGGTACAGGAGCAGAGTGAAGGAACACATTGTGAGGGGTAATAACGCATCCAACAAGCCCAACAGCTTGCCTTATTGTTCTTGAACTCAGCTTGGGGACAAGCATACCTATTGTACACATAAATTATATTATGGTCAGCTGGGGAAAGCAATAACATTAGACAAGGAAGACAAGTTTTGTGATGTAAAGCACGAAAGAATCAAGCACACACCAATAATCAGGTCTTTCCCATTGGGCTTGGTGTCTATAAACATCCAAGCGAAGGACCAGGCCATTGTTGCAATCAGTACTGCAAATAGACCTTCCAGCTTCCTGACCCCATAGTTCTCCAGGGAAAGGAAAATGAAGCTGATCAAAAGTGGAGTGTTACTATTAGAAAGGTGCTTTACAACTTTAATTCATTATTTGAAAAAAGTAAGAAATTAAGGTGCTTTTATTAATTTGTATCTCAGCTGTTAGTGGAGGGAATATTGTCGGTGCTGTTCATAAACGAAAGCATGTCGTAAGAAATTGGACTTGTGCAATCAACAAATTGATAATTAAAGACTTCTTTAAATGGTCACAAATTAATTAAATGATGGACACATTTGTGGTCTGTAGTAGGGAGTAAATGGAACTGTCTGTCTGTCTGTTGTACGTCATCCTGAAATTCTTAACGACAGAATTCGGGCCTAAAATGAATCAATCACCTACGTAAGTACGTAACTCTGTTGAACACGGACCTTAATCTGTCTTTCACAAGTCTATATCAAAATTCTGAATGGGAAATTAAGATTTCTTTTCTTTCTTGGTTACCAATCGAATCCGGTGATGAGGACGCCGGCCCAGAGCGGGAGGAAGCCATTGGTGAGGATCCTGATGGCGACGGCGCTGCCGATGACCTCCTGGATGTCGGCGCTGACCATGGCGAGCTCGGCCATGAGCCAGAGCGCGCGGCGCGCCCACGGCGCCGGGTACTCGTGGCGGCAGAGCTCGGCGAGGTGCCTCCCCGTGGCGACGCCGAGCCGCGCCGAGAGCAACTGCACGAGGAGGCCCATGGCCGTCGTCCAGAGAAGCAGCCACAGCAGCGTGTCCCCCGCCGCCGCCCCCGCCTGCAGGTCCCCCTCCAGGTTCCCCGGGTCCAGGAACGCCACGCTCATCAGCAACCCCGGCCCCGTGAACACCCACAGCCTCCGCCACGAGAAGCGCGGCGCCTGCGACGGCCACGCGCCGTCGTCGTCGTCGGCGCCCGAGACGATCAGCGGCTCGAACGCGCTGTCGTCGTCGTCGTCGTCATCGGCGTAGACGGCGGTGAAGAAGGATGAGCGGCGATCGCTGTGGGTGCGCGCGGCGGCCGGATCTTCTCCGGCGCCGGCGAGGTCGGACATGGCGCGCCGGATGTGACGCTCTGCCAATGAAATTGGAGGCTCGACTCGCGACGTCGTGGTAGTACTGCTCGATCGATAAACTGTCTCCACTCACAGAAAAAAAGATCGATAAACTGTAGAGTGGGCGCACAGTGGCATGTAGAGAAAGGCTCGCTACGTGTCGATCGGACTTAATTCGAACGTCACGTAAAGGCAAGGTCGGATCAAGCTATAGCAACTAGCACCACTACTTAAGAACTTGTTTAGACAAAAATTTTGGACGTTATATCGAATGTCGAAAGGGGTTTTTGGACACGAATAAAAAAACTAATTTTGTAACTCGTCTAAAAACCACGAGACGAATCTATTAAGCCTAACTAACCCGTCATTAGCACATGTGGGTTACTGCAGCACCTAGGCTAATTATGGACTAATTAGGCTCGAAAGATCCATCTCACGATTTCCATACAATTTGTGCAATTATTTTCTAAAAATATCTACATTTAATACTCCATACATATGTCGAAAGATTCGTGTGATGTTTTTGGGGAAAAAATTTTTGGCAATAAACAAGGCCTGAGTTTTTAAGTAATCTTGATTAGTGGTGGTCCGTTCGTATTTATAGTAGTTAGTCTCTTTTGGCAGTTTCTGTCAATCACAAATACTAGTAGTAGTACTTGTCATTTCAAGTTTTTCAACACACTTTATTTCATTTTATTTTTATTAATTTATTCACTTTTTCTTTCTTTGTTTGAAGAGAAAGTTACATACCACGGAAAAAATTATCTCCATCCTACCATGAAACCCCTTATATTATGGGACAGAGGTGTAGCATTTTAAGATGGATTGAAGCTCAATCTTTATTATTGTTTTACTTTATGAAAATCTATAATGCAAATCCTATTTCGGCCCCTTTAAAACGAATGAAACTCAAAATACGCAGGAATCAAGTGGCACGTATTCTCAAATCCTACAGAAAAAAATACCGCATGAATTTTTTAAAAACAGGTGTTTGATGCAACAAAGGAAAAACATAGGATTGGAAGAGATAAATGATTGACAACATGAGGTATGACCTCATGTTTATTTCCTCCAAAAGCTTCATAGAATTGCCCATTCTAAGGAATTTCAAAGGAATGCATAGTTGGTTTCAAACACCTTCTTAGAAATTTTTTTATATAGGATTTAAATCCTCCATTTTTTTTAAAGGGGCCTTCGAGTCTAAAAAAAACTGAATGTCTCAGCCCTAAAACTGGGCCTAGTCAATTATTGCATATATCAAAATCATCTATTTTAGAACCTTGACGTAATATTAAAGTGATATTGATTGATGCGGACACCGTTGTCGTAACGTGGCTCAAAGTTCTCAAGGTTAAAATAATTATTGAATTTTTAAGTTGCCAACAAAAGACCAATATATTGCCAACAGAAGCCACTAATTGCCAACAAAAGTTACCATATCTCTCAAGGTTCTCAAGGCTAATTCCCTTATGTTTTAATTTCTTTTTCACAGCCTTCATTGGTGAAAAGACCAATATATATCACCCTACAAAAAACTGGACACTTGTGAGATCAAATTCTGATCCATACAGATATTACACATACGGTGAGATCAATGATAAAGCGACCTGACCTTGACCATCATATTCGCGCTTAAACCAAAGGATGCAAATTACATGATCCCTGTTTTGTATCCTTACACAACGATTACAAACCTCGTTGTAGATGCAACCTCGCCTGCCGTAGCCATGCGGAGCTGTAGGCGGGGTAAGGGAGGGAGGAGCCATTGCAAGGAGAAGAGAAGGGGCGTAGTGTTAAAGAGGGGAGTGGAGGTCGTAGGAGCCAGGGTCGCAGCGAGAGATAGTCGAAGGGGTCTGTCTAAACGAACCTTTTTCCCTAGTCTTTCATTAGTACTTCAATTTTCCGCACATCAACATGGCGAGCATTAATAATGCTACAATATAGAACGGACATTGGGGGAATTGGCATTTTTAAGTGTCCAATATATTGAATGTATTTTAAGGCGTAGAAAATTCTACCATTAGTTCTAAAACGTGGCAATTCATAAAATTTTTTGATCAGGCGAGCCCCGGACCATAATAAACACGTACGGTAGTACGGGATTAAACAGCAGACAAACAGTACGTACATACACGGCGAGTGGTACTACGCACGGTACAAATCAACGCGCGGCTTAGCATTACAGTACAGGATTACAGGCACGAACACGCAAGTACGCACGGTATATACATACACACCTAGCACGGTATATTTACACAGAATCTTGAACGCATTACACTAGTAGGAGTGCACGTACAGGGTGAGTAATTTGAAGTGGCTGGCGCACGCACGAGATGAGATGAGATCGATGGCATGCGATCGACCGATCGATCAAGGGCACTTGGGCCTCTTCCTGGGGCCGGCGGTGAGCATGTCGCGGTAGCAGGGGCACTCGTCGCGCGGGCCTCCAGTGGGCACGCAGTTGCACTCCTCGCAGCACAGCCCGCACGACTTCAAGCACGCGCTCCCCTGCCTAGTGTGCCCGCATCGCACCGCGCACTTGCTCGCGCAGAACCCTGCAGCAAACCAACCGTGTCGATCGGTTGAGATGGCACGGACACGCACAACTTGTTACTACTTTACTCGTTACCTGAAGCTGCGTCGCAAGCCTGCAGCCATGAAGCGGACGCCACCAGCAGGAGGAGGAGCAGCACTGTCACCTTCTTCATCGTCTTGAAGCTTGATCTGATCTTCTCCCAAGACTTGCAAGATGGCCAGGCTGATAGCTTGGGAGAGAGCTCTAGCAGGATGGGCACAAGCTGATAGCTTGGGTGGTGGTGAAGCGCACAAGGAAAGGGAGCGACAGAAATATGCAATGCAGCTCAGGTCCGGGCTCCGGGGACGGGAGGGCTGACGGCTGTTTGTAGGAGTAGCTGAGCTGATGATGGTCACCATGTGCCATCATATGTGTGGATGGGGCTCACATCAATAGGGCGCTGGGACATGGAAACGTCCGGAGAGCGCGCGACGTGTCGGGCAGTCGCCTCTGTGCGCCAAAATTCCCAAGGGCCGGCGTTTTGTTGTTTGTGTCTTTGCATCGGTTCCCGCGCGCGCCGCATCGCACTGCACCGCAACGGCAACATGCGTGCGTTGTTTGTATATTTCAGTCCGTGGGGCGGCCGATCGGAAACGCCGCGCGCGTGACGCATCCGGCCAAGGTTTGATCAGTGCACGGCGTCCCGCGCGTGATGTACGTACGCGTTCCCGGTGACTACGGAATACGGTGAAGTAGATCATGCGAGCGCGGCCGACACGGATACGCCGGGATGCATGGCGCGGCACGGGTTGTCAGCTCGTGGTAGCAAAAGGTGTGATGTCTGTAGCATGCTTCCATGTGCGGTGCACAGCAGCCGCGCCGCGCGTCCTCTGTACGACACTACAATCTGCTGCACAATTCTGGATATACCGCAGTGTATTTGTCAATCACTGTCAGGCACAGGTCCCGCTACCGCTAGCCAGGTCCGGCTCGATTGCGGGGGTGTGAGGATACGTTGCTGAACGGAACATATGTATGTGGTGCTCATCTTTATAGCCATATGGGGTGGCTCGACGGCACAATCACCAGGTCCAAAGGAGTTGACAGGGTGGTACGTGACAGATCTTTTCCATTTCGCTTGGAGGACATATCTCGATCCTACCCGCGGGAAAATCCGAAAATCTCGAGCAAAGACTGTACAAATTTTAATAACCAAATTTTTAATTCAAATGGTCAGCTGAGGCAATGTTTCCGATCGGAATCATCGGTTTTCCAACCAGGATCATTGGAATCTCGATCGAGAAATTCAAATTTTGAAGGCTAAAATTCTGATCGGTTAAACCACCAGAATTTAACAAAAAAAACTATGATAACATGTTTGTTAGATAAAAATTAGGAATAAACAAGAAATCTTTGAAATTGAGAAATTTATAGAAATATATGGAAAATGTAAGTCAGTATGGTATTCCCTATATATCATCTGGATAAACTCACATTGTGAGAAATACAGTATGCAATCGTGAAATCTATTCGGAGACCGGGCGTGTGTTTGCACTAACCGGCGACGCCGCGTGGCGCGCGGGGGGCGACGCGTCAGACGTGGGGAGAGAGGAGGGTGTCGACGCGCCATTAGGATCTGGGCGCGTAACGGCGCGCCGATTTCTTCTTCGGCGGCAGCGAAGGCGAAGGTGACGGCGAACCCCGGTGGCGGCGGCTGCGACGACGAACCCCGGACCCTGTATTTAGGGTTTGGGGTGGGGTGGGGGAGGAGGGGAGAAGATGGGGGTCGCCGGAGCTTAGAGGG
>CM002481.1:18295436-18309033 GCA_000325765.3 Leersia perrieri
GAGAGTCGGAGAGGGGCGGGGGAGATCGGGACTGGGGGAGAGGGGCGCGGGTTACCCCTATTGGATGCCCGCTCTCCCCCTATGGGGTCCATATGCAATATATAATTATCAGTTATGAGAATAATATGAGCAATATATCATTCACATTTTAATATGCATCGCCATTCATCAATCATATGACAAATATAGAATCAATCAACATCTAAAGAACATACTCCACAACTTTGAATCCATCACCATTATAAAGTCCATTTCATAGTCCAAAAGTCAAGCATATAAAGTTCAATAATCTAATGATCCAGGGCCTCATTGTTTGGCCATTTTGACCAATTTGCTTAAATTGTTTATTTGTTGATAAGTGAACTTTTGCATATATGTTGTTCGTGATTTTAAAGTCACATCTAGAAAAAATTATGATGAAAAAACTTTAAAATTAATTTTAAAATTAACTTTGAAAATTAAAAAATTGGCATTGGATTATAATCCAAGTGGCAACCGATGAGGCTCCCAATACATAAAGTTAAAGTGTGCTGGTTAACAACATGACATGGAATTCAAACTAGCACTTCCTTCAGTCGATGAACCTTCGTCGCCAACGGTGACTTTACCATTTGTTCATTTTTCTAGATATTTGATAGAAATTCAGCATCTACGTCTATAATGGACATATACAGTCAAACCCTTTTGTTCATAACTTTATATGGGCTATGTTCGTTTGTTTAAGTTTGCAGTTTAGCAGCTAGCAATAGTACATGCACTCAAAATGAGGAACATTATTAGTGTATATATAGCTATTTTAAACTTGAAAAATATATTATTTTGATTTTTAAAACAACTTTTGTGTAATATTTTTTCTTCAAAAAACGTATTGTTTAGCAGTTCGAAAAGCATGCCGAGGTTGAAGAAGCATTGTAGCCAGTAGCCAATCTGCACTTTATGGCAGAAACGAACACGACGTGGTCTACTCGAGATAGTTTTCCATGTTAACTAACACCATGGTAAATACTACTATATTGGGGCTGTTTGCTTTTATTTTAGGGCGTGTTTGATGGTGCTGTTCGGAATAGGATGGCACGTAAAATGAGAAACATCATTAGTACGTGATTAATTAAGTATTAGCTATTTTAAACTTGTAAAATCGATTGATTTGATTTTTAAAATAACTTTCGTGAGATTTTTTTTAGTTTAGAAGTTCATCCTTCAGGAAATGTATTTACTGAAACGAAGGGAAAAAACATTGTTGGGAACAGCCAACTCTGTTACTTTGGGTTGTTTCAAACACGACCTTATAAGTTGTTTGTGGGGGCCACGCGAGGACAAACAGCCGATTAGTTCCCAGCGGAAGTGCACGCTAAATTCGCAAAATACAACGAAGTTATTTAGCACATCACTGAATGGACACAAAGCCAACATGAGATTGCACCAAAAGAATGCACTAATGATGTCCTCCGTATATTCTTTAACCTAGTCCTGACTGCTGAATCTTGATCCCACTCAACTTCCGAATCCCTGGTTTTCACTGAACCATTCAGAATTGCTTAGCATTTTCGTCTTCAGTGTAATACGGAGTATCTTGTAAACCAGATTTCCATATTTGGTTCGTACTAGCAACTACAAATTGTCAAACAAAAAAAGGACTAAGATCTACCAATATGTCAATTAACATACATCACCTGTCGGTCGATTAACTGCATTGGGTGGTCAATCTACATGCAGAGGAGCGGACTGCCTATGTGCCTTGCTCCATTCTACTAATATTGCACTACTCATCAATCTATCAATCCACACATCAAACTAAAGAATGACAGGACAACACTGGTTTATACTTCCATGTGTGTTTGTTTCCATCTGTAGCCAGTGATAACAGCACAACAGCAGTTGCAGTTCTTCCCAAGAACCAAACCTTTTCTTACCTCTCTACACAGATACAAAGTGATCATCCCAATCTGTTAGTCTCCTAAATTTTACACCAGGCATCACCGCAATGCAGGCTTCTCATGTAGTCATGTATATATCATGTTCCTCATCATGTCAAACTGTTCCTATGTTCCGCTATGAAAATATGGAAGTGCCCCGGAAGATGAGATATAGTAGGAACGAAACATAAGCAAGAACGGCTGCTAAGAGAACTAAGCCAGACAATAGGCCTTTCAGTTCTGAAGAGAAGAAATCCAACAAGAAGCAGCCATTGATTATTATCGGCACAGATGCAACTGCCCAAGTTAGAATCTGCATCAAGATGACAAAATTCAGAATGCTCTACAGACATATGTATATATAACACTTCAGCAAAACTAAATCTACTGTAAGACACTACTGTAATTGACATCTGCATATGGTACACAATCATAATGCAACATCTAATAGAAATTACATGGTTACAAGGGAAATATGTCTTGCAGTACCATGATCTTGGATTTCACATAACTGAAATCAGAACCCATAAAAAACTCAAACATCACCAACACATGAAGAACCTATGCGGAAGCTTACTTTGTGGCATAGAAAGATCTGGTGACTCATGATAATCACTAAAGTTGTTGTAAGGTATGTAAGCTTAGGCATATAACCTACGGGTACTCCCTAATCATAAAGTATGTCTTCAGAACCATAGTTCCTACATCACATTGATATTTGATAACTGCCTAATCATGAGAAACAAAGAGCACATGCACAACAATTATAAGTAAACAGGACGTAGAACCTACTAATCTGCTATACATCAGAATAAATGGTCTTACAACCTAAGACATGGTTTGAACTTTGACCATTAACTTCTTCCACCGATTTACAGTTCACAGATAGAAACCATAATGAATATTTTTAGACACAAGTGTAATGGTATTAATTCTGTTAACAGAAAACATATATATTGTTTGACCGATTGTTGCTTGTCGGTCACAAGTTTAAAAATGTAAATCTTGAAATGTGTTGATTCCTCACAAACATCAACTGATGAAGTACTTACTTGTGTTCTTGGACCTATCTTAAACACTCCCATTACTTGCTCTTTGGATACCAATGTTATCAATGGGATGAGTGCAAATGGGATCTGAATTGACTGAAGCACATTAAGCCATTCATTCAGAACATCAAGTGCAGAATCAGATGTGTTGAAGTATAAAGCAACAGTTATAGTTGGCACAATCGCAAAGCCTCTAGTGATCAATGCTCTGATCCATTTTTTCAATCGCCAGTTGAGAAACCCACTCATTATAAATTGTCCAGCGTAAGTTCCAGTTATGGTACTACTTGTTCCAGCTGCTAATAGCCCAACTCCCCAAATATAAAGGATAGGGAAAAAACCTTCCCCAAACTTCTCTTGTAGAAAATGTCCAGCATTCTCAAGGCCAATGTTACTTGCTTCTTTTGTACCATAAAATCCTTTTGCAAAAACAGTTGTGACGAATAAATTTATCATGAAGGGCACTACCAAAGCCATGGAGGATTCAATGGTATAGTACCTCAGCGCTTCACGGACTTGATATTCCTTGTGTGGATCAATCTTTCTTGATTGCACAAGAGCAGAATGAAGGAACACATTGTGGGGCGTGATAACACATCCAACAAGCCCAACGGCTTGGCTTATCACTCTTGAACTTAGCCTAGGAACCAGAATACCTATGGTAGAGAATTTACATCATGGTCAGCTCACGGACAATAGTACTCCTACCAGATAAGTAAAGTAGTCAAGCAAAAAATACAAGAGAAAGTGATACACACCAATAATTATGTCTTTTCCGTTAGGTTTGGTCTTTATAAACATCCAAGCAAACGACCAGGCCATTGTTGCTAGCAGAACTGCAAATACAGCTTCCAACTTCCTCACTCCATAGTTCTCCAAGGAAAGAAAAATAAAGCTGATGAAAAGTAAAGTTAGAAAAAAATTCCATAACTGTAATGGTAAAAAATCCAGATTTTTCCTTGCAAAAAAAGGGACGAATATCCAATGATTCTTACAGGGGCTACAAACATTTATTAAGAAAGAAGGTAAAATTCATTTTCAGTTTTATTCATATACAGCAAGTCAAGAATGGCCTACAGCACTTGATAATGACTCTTGTCTCGAAGTTGTGCATTTTTCAAATTTCCAGATAAAAGTAACTACTGTACTTTTCAAAATTTAGACAAATGGGGAACATAGGGCATGTTTGTGCTTTACATCCTGAAGTTTGACATAATTCAGATATGTTTCAGTATATTTGGGGAAAATGTTAGGAACCTTTTCTAGACTACTATTCAGTGAACAAATCAGTTGCCACCATTCATATTCACCAGTCACCACTCTCATCTATGTGATGTTTGTTACATTGGAATCACGTGTAAGTGTGTAAGCACCTAATCTAGCTAGATCAGAACATGAAAATTGGAACTATACGTCATCCTGCAGCGGTGAACGAACATTAATATTACAAAGTTTATCGATGATGAAAATGTTGCTCAGGTGTTCCCCGTATGAGAATTCAAATGCATGTATTCTAAAAAAAAAGAAATCAAATGCATAACAGGTACAGATTATGAACACCATGGTGGGAATTGACCAAAGCGATTGTACAAACTGAAAATTCATTGACCAATCAGGCAATCACCATATTTAACGTATCAGCATCGTCAATTCTTATTTTTGAAAGACTCACACTAAAAAATTGCAATAACTAGACCTAACTGTTGAGATTTTGGAACAGAATCTCCCTCCCGCATAAATGTTGGATAATTCGATCGCACCATGGCGTCTCAATAGAAGAGGGGGAAAAAAGCTTACCAATCCAATGCAGTGATGACAACGCCGGCCCAGATCGGCAAGAAGCCGTTGCTGAGGATCTTGATGGCGATGGCGCTGCCGATGACCTCCTGTATGTCGGCGCTGACCATGGAGACCTCGGCCATGAGCCAGAGCGCGCGGCGCGCCCAGTCCGGGTACTCGTCGCGGCAGAGCTCGGCGAGGTGCTTCCCCGTGGCGACCCCGAGGCGCGCGGCGAGCAGCTGCACGAGGAGCCCCATGGCGGTGGCCCAGAATAGCAGCCAGAGCAGCGTGTCGCCGGCGGTGGCTCCGGCCTGGAGGTCGCCCTCGAGGTTGCCCGGGTCCAGGAACGCGATGCTCATCAGGAACCCGGGCCCCGTGAACAGCCACAGCTTGCGCCACGAGAATGGCGGCACGCCGCCGAGGCAATAGAGGTGCTCGTCGTCGGCGTCGGGGTCGCCGGAGATGGAGACTACGACCTTCTGCGCCGGCTCGAACGCGCGCTCCACGAGGTCCTCGTCGGAGTAGGCCGAGGAGAAGAAGGACGGGCGCCGCAGCAGGGCCCGCTCCTCCGCCGCCTCCGCCGGGCTTGCCGGGTCGGCGCGCTGTCCCTCGGCGGCGGCTGCTGCCATCGGACGAACAGGCACCGTACGCGGCGCAAAATCCCCCCGCGTGCTGCTCGTGGCGCGAACCAAATGCCCAATGCCGGGTACCTCCTGTTGTCTCGGAGGACGCGCCTATTTTTGGCGGGAACGCGTGCTTCTTTTAGCCTCCCCCATTTCACGGATGGTTTCGTCGCCTTCTTTTGGGTTGGGCCGAGCCGTAAGGCCTATACGGGCCCGTAAATAATAACGGGCTGGGCCGAACGCTTGGTGGGCCGTGGCTGGCGTGGAGGGAAACAGGTGGACGGCGTCATCCACGCAAATCCACCCACACATGGCCGGTCCAGCCGCGGGCGTCCACGAGTTCGGAGGGGTGGCCCACACGCGTGCACACGTAGCTAAAGAAGCCTATCGCCACCGCCGCGCTGCCCCGAGGGAAGGAATCGCTCGCTCGCACCCCACCTCACCCAAATCCCCACCGCCGGCGACGGCCACATGCCGACCGCCTCCTGCCTCCGCCCGCCGCTCCCCCACACCTCCTCCGCCGCCGCGGCGGCGCAGCGGCTCCGCGTCCCCTTCCCTCCCCCGCCAGCGCCGCAGCAGCTGTTCCAGGCGGCGCTGCGGCTGCCGCGGAGGAGGCTCGCCGGGGTCGGGGTGACGGCGGCCTCCGCGTCGCCCTTCGACGAGCTCTACGCGCGGGGGAGGCCCACCCATGGCTCCTCCAAGGTAGTCTGATTCCCTCTCCTATCCCCTCGCCTCGGTCGCATCGCCCGCCCTGTTTTCCCCCAATTGATTGAACAGTTCGATTGGTACTGGTGTTAGTTCCCCTTTTTTTTCAATTTATGGGTTTTAGTTGGAAATTATGAGGTAGGGTGTGAGAGAGGTGCGCTTTCCATTTCCCTGCGCCTGAGACTTGGTTTGCTGAGCTTCGGAATGATGTGGGCGTTTATATGAAGCGCTGGTGATCTGACGCCACCAACTATAAAACGAGCAGTTGTGCGCAAGGATTAATATTTTGTAGATGCTCCACCGTCGATATTCATTACTTGTCTGTTAGCATCATTGGATTCAAAGATACAAGTCGACGTATGAATTATGATTGATTGAGGGAGTACGGTTCGATGTTTTGTTGAGAGTTCATACTAGTATATGCTCTACATATATAGGCTTAGAACTGTGTGACATACTATTCCAATGGTTCTGAGAGGGTGAGTGCTCTGAAGTGTTATTGTGTTAAAGTTGTGCCTACTGCATCTCCAGATTTCGGATATGCTTCTCAGTAAATCATTACAAAGAATAGGCATCTAGCTTCCTTTATTTATGATTGGGTGTTTTAATTAACAACAAAAATTTATCCCTATGTGGCAATGATAGAGTGAGAGATTTGTGTTTTCAGTTTTCTCCTGTAAGGGCAGACTTGCTGTCACCCGTAAAGACAAAACCTGCTCTTATAAACTGTGACTTTGAGTTATGGAGATTGAATGTTGTGAGTGTGAGCCCAGTTGATGTGCTACATCCTATATTGGTGAGGAACCATAAGCAAAGGAACTCCAAAAATGGCTGTATGGCCCATATTTATATTTTAGTCAAAATATTATTGATTGTTACACACATATATATAATTTTTTTTAATCAAACTTCTTTAAGTCTGCTTAGGGTAATTCTGCGAGTACTGAGCAACACTGGGACATATTGTACTTGACAGTTGAGATGCTAGGTATATGTTCCTGTAAATTTGTATTGGCCAGGGCCTAGCATGTTTGCCATTGTGTTGATATGAAGTAGCAAAAAATCATTTCTCAGACAATATGTTAGAATGCACAATGTGCCATCACTAATCATGATCCTGGGAAATAAGAGTTATCAACTATATGCTTTTCCTTGGGCTCCTACTATCTGAATGGAGTAGCAGGGTCACCTCCCACCTATCCTATGTTTGTTAACCACACATGAAACATGATCATCTCAGGTTTTGTGGTGCATCTGAAGTTCAGAGTATTATGTATCTTAAATGCTTATCATGTTTAAATTGTCTAATATTAATGAAGTATATGCTACAAAACATACACCTTGTTAAGGAATTTTTACTTGTCTGCTAACATTATTAACTCTCATCAGCAAAGCATAATTATATTATGAAATGTTTGCTTGTTCTATTATCCTGCATTTTAATGATTATTGGTATGTTCCTTCTTGTAGAAATCTATCCTATGGAACTTGATCCAAGACATAGAGCCTTTGGATCTAAGTGTCATTCAGAAAGATGTTCCTCCTGAAACAGTTGATGCGATGAAGAGGACCATCTCTGGCATGTTGGGTCTGCTTCCATCAGATCAGTTCCGTGTTGTTGTAGAAGCCCTTTGGAATCCCTTCTTCAAGTTGTTGGTATCTTCTATTATGACCGGGTATGTTTTTTTGTTCAAAGATAGCTTTTTTGTGTTATTTTAAAGTAATTTTGAGGCATTGGTACCATTATTAGGCATGTGATATGTTTTTATCTGTAGCCAGTCAAATAGAAGTCAGAGTCAACATTGATCAGCTTTCTGAAGGTCTAAATCACCATTGAATGACCTCATGTGATACTTAAAAACTCTTATTATTAAATTATAAATAGCAATTGTATGTGGACGATGTATACTTCAAATTTATTTAATAGTTTGTGGTACTGGTGTACACCCATGGCATATTATTATTTCTTGAAAGCGGTCTTGTTTTTTGACCTGGGAAGTGATGTTCCCGTGCCTGTACCATACCATGTTGATTCCTGGTTATTTCTTGGAAGTAGACAATTGACCACATTTTTCTAAATGTTAAAGTCCATCTTGCTTGTCTAGCTTCTATTTCCATGAACAGTTTGAGGTTAGTGTTCTTTGATGTGTAAATAAATTCACTGCTGCCTGAATATTAGATGTGTGGCTGGGATTCGTTGTTTATGCTATCTTTTCCAGGATAGAACTCTCATTTTCTTTTCTTGATAGCATTTGAGTTAGCAGTTAATACCTGACCTTCATTTTTTTTACCATAAATTGATAGTAACCTGCTTAACAATGTTTAAAATTTTAGATTGTCTTTCCATAAATCTACCAACTTATATCATATGGACCTATCTGCCATTTCATAGCTGATAATTCTTGTAATTATTTTATAATGTTTAATTATAAGTTATAACATATGCATATAATAGCTGAGATAGCAAGAGTTTGTATTGTTTTAAGCATTTGTTGTCACTTGCCAGTATTTTAACATGAAATTTTGAAGTAACATTATGTTATAATACTGAATTGTTTATTTATTAATATTTATGTACTTTCAAATAGAGTGCACATGTATGCATGTGCTAGGATCATAGGAAGCTTAGAACTCACTAATAACTCATCTGTCCTTCCAGGTATACTCTGCGTAATGCTGAATACAGGCTCTCTTTCGAAAGAAACCTAGAGCTTTCAGAAGAAGATTCTGAAGGTGAAAAAAGAGATATCTCTGAAGACAATCATCATAACGTCAACTTGGGTAGCCCTGTCACGATTTTCAGATTATCTGAAGAAGACATGCTACAGGACTCCGAAAAAAATGAAGAGTTAACATGTGAAACAACGGGGCAAGATCTTGGTAACTTGACACCTCAAGCGGAAGATTACATTATTCAGTTGCAGTCTCGATTGGATGCCATGAAAAAGGTAATGGCAGTTTCATTCTTGATCTCCCTGATTAGGTTGTGCAAATAGAATCAGGTTGTGCAAATAGTTGATAAAATTTGTTCTGTTTGTTGGTTATTGTCTCCACCACTGTGCTACTCTTCCCAGCATCAATCCTGAAAGGATCACCAAATTCATTATTTGCTCGTTTTTTTCTTGAAAACGCAAGAGGGCTGTGTTTCATTTCATTAAGAAGAAGAAGAAACTGTACAGCAGAGTGACCCAAAGACCTCTCTAGAGCCAAATAAAAACAAAAAAACACATCACAAAACGTGATGCACGACAAACACCCACTGGGAGTACTAGCCTCTAAAGGGAGCGACCTACATAAGAGCTCATGGAGCGCCTTAGCTCTAGCAATACACCAGAATGAACTCTCTCTGGACACTGTTTGTTCGTCTCTCTGCTTCCTTTTGCTCCCAAACCCTGTTAACAACCAAATCACATATCAAAAGTACTTGTAATATATGTAACTTGTCAGGCCCTTCAGCCATTGCTTATTTCAAGTCATTGCACATACATGGTTTACTATTCTACATATGCATACAACAGCAGTCTGAAATATTATGTCATTCAATATATTGTAAAATAAATAAGTCTATCCTTTTCTTTGCTTTGCCCAGTTGAGTTTTTTTATCTAGCATTGTTTTTTTTTTCAAAAAAAAAAAGTAGATTCAAAAAATCACACTAGAATTCTATCACAAGATGACGTTTTATACAAAAAAAAAAATCAAAGAACGTCATATATTGTGTTGCAAACATTTCACATAATTATATAATTTTCAGAAGAAAAGTCTATTCAATAATGTTACATGTGGGCTGTTTCTATATCTGTTGCCTGTTGGTGTTGGTTGCAGAACATATATTCTTTCGTAACAACTGCAGTTCTTGGGCTATTGTAGGTGGATTTTGGAAAACCTACCCTTTTACTTTTCTTTATTCATGGAGGCAGTCCTTACATGCCATCAACATCGTTATGGACTTATGGTTGCATTCCGTTTCTTGTCTCACAGACCTTTAAGCCTTGACACACCTTGTGAGCGAAACAGCAAGGGGTTCTGCAAATATTTAGTGGCGCACTAGAAATTAACCAATATGCTAATAATATCCATGATGCTTGCTTATTCATGCAATTGTTAATGCAGAAAAAATATCTTGTTCAATATTTTTTTGCTGACAATATGCATTATTTTTTATCTGCTACTACTAGTACTTAAAAAGGAGTTCTCAAAAAACAAATGCAGGAGTTACATGATCTTAGGAGGAAAAATTCTGCGCTGCAAATGCAACAGTTCGTCGGAGAAGAAAAAAATGATTTGCTCGACTATCTAAGATCGTTGACACCAGAAAAGGTTTGTTCTATGTTGATACTCTTTGTTCACCTAAAACCTCTTCTTGTTTTTCAGCAGCTTAATGATCACTAACATCGGTGGTTGTTAATACAATTTCCAATCCATAAAACAATAGAAATAGTTTGCTCTTAGGTTGCCTCTCTTTCCAATGCCCTAACTAGCTGCTTTGCACAGGTTGCTGAACTCTCAGAGTCTACTTCTCCTGGAGTACAAGAGGCTATTCACTCTGTGGTGCATGGTTTGCTTGCTACTCTTTCCCCCAAGATACACTCGAAGGCCCCTCCACCACTAGGGAATGCTCCTGGAGGTGCACTTAACCTTAGGGGCGAGGATGATGACTGTCCAGAGCTTGTGGAGAATGCTTCCCTCCCATTTCAGCCCCTAATATCGGTTCCCCGTGATTACCTTGCACGTTTACTATTCTGGTATACAACGCAAACTTGGCCTTGATTACTAGTTGTTTCTTTATACCATCATGTCAAAACAATTGACCCTTTTTGTTCTGTGTGTTCAGGTGCATGCTGTTGGGTCACTACATCCGAGGTCTGGAGTACAGGTTAGAACTGGCACAGCTTCTGAGGATATCTACTGACGTGGAGTCTTTCCACAATGGTGATGATCTTTTCGTTTGAGAAAGCTTTGACTGGTTTATCGATGTTGTTAACCAATCACAAAGGAAAATGCTTTGGCAAAGAAACGGAGGGGCGACCACACTGCATTTCTCCTCAAAAAGGGGCTCTAAATCAGAAGAGCTCTGAACCCCGGTAGGTCTTGTAAAGCCAGGAAAACAGATATTCGGGTGTAAAGTTAGTGTTATATATCGATTCGAATGATCACTCTCTTTTCTCTTTTATTTTATACTTTTTTATTTTATACTGTGAAATATGAAAGGAACTTCGTTGCCCGTATTGTTAATCATGTGGTAGAACTGTGGATAGGCATCTTTGTATTGTAGTTTGTATGTATTTGGTGATGTGTTCCAGCTTAGCGCTGTTACATTTTTGAGCCTCAAGTACTTGACGTGAATATTGTGTCCTTGTAATGTTTTGATGAGCCCAGGTACAGCTTAATGCATCCAAGTACAGCTTAGTGCTGTAATGTTTTGATGCAAGAGGCAATGGCCGAGATCTAGAATTGCTATAAATTATTATGTATTTATTTTTATATGTAATATGTGAGGACGCACTTAGAGACCAAATGGCACACCGCTTCGAGGCATGTCAGCGCGAAATATCTGGACGGATGGGGTCTCAAATAAAAATCCCCGAATAAATACGATAACCCTTCAACCTTATCGCAGACCCCGACATGTCTATAAGAGAGCACTATAAGGGCCCTAAGCAATCGGACTCGGAATAGAAGACACAACCGATAGAATAGCCATACCAGTCGTCTACGTCATATGCTCGTCAAACCACTCGATGGCGGCGACCAAAAACATACCCCAGAGACTTGATCTCAACAAAGGCTATTCCACGGTTATCTCAGCCATTCCAAAGCCCATCCTCATGTGCAACTAGTTGCCCAGGAATGCAACTAGCTCCACACAATTCATCTCATGCATTGACATCAAAATAATAAGTGATGCTATTATAAGCATAAGCATAAATAGTCTTAATAAAACTAAATTAATACATTGGCAACAAGCCAAAATAAATAAGGTTCAGCGGAATGCGTGTCTACCCACCACATGCAAACCGAATAGGGGTAATCCCCAAGTAAGAACCGTCCTGCAAACCAATCAAGCAAGCTGCGGGAATGCTTCACTCATTAATCAATACCTGCAGCAAGGTCTAAGCATCAACATACAAAATAAAGAGCAAAAAATCAATACATTAAATAAATTAATGTACTGGCAAAGTAAAACCTAACATATTACATGCTAGCTCAATTGAAGGATAGGCAGTGTATAGGTTATTTGCATAAATGCCAATTTAAGTTCACAACATTTCGCAACGGTAATTTGTAAAACATGGTAGTAAAAGTATATAAGTTGATAGTAATAAGAGTATGAGTAAATAATCACCACTACCCCCCGTGGTAATAACATCTCCATTCACCATCATCAGTCATATTCACAGTTCACAAATAAATCATCTCATTTCAAATCAAGTTCACAAACATTTCAAAACCATAACACTATACTTATGACACTTCACCATGTCACTCATGACCGTGAGCACGGCTAATCAATCAGTTTTAGACTTTGCAGAGTTTGTACAACTTTTAATTCCACACGAAGTGGATCGCTCTAGTTTGTCTCGTGTTCGCGAAGCACTACCATACTCTTCATGGTGAGTGCGGTCTAGAGATCACAACGAAACCGTTACATTGTTTATTGTTTAGCCTTGCACCAGTATGATGTGTGTTTACCCACGCTACTAGCAAGGTAGCGCCGCTAGGTAGCGGGCCCACGCTTTAACCTAGCGCCATAAGGAACACAGCCCGGAATCGCTCATTGTGTTGCTTGGTTATTTTTAGATGGCTCATTGTGTTGCTTTAGGAATTTTCGTTTCACAAGATGCTAATGCAGAACTAATAGAAGACTAATTAGTATAGCATCAATTTGTTGGCCGTATGACAAAGTAAAGCTTTACATATTATTTTTAACTATATTTTCTTTGGTGTTTTGCAGTTGTTTATTGTTTCACTAGATGTCCTTTGGGTATGAGGGCGGGTTTTTAGAAGTTACTGGTATGTACATGCATGCATCTAGCCGTCCATCATTTCATCGAGATCTGCGCCCCTGTTAGCCCCTGAAATGTTGCCGTCAAGTAGTCTGGTGTCTTTCCTCCCTGTTCACTGCAACTGCATGCATGCAACTTTTCTACTCTCTCATGCTTCTCTCTGTGCCACCTATTCCTCTCTCTCCTCTCTTTAAGTCTAATTATTTAAGTACTGCACCTACCAATAATTTTGTTAAGTTATATATCTCCTAAATTATATATTCAATTTAAAATCAGATTGTACCATTGCATTTATTATAATTTTATCTTTAAATTAACATCTCATATGATTATATTTCTAATTAAATATTTTTATATCACGATGAAACATTGAATTATAACCGTTGAAACATCACAAAATACTTGTTGAAACATTTAAGAAATACTGCGTGAAACATTTACAAATGAACTAGTGAAACATTGAAAATACTTGTTGAGACATCCAAATAACATTATGTGAAACATTAAAATAGATTCATAT
>CM002481.1:18309133-18368546 GCA_000325765.3 Leersia perrieri
GTGAAACACTGAAAATACTTGTTGAGACATCCAAATAACATTATATATATATATATAATGTGTCAAATCCTAAATTATGTATCCAAATATATAATTAGATTGTACCATTTCATTTATTATATCTTTAAATTAACATCTTATATGATTATATTTCTAATTAAAACTGTTTTATATCACGATGAAACATTGAATTATAATTATTGAAACATCACAAAATATTTGCGGAAACATTCAAGAAATACCCATGAAACATTTACAAATAAACTAATAAAACATTGAAAAATACTTGTTGAAACAATTACCGCTCAGGCCTGAAACATCGAATATTAGTGGTTAAAACTTTATTGCTTTTTATCAAAATATAATCATGTGAGGTCTTGCTATAAAGATTTAATTGCGATGAGTTTGATGGTGCAATCGGATCGAAGATTGATTAAGTAATTTGAAAGAAAATAGAGTGTAAAATGCAAACTCTAATTTTGTATCCTCTCCTCTCTCATCTTTGCTACCCATCCAACACACATGCAGTAGGAGTAGGCACTAGACAGTGCTAGTAGGTAGTAGGTTGTACATGGTTTGGGAGAGTTGGGCATACAGGCAACCTAACGGAAGTGGTGGGTGATGGAACGATGGCACAAATCTCAACAACTGTGAAATCATCCAACGGTTAGAAATATAGGTGCACATGCCAATAAGTTTTAATTTAACTTTCCCCTTTGGGTATGGCTAGCTTTGTATTTTGTAAAACACCATGGGAGCACTTCTGAAGACGAATACAAAAGGTAATAGCACCACCAATGACACACGATGCTAGCTCATTCTCTCTCCAAATGTGTGGATTGATATAGTTTTTGGTGTGATGTGCTTGGTCATTCAGGAAGTTCCCTATAGGTGTTGGTGCTGGTGTACTAGAAGTTAGCAGGTGCAAATGACAAGCTGAAGAGACACCTGCAAGCAGCGGAAACGGAGTGTGGTGATGGACTGTCAATAGATCTCTGAATTTTATCGATGATAATTTAGATGTAAATTTCAGTGGTTCTGATGAATAAGAAAATAATTACGATTGATGTTCCCTGAGAAGTAGGAACCATGGACGGCATTTTGACCAAGCTGAATGATCCTTCCATATGGCAGTGATTTGAATTGAAAAGTTTGTGCCATCTTGTCTTTTGCTTGTTTAATTTATATTTTCATCTTTTGATTATTTGATTTGTAAATTTCACCACGGACATATTAATTCTTAAAGAGGGAGAAGCCTTGATAAAAAAAGAACTCAAAAAGTTTTGTGTGTGTGAAGTGAATCGAACTACTCTTTTTAAAGGGCTTAATGAAAGTTGTTAAGATCAGTAATTTCCACAACTACCATCATTAGGAGTACACCAGAGAACGACACGTGGAAGAAGGGTGCGAGATAGGCCGAGTCTGGTTCGGCACAACGCAACCCCCTCTGATCCCAATTGAATTTCTCCCTCCCCCGAGTCATTTGGGACCATTTCCAGTACAATTCCACGTAGAATTCCTCCCTCTCTAAGAAAAGTTGTTACTTTGTTGTTTAAAAAGAGTATCTGGCCTGACTTTCTTCTTTCTGCGCTATCGTCTTTGCCTCTCATATCTTTTGACCTTTTCTTTTGATCTCTGGAAGCGCAACATCGCAGCAAAGCTGAATGGGTACTCACAGCTGGCACATTCAGCCATTGGAAATCCCAAAGCCCCGGCCGTGACAAGCAATTAAAGAGTAGAGACAGAAATAATCATGCTACATAGGATTTTTTTTATAAAGTAGCATGCGATTAAAGAGTAGAGAGAGAAATGGTGTTTACAGGTGACATTACCAACACACGTAGTAAACCATTAAAAACAAGTAAAATATCCCAGCTCTCATATATGAAAAAATTCACTCGTTTATGACTATTATATTAACGGGTGTGACCAATTTTAACGACACTCATTTCAAGTCATCATAGAGTTCGGCCAAGTCTCAACTCTATGACAATTTAATTTCGTTTTCCACATTCGTCACGGGAAAACATCAAGTCTAGATTTTTCTTGTAGTGCTCGTATGGCCTAAATGATTCCCAAAATACACATTCAAAGGAGGCATAGAAAAAAACTCAACTGACCTGATAGATTCAAAAAATTTCCAGTCCGTTTGACACATATGGCCCACAAAAAAAGCTGAAAAACACACATGCGTGCATTGCATCCGAAGAAAAAAAAGGGGCCAAACAGCAGAGCCAAACCCAATAACGTGGCATTTTTACGACCCGTTGGTGGATCAGTAGTCCACGGGCCAATAAAAGTTAATCCAGGACCCTAGCCTTTGGATTTAGATCTGAAGACCAACAGGCCTTCCCAAATTTTTTTTACAAAAACTTCACATCAAATCTTTCGACACATATGTGGAATATTAAACATATATGAAAAAAACTAATTACACAGTTGGCATAAAAATCGTGAGACGAATCTTTTAAGCCTAATTAGTTCATGATTGTCATAAGTACTACAGTAACCCACATGTGTTAATGACAGCTTAATTAGGCTTAATAGATTCGTCTCATGGTTTCCTGACACCCTATGTAATTAGTTTTTTTAATTAGTAGCCGAAATAGCCTTCCGACATCTAGTCAAATGTTTGATGTGACACCGACATCCAAAAATTTTTAGAACTAAACAAGCCCTAACTGATAGAATACTAAATAGGTAACTAACTGTTCAATAGGCGGTCACATCACTTTTTTTTAAGTATTCAACACTGTGAATGGCATATAAAATACTCCCTCTGTCCTCTACTACTAGAGCTTTTTTTCTTTGAGAAAAATAAGGTTAGAGTGAAGGATGACTGTAAATGGTGATGATTATGATTGGTTGATAGGTGGAGAAAGTATTTCGGGACAAATTCAAATTTGCAAAAGTAGCAATATTATGGAATAGAGGGAGTAAGCAATTGTACCGCTGCGTGGCCCACCAACAAAGATTGGGCCTGCCTATGGTGCCATGCACGAAAATGCAACTTTGGCCGTCCATGCATCGCACCGGAGAATCATCGTCGTACCGTCTTGTCCCTTTTTTTGAGAGCGAGGGTATCGATCATGTTCCTTCGGTGGGAAGGCATAGCATACTATCATGTGCGTACCGTGGTAGAAAAAGCCGAATGCCTCGACTCCATAAATAAAGGCAAGGAACTTAATTCAATTCTCCGTCCACGAATCTTGGATTGCAGCTGCAAGCCTGCAAGTAGAGTAGAAGAGATCGATCGATGCAAGGTGGTGCTGGTGTTAGTAGTATATAACTACTTAGCTAAAGAAAAACTGTTACAACTGTACGTGTAGTACAAGCAAGCAAGCAAGCGTGCGTGTGTGTGTGTGTATGTATGCACGTACGAATCGAGGAGGAACTAGAAGTAGGTGCAGGGCAGGAGGAAATAATAATGGAAGAGGAGGAGGACGTGAAGGGCGGCGTGGCGACGAGCGCGATGGCGGCGTCGTACAACGAACAGATCCGGCCGCTGCTGGACGCCGTGGACAGGCTGCGGCAGCTGAACGTAAGCCAGGAGGGCATCCAGCTCCCGACCATCGTGGTGGTGGGAGACCAGTCGAGCGGCAAGTCGAGCGTGCTGGAGTCGCTGGCGGGCATCAGCCTCCCGCGGGGGCAGGGCATCTGCACACGCGTGCCCCTGGTGATGCGGCTGCAGGACAAGGACGACGACGCGGGGGATGAGGCTGCTTCGCTGCATCTGGAGTACAACGGCTGCGTGGTGGCCACCTCCGAGGCCGAGGTGGCGGACGCCATCATCGTGGCGACAAGAGAGATCGCGGGGTGCGGCAAGGGCATCTCGGGCGCACCCATCACCCTGGTGGTGCGCAAGAGGGGCGTGCCCGACCTGACCCTGGTGGACCTGCCGGGCATCACCCGTGTGCCTGTGCATGGGCAGCCGGAGGACATCTACGACCAGATCGCGAGGATCATCAAGGCGTACATCGCGCCCAGCGAGAGCATCATCCTCAACGTGCTCTCCGCCACCGTCGACTTCCCGACGTGCGAGTCGATCCGCATGTCGCAGCAGGTGGACCGCACCGGCGAGCGCACGCTGGCCGTGGTCACCAAGTCCGACAAGGCCCCCGAGGGTCTTCTCGAGAAGGTCAACGCGGACGACGTGCACATCGGCCTAGGCTACGTCTGCGTCCGGAACCGCATCGGCGATGAGGAGACGTACGAGGCGGCCCGGGAGGCTGAGGCGCGGCTGTTCGCTGACCACCGTCTGCTCTCCAAGATCGACAAGTCCATGGTGGGCGTCCCGACGCTGGCGCGGAGGCTGACGCAGATCCAGGCCACCATCATCGCCCGGTCCCTCCCCGACATCGTCAAGCAAATCAACGACAAGCTCAAACGCAGCAGCGACGAGCTCGGCCAGATGCCGCCGGAGCTCTGCACCGTGGCGGACGCGGTCAGGGAGTTCTTCCACATCGTCAAGAAGGTGCGCGCGTCGCTGGAGAAGGTGCTCGTCCGGGGCGAGTTCGACGAGTACCCCAACGACCGCCACTTCCACGGCACGGCGCGTCTCGCCGAGATGATCGAGAGCTTCGCGCGCACGCTGCCAGCCCAGGCCCAGGCCCAGGCGCCCGATGGCTGCTGCTTCCTGGAGGAGGAGATGCGGGTGCTCGAGGAGACCAAGGGCATCAACCTCCCCAACTTCTTGTCAAGGTCGGCGCTCCACGTTCTGCTCAATCGCAAGGTGGAGAGCATCGCGCACGTCCCGCACGATCTCGTCAGTCAGGTGTGGGACTACGTGGAGGACCTGGTGATGAAGGTGCTGCACCGGCACTCGTGCAGCTACCCGCAGGTCCACCCGTCGTGCCGCACCGCCGTGCAGAACCTCATGGACAAGGCGCGGAAACGGTCGGAGCTGCACGTCAACGAGCTCATCGACATGGAGATGGTGGCCAACTACACGTCCAGCCCCGAGTACATGAAGGCCTGGACCAGCATGATGGATGGCCAGAGCAGGCTTCGCAAGGCCCTGGACGACCACTCCAAGTCCACGGCTGTGGTCGCCCTCCCGGGGTTTGGAGGCACAGACGTGTCGCACCTCAGGCAGGACCCCAACAAGGCCATGGAGGCCTTCGACCTCAAGGCGCGCCTCGCCGCCTACTGGAACAGCGTCCTTCTCCGCCTCGTCGACGGCCTGGCGCTGCACGTGCTCTACAGCATCAAGCGCCTCGCCGAGAAAGATCTCGAGGATGAGCTCGCAGCTCAGGTTGTGGGCAACAACATGGAAGGTGTGAAGCAGATGCTGGTGCCCACGCCAGCCGCCGCCTCCAAGCGTGAGCGCCTCAGAAAAAGCATCTCGCTGCTGCGGGAGTCAAGGCAAGTCGTCGCGAATATCATGGACAGGATTAACGGGGCAACCACCGACCATGTCTTGTCCTAGTTCGGTGAGTCAATTGCATCAAGAAACAAGTACCCAGCGGTCTTCACCATACCCGACCATTCCTTTCAAGAATGCTCCAAATTCTGTTAGTTCAGGAATAAGTAGTCCACCTATTCCTTGTTTCCTGTAATTCCGCACCATATAGCATATCGCGAAGATGGAAGACACGTATATGAGTTCACTTTTGCCTTTCCGCAACGAATCTACCGTCCGATCCCGCCGAGGCATCTCCAACTCCATCGCCTGGCTCAAGATGAAACAAAAGCTAACAAATTAAGTTGAAATTAGGTGAGGAGTGAAATTATAAACCAACAAAACATTACAACAAATTTATGATATCAGATCTTCACTCGTCATCACATCATTTCTACTACTTAAAAGTGAAGGGATTAGCCATCCACCTCCCTTCACACTGTTACAAATTGTAAGACATTTTAACTTTTTGTTTGTAACATTTAACTATTTGTCTTATTTAAAAAAATAGAAAGTGTCATTTATTATGTTTATTATCAAAAGTACATGGCTCGCCTCTTTTTATATTTATGACCATATTTACTAAATAGAAAAAAATCAATATGGAGTTATAGTTAGATCCCACTAAATTGAAGAAACATATCTTGTATAAATATATTTGTCCTATAGTATAGGGATTAGCTATATTTATGACCATATTTACTAAACAGTAAAAAATTACACAGTAATTGCATAATAGATTTCAAAGGAGTGAATAACTAATATGCTCATTAAGCTCTCACTTTTGGTCGATTTAGTTCTTGATGTTTCGTATTGTTTAAACAATCATTAAAATTTATTATGTGACTCAATATAATCCTTGGAGCTACTATAAGCGCCATGCCACGTCATCCTCATATGCATGATTATCCATTCTACCTTTACTTTTCCAAAGAAAGAGAAAAATACAGACAAAAAAGGAAAAAAAATACACACAATATTATGGTGACATACGATATGATTTGTCGGTGATATGGGCCCGAAGGTACGACGAGGACGCGGCACGTGGCCCAGAGAGCATGCCACCGCCAGCCGTTCGCAACCAAGCCCAGTGAGATTCGCAGAGGTCCGGGCTCCGAGTGACCACGTGGCCACCCCGAGGGAGTATGGCCCGGGGGCTCGCCCCTTTCTATGCTAGGATCCGGGTCTGCGCTCTCAACCCGCACCCCGCTCTACTGGAAGGAGTGCGGGGGGGGGAGGGGGGGCGAGAACAATTCCCACCCACCGCATTCAATGCGATGGGAGGGGCCTGACACCTACCCCCTCGCATTAATTGCGATGCGTGGCGCGGCTGTCAGGCCCTCATCATTACCTTTTTTTCTCCCATTTCAAGAGAGAGACAGGGGAGCAAAAGTCTTCCCTTAGTGACCGCGAACTGACCGTGCGGTTACCACGGGAAGTCTCTCGCCCCGCCCCGTCCCTATCACATTTAATGTGATGGACGGCCGCGTGGGAGAGAGATGATGAGTACTCTAATCCATGCTCTGCCCCTAGTCTAGCTGGTGGCCTGCTGACAGGCGGGCCCCGCTAAGGGTTAGGTAGGCTGACCTCATGCTCCCTCAGCAGCACAGTGCTCTCTCCGCCCGTTTTTCTTTACCAACCCTCCGGTCGTGGCAGCAAGGGGGAGGACGTGGTGAGATATCTGACGCAACGAGGCAGTAGCGGTCAATCGAAGTAAATAAGGGATCTCCTATGCATAGCAGTAGAGTTGGTAGCATGAAAGACTACTGTGATGTCCCCTTAGACTATAAAAAGAGGCCCTGGTCCTTCGTGAAAAGGGGATGATGGCTTTTTAGAGAACTAACACACTAAATTCTTGTAGCTAGAGATATATCATCAAGAACAAGAACAGGAGTAGGGTATTACGCTTCTCAACGGCCCGAACCTGTATAAATCGCTGTCTCTCGAGCGCTCTTGCCCCGGATCTTTTCTTCCCCACTTTCTTCTTTGCCCCGCTTCAGGCTTTAGCCCACACCCCTGTGCCGAACCACAAAGGGGGTCCCACGGATCCCTGCTTGACGAGCTCACGCTCCGATATGATTAAAATTGTTTCTTTCTAATTTTTCTTTATTTTATTTTTATGGTATAATAAGTGTAGAAAGGATATTTTAATTTTAAGCATGCATGCATGCACGGATGGCATGGCATGTCTATGTGGTGTTGTTAGTGTGTCTAGGGACTATATTAAAATACGTGACAAACTTCATGACAAATTTTGACCCAGACATCTTAAAATATAAGTTCATGGACAGCATTGGCTATTCACCAATTTCAAAAGATACACAATTAAATTTAATACTTACAACGTGTTTTTTTAATATGTACTGTACAAGAAAATTAGATTAAAAGTAATTTATTGCATACAGTTGGACGAGGAGATTTAGAAATATACATATACATATAAGGTAACAATCCCATTTGAAAAAATAAATAAAATCAAGTAGGAAATTATGATCCCATAATTTAGCGAAATTGGTAGAACTATGTGGGATTTCGGAAAGAACTATTGATCGAGGGATGACGGTGATCATGTATTCATATGACACGGTGAGTATATAAACAAACTAAAATAAAAAAAAAATCGAGTACGTGATTAACGGCCGGCGACTTTGACGTGATGCGGCGAGTCGTAGACTATAGGAGAGATCGGGGCCGAAATAACGAAAGCATACGAGCACGGCATGTCGTCGTGAAGAGGCGGCGGAACGTAAAAATACATAAAGGGCACACACAGGCCCTACACCGTGTTGGTCTCGTCACAAGCCAACAATTAACAGATCCAATCACTAACCACTAGGAGTAATTAGCAGAAGTAATCGAATACAAACTCCACGCAATCGAATACAAACTCCACGCAGGCCCAACAAACCATTAATCGAAATTCGGAACAGATACTATTGTCGGCACTCGGCACCGATGAGGTAGATCGCTGCGGTGTAGTAATATACGAGATTTGAAAGGGGTTTGTGAAACTGAGTCCTCTTCACTCTCAATGTCGGAAAACAAATCTATGGCCCCCGGTGCTATATAAAATCTCACACCAAACACACCATATTATCTCTCTTCCCTCATTAATTTGGCAGGCTGGGATCCTGATAGTAGCCCCATCCATTCACTGTACCAGTAATATATCCGTGCTAACGCTACGGTGACCTAATATTTTTGCTAATAAATTATTAAATTTCATGTTAGTAAAATTATTTTTTTCTAGAATCACTCCAGCAAATCTTTTCCCAAGTTGAAACGTGAGGGTCTAACATTACAAAAAAATCTCAACCTATTTCATCACATCATGCTAGTAATAAAGAAAAAAAATTCTCGACCGCTTTATACATTATATTTATTTAGGCAAATGTTGATACAAGGAGTCAACTATACCGCCTTATGCAGCTGGAGGGATACAAAATCAAACAATAATGCTATTATAGTAACGAAACAAAGTTAAGCCATATTACCTAAAGTCGTAATCTCCGAAAGATTTAGGGTATATACGGCTTACACTTGAGGTTCTATTCACCAGAAATGTACACAAGATTCACATAGTATCCACACAACATATGCGATAAGCTTCTCTAAAAACTACAATAGTCAAATACATAGATAAATATACGAATTTAAATTGACCAAATCCGTACTTGTTACCGTCTTGATTACCAGGAACAAGGCTGCGAAACAACCAAATATGTATACTGGCAATTTAGTGATATTTTTATATGAAAAATAAATATTGGCTAGATTACTTAGAATCATGCACCAGTCCAGAACATATTTATACAAAAGGCTATCTTAATCTTTTCATGCCATGTCACCTTATAAGAGAGGATGGACCTAGTACTATAGATCAGGGTATAATATATACTATTTGTCACATATTATCCCTACAAATGGTATCAGTAATCCCTACAAGCAGCAGGAGAGAAACCCAATAGGCAGCCAGTAGCTGAATGACTGTAATAATAAGAAGGGCTCACATCGATGTATTTTGACAGCATTTTTTAAGCACAGTCCATGCACCAACCAGGCATCCCATGCCAGGAATTACAAAGAAATCAGCACACAATGAAAGAAATGCATATGTTAACTAATCAAGACATTTCCCTAGAGGTTTTGGTGAAAAAAAAAACAGGTTTACAACAGTCATCAAAGAAATTTCAGACATACTGTACTGCTGAAGGCAGTATAAACAATGACAAGAACCAAGTCCTGACAGCCAATCTCAAGCATAATTACAGAACATCTGAGGGCACCAACATTTGCTAATATCCAAAATCCTTCCTGGCAATCACCATACAAGCTTTTCTTGTAATTTATAGTGCAGTCTAAAAAGTAGTCACCTTGATGACGCTGATATACTCCACTGCCGTTGACTGTATTATCCCTCCTCTTCGGATATCATTGGAGAGAAAATCTGTCTAGAACAACAATAATGAGACATGTCCAGTTAATACTTAATTAGAGTGATAAGAAATTTAGACGTCAAATTGTAGTGAATCCGGAATGGAACTCTGGAGAAAGGGGAATAGCTATCAAGAACCAATAGGACTCAGGACTCCGGACAAACATCTTCTCTCCCATGTAAACCATCACAAATTTTGACATCACAAAAAATAACAAGCAATCCCGGTGCCCAAACAATAAGCAATCCCCGTTCAGCTCAAAGCCATAGACAAGTTATTCAGACAAACATGGTATTTTTGTTGAACTGGCATTTCCACAAACACATGGTGAGCATGTATTGAATGCAAGAGAAAGACGACGGAGACACACGTAGAAGAAAAGACGATGCCGATGCGGCAGCAAGTAGTGAACCTTGATGAAGCGGCGGCGGCGGCGGATGCGGAGGCGGAGGCGGCGGGCTTGAATGGAGTGCGCCGGAGCACTGAATCGATGGCGGGGGAGAACGGCGATGCAAGGGTCGGAGGCGGAGGACTGCGTCGAGCGGCGGCTCGGCCGGCGAGCGGGCGAGCGCATCGACTGGAGGAGAGGCGGCGAGTGGGCAAGCGAGGTGCGCGGAGGAGAGGCGGCGCACGAAGATGGAGCGCGGTGAGTGAACAGAGCGGCCGGCAAGCGGGAGAGCGAAACGAGGCGAGATTAGCGGTGCGGAGACGAGATTAGCGGATGCGGACTGCGGAGGCGAGGCGTGCGAGGATCCAACATTTTGGTCGGAGGCAATCGACGGTAAAATTCATGGAGTAAATTGCATATTGGTATAGGTATTTTTACCGATGTTTCATCTTGGATCATCCTATGAACAATCTTTTCACTTAACACCAGGTTTTACAACAAAAAATTTCAGTTTGGACTGGCTCATATATCAGTGAGATTAGGAGATAAACCGTAACGCCTGCAAGCTGTCCTTCTTCTACCCCTCTCTGTAACATAGAGCAGTTAATTCCACCATTACCATTTGCCATGATTTTGCCCCAATTTTACAATATACTATCTTCGTCTTAAAATATAAGCACTTATGCCGTTTTTTGGAAAAATTAAGATTGAAGAAATATAGTGTTGTGATTGGTTGAGAGGAGAGTGTAGGTGGGAGGGATGGTTGTGATTGGTGGAGATGGGGTAGGTGGGTATAGAGGTAGTTGCATTTTGAGACAAATTTGAATTGCTCAGGTAGTTATATTTTGAGACGAAGGGAGTACCAATCAACCATAACTGGTAGATGCCAATCAGTTAATTAACTGTAGCATTTGTTTATTGGATAAGCTTAATGGCAAATTGGCAATGGCCTCCTGCAGCAGCTGGGAGCAGGAGCAAGGTACTTGTCTGTCCCTAATACTGCTAGATTACCATTGACGTCAGCCAAGAGCTATTTTTTGGGTGGCGGCGGTCTTTGCTGGCATCATTGCCATTGGCTCCTTTCACCCTCATCAGCTGCTCATGATGGCATCGCCCGACCAGCGGTGGTAGTAGCAGTAGCAGTAGCCGGTGGTGAGGTCGCCATGCCCTTGCAAGAAGGAACGGCTACTCGCGAGTCACAGGTTCACAGCGGATAGGCAAGATAGTGGGCATCCTGGTCCAATGTGCAAACTCTTGGCAAATATATATGGTGTTAAGTAAAAATGTTAAGTTAGCTCTAGTTCAATCTAGAACACTGGTAAAAAGAGGTGGCCCATTGTGAAATTTACTTTAAATTCATGATTGGATCCCACCCTGTTAATCAGAACCTGGAGCGTTGGATGTTGAGATTTGATGGCTAGGATTGATGTTTATTTTGTGTATTTAAAAGCCCATGACCTAGAAAATTCCTGGCCCGATCCACATTATTTCCCACGAAACAATTCCTCGCCTTCTTAGGTTGGGAAAATTTCCTTGTGCAAATTACGCAAGCAAGACGCCACCGCCTCCCCATTCTTTCTCGCGTGAATCTACCTGTCTCTGCCTTGCTTCTCTTGCGCGAGCCGCAGCCGCCACCCTCCAAGCTCCATTTGCAGCGACACCCCCCTCCCCCAGGTCCCTTTTGCATGTACACGATACAAGACGCCCTGCTCCGTACCTTCCTCTTCGAGATCCGAGGCTATCGGACCTCTGGCGAGATCATCTCTAGGCATCATGACCTGCACTATGTGAAGCAGTGCTAGAAACCTTCTCACCTTAAACTCCTCCACAAGTTGCGCAAATGCCTTGGTCCGGTGCTCGTCATCACCGGCGAGGCGGCACATGTCGTCGGTGCAGCCGGAATACTCGACCTCGACGAACATGATGCCGAGGAAGACAACATCCAGTGAAAATTCTAGATTTTTTTTTTTGTGAATTTGCCCAGTTTATATGGATTTCCCCTATTGTCCCGTCCGTGGAGTTCCAAATGTGCGGGAATAGCAAACGGGCCTGTAGCCTAGTGGTTACAGGATCATTAGTAGTACCTGAGGTCCTGGGTTCGATTTCCTATGGGACGAATTTTTCAGGATTTAACGGCTTTGTGCTTTCAGTGGTAAGCGATGTACCCGTCGACAGCGAGACGTCCTTGGTGACTTCGTCAATCTTAGTAATTTGTCGGCCCAGTTTTCGGAGATGTTCATAAAGGTAGAGTTTGCGCGTGTGCGTTCATAGGGGTGAGTGTGCATGTGTTGTGAGTGTCTACGTCGTACTGTGTAATTCTAAAAAAATGTGTGGGAATAGTTTTCATGGAAATAAAGACATGAAGTGTCACGGGTAAAAACCCTGTAGAGCAGTATTGTCAGGATTACAGATAAGGGGTATCCTCGTTATCTGGAGGTACAGAGTGCGTGGAAAGGTGTGATTCCAAGAGCTAGTGCCAGGTGTATCCATCTAATAATTTACTTTTAAAAGACTAATATTTTAATAAAAAACGACCTTGACCCATGAACATTTTGTCACTGCAAGAACATACTCCATCCATATGTTGAGCTATGTAAAAATATTGCCATTTATCTTGCCAATTACATAGGTTGACTAGGTTGATATATTCCAAGTGCCTCTTTCGTTTTAAAATATAAGTACTACAACGGTTTTAGCAATGCCTAAAGTTAAGCCGCAAAAACTATGATAACCCCCATAAAAAAGTGATGGTTGAGGGTAGGAGGGTCGTTGGACCGTTGTAGTAACATGTGAATGAATTTGATAGATGATACATGTAACTCACATGCTTCAATTTACTTCTTTAACCATTAATTTTTAAAGCTCTGTACAATTTAACATGTGAAATATATATTATGAAAGTATTTGTCAGATAAATCTAGAAATATAAATCTTATGATGTCAATTTTTAAGAGCTTATAAAAAATTATGGTCAAATATTTTTTTTATTCACGACAAGTAATTTGAAATGGAGAGTACTATAATTTATCACGCTACAAGTTTTTTTTTATTGAATGGATTAGGTAGTGTCAACCTTTTAACCTTTAGAGCTACATGAATTGAATTACTTGGAACCCAAAGAAAATCAATGGACTATGAAACCATGAAAGGTGACATAGGTTTTCAACAATTTATACTTAACTACTGAACTTGGTCATGTGTGGAAAAATTATCGAAAATTTACGCTTTTTATACATTGAAGCTTACCCAAGTATGTGAAAATGTTCTTTGATCCCACTAACGATTATTAATATACTACAGAGTAACTTATGTGGAAAAAAGAACTATCATTATAACTGTTCACTGAAATTGGTAAAAATCTATGAACACATCATTTATGTTTCGAGGAAGCAAATTCTTTACAGTATTGAAGGGAGAAACTGCTGCTAGCCTGCTAAAATAAAATGTTCCTGTTAAACGTTAATGCACTGAGCAGTACCTTTTACTTGTATTACTCAATCTAATTCATCCATGGTAAATCCAATTGTGCCCACGAATTGTAATGCATCGGTCTTGTGGATTACTATCAGCTGGCCAGGATCCATTTTCCTGTTTATATTTGTTCATTTTTCCATTCAAAGCATTTGTTGCTAACAACATGTATTTTGTGTTTTCCAATCGAATTTCGCACTAAAAAATTCCGTTACCTCTGTTTTATAAAAGACGTTTTGACTTTCTACTGACAACATCTGACCACTCATCTTATTTAAAAGTTTAATGTAAATAAAAATAGATAAGTCATGTTTAAAATACTTTTGGTAACAAAATAAGTCACAAACATAATAAATAGTTTTATCTGCAGAGTTTCAACACAGGAGAAAGAAAATCCCAAAATAGTTTAATCTGACTTACTGGGTTAATGGTATGACAACTTCAATTGGACTGGCATAGCAATTTGCTCCATTCATTGATATTCCCAAGAGCCATGACTATAATGCAGTTATGTGGTTGCCCATTAATTTCAACTAAGTGTGCATATATATGCATACTGTGGATGCTGGCCTTCTTATAGAGTTACCATGTGCAGTGATTTTTTAAAATTCTAATGATGCTTTTGTCTATGCAGGCAAATAGGAATGCAACTTCTTATGGTTAGTAATTTATGTGTTGCTTAGGTATGTAAGGTTGATTACTTAACATCTATGGCAATGAGCTTGCACAAAGTTAACTATTATCTCAACAAATATTATTATCTTCTGAGACTTGCATATCCAGATGGATGGCTTAAAGAAAAGGAAAATATGTTCTACGTTGACTACAAGTGTAACCAACTTAATATATTTTTAGGCATGATATGATTCTTACGCAAAGAGGATTCTTTTTTTTGCTGTAATTTGCAGATGAGAGATTCAGCATGTACTATAATTTCCTTCAACACATTTTCTGTGCATTCAATGTAATAATACTTAACATGACATAGTTCCTATTATTGAATATTCTTTAGATTTCCTTTTGCAGATGTGATTGAAAAATTTATCCCATATTTCAGGTGTTCCGAACTAATTATGGATAAAAATATTGGGGCCTCGACCCAACATCCATGACAAGATCGGGTGAGTTTTTCGTCAGTCCAACCATGTCAATATAAATATAATTAAGTTATCTATCTTTCGCATGCTAATTAATCTTCAGCTAACATGTTAAACTATTTAATTCTATTTATTTTATTTACGATATGTGCTAGATCAATCCAGCTATGGTTGATGCGTCAATTCATGTTTGAGATACTGTACACATGTGAAAAAGCATGGAATTTAATAGACGCTGCCTTGGCAATGTGTGGTGAAAGTAAGGCCTTTTAGGGGATTCTTAGTCTGGTTTTACAGTTTTACTTTCTATGCACCCAAAGCTAGATTTCATCATTTGACATGGAATTTCAAAAGGTGTAGAACAGACTTAAATACCTACTCCGTAAAATTATAATACTGTGAATGCAAATATACATCTGTTGAGCAGAAATCTCCTGACAGCTTTACTGCAATGTGTTCATCCAAAAACTGCTTACTGCTCCGTGGAGTTTAAATGATTAGATTACAGAGTGAAAGAGCTATTGTTACTAAAATAGCTGGAACCACAAGGATGTAAGAGAGACTGATGGCTTCATGGAAAAAAACTGGTGAGATATTATTGTCGTAGAAACCAGAATAATATGCATTCATGCTGCATACTTGCGTAAGAAGTGATGGAGGCTAATTAGGTGATTAGCTTGTTCCGACATGTATTTAAATCTGCTCTTACTCTTTACATAGGTGTGCAATAATCATAAGTGCACTTGATGGGTGCATTGAAGAAGATACCAGACTTATTGAGCATGTGTTGATCAGTAAGGTACATTCAGTTTCATTTTCTTGTCTATTTTCCATCCTTGCTCAGTGTTGCTGCCTTGCAGGCTTTGTCCTGTACGATACTCCTGACAGTAAAGGAATTACTAGATCTAATTCTCAGATTTTACCATCCATGCAACCTTCAATATACACGAGCATCATGCCTTTTGGTTTATTTTATTTACCCATCAATCTCGATATATATGATCTTGATGTCAATATCATTTATTTTTAATTTGTTGTATGCATGTATGTATGTATAGGTGCAAGAAGATCGATGGTTCTGGACGTGAAAACACTTGCCACCCTAGGGTATGTCATGCCAGATATATGGACTTAGTACCAATCAATTCTTTGGAACATAGCTTAATTTATTTTTGTGTAGATTCATGTAGCGTGCATATATAATTAATTTTGTGCACTCAGTGATACGTGGTGGCTCATGGAGATCAGATGAGCAACAATATCATCTCCAAGGTGTGCCATTCCTAGATACTGCTACAGCTGAAGACCTACTGCAGCTAAATGCCCATCAGCCCATGTGTTCTGTGATTGAGTTGCAGCCTGTGGACTAAATATATATGTGCTTCTTCCATCTCACTTTCATGATCCATAATTATCTTTTTCTTTCATGCCGATTTTACAATTGTTATACACAGGCTAAGTAGTTAACTTAGGAAGCAATTCATGCTAGACTTGCTGACGGTGGAGGAAAATGAAGCTGAAAACATCTCATAAGTAATGCGTGAATATCTAAGGTGTATCAATACTTAGATATAGAACATGCTTATTTTAAGTTTATTAATAATTGCTTTTAACATCAAGGTTTCCTTTATTCTTTTAAAATTACTGAAGGGAAATGATAAAATAGTTGTGAACTACTACGTTGGTGTGGCTAACTCTGTTGAATTTATTAGTTTAGTTTTATGTTGTTTTGCATTTTTTAAGTTTTTATGGTGTTATTTTTAATGTTTCCTTGCAACGGATGGGTACTCAACTAGTAAATAATATTTCTATAATTTTTTTGAGTGAATTGCATACTAGGGTACTTATTTTTACCTCAGTTGCACATTAGACCAGGGGTATACGGATCTTTTCACTTCGGATCAGGTAACTCTACACATGTTTCGCATTGGACTAGTTTTCTTCTCCTGCTCTTATCTCCTCCCTTTCTTCCAATAAGGTTGACCTGAAGCTATTGATACTTCTCGCCATAAACTTGAGCTCAACCCCGTCAGCTATTCCCTGCCCAGCTCTGCTGCCATGCTTAATATGTGGTCATCTCCAACACTTCAGTGGGCTCGTGGAAAGCAATTTCAAGCACTCCTCTACATCCAGGAGCGAGCAGCACACAGGCAAGCAAGCTAGCATTGCCTGTTCCTATTGCTACTGCAGGCCGTGGAAGGTGTGGTGGCAGGGATTTCATACGGAGAGGCAACCGACAAGGATTTTGGGTGCAGATGAAAGAAATAGATCGAGAGGGTCAGAGAGAAAACACAATACAAGAGCTGGAGGAGATGAATGTCCTGGTCCAAGTTGAAAACTTTTGTAAAGTTAACTAGTCTAAAGTGAAAATGTTGTAGTTACCCCGGTCCAAGCTGCAATATAAGTAAAAATAAGGGAGAATTGCACATATGCCACTACTATCGCACCCTAATTTGAAAAGGCCATTAAAAAAACGTGAATTGCAAATTTGCCACTGAAATTGGTCTTAATGCCTACCGTTTGCCATCACCGTCTAATTTATGCATTTAAGAGGAAAAAAAACAATTCATCAATTAAATAAAACTTGTGTATTGCCTATTTTGCCCTTTGCTCAATAATCGACCCCAAAGCAGATGGAAATGATCCCCATTCGACACTTCTCCCTTCTCCTTCCTTCTTGTTCTCCCTCCAAACCCTATTTCCCCAAATCCGGGCAGCAATAGCATCGGCGGGGGCGGCTGCGGCGCCGCACGAGCTGCGGGAGGCGGCTGCAACGCCGGGACGGGCGAGCGGCGGACGAAAATCAGGGGGCGGCTGCAACGCTGGGCCGGGCGAGCGGCCGCCCGGGGGCTGCGGCGCCAGTGGACGAGCGGCAGCGGCGGCGGGACGAGCAGCAAAAATGCAGCGACAGCGGTGGCAGGACGAGGAGCAGCAGCGGCGGCCTAACCGACCAAACAAGCAGTCAAGCACTAAGCACTATGGGCAGGCAATACTCCAATCCTTGTTTTGCGTTGACTGCTCTGTGTTCCAACTAGTTGAACAACATGATGGTCTAATTAGTTGATTATCAGATCTGAATCAAAAATTTTGATTCTATCGTTGCACTTTACTCGGTTGATTTATTTTCCTGGGCTCCCACCAGTCTTGGAAACAAATCACCCAAGGGTACATCTGTCCTAATTTTATGAAAATCCATTTCTAACGGTGTTAGTCTATTCTGTGAGTTCAGTGGCAGGTAAGTTGGGTTCTAACCGATTTTGATGGCAAATATGCAATTACCTCTTTTTTAATGGTAGATTCACGATAACGGTTCAAAACAGTGGCAAATATACAATTGGCCCTAAAAATAAGTAGCCTAAAGTGCAATTTACTCTTTTTAAAATAAGACGAATGGTTAAACATTGGAAACAAAACATCATAACGTCTTATATTATGAAATGGATGGATTACTGCACAAACGTCCGACGCTACTCGTTTCGTCAAACGTTGCTCACCCCTTCATCACTCTTGCATGATACCATCACCTCTGCTCTTTGACCTCTCCTTCACTCTTCCTTGAACGCAGCAGTACACTAATATATTCATGTTACTTTTACCGTCACCCACACCACTATAGTGTGATAGGCATAGTTTAGGGTACACCAACGTCGACAAAAAGAGTTGAATGCATTGAGCACAGCCTCATGATGCACATGCAGGTTTGCATGGTGGCGAGTGCGAAGCAATATGGGGAAGGCATTGTGCTCCAGAAGATAACACCGAAACCGAGTTAATGTGGAAATCCTTGTTGAAGATGTTTTGACGATTCTGTTACCATCTATGGTCGGCGGTGGGGCTGCAATGCATGCGGCTCCCCGTGCGGGTGCGGGCGGGGCCGGCTGGCGCAGTGGAGCGGATGGGTGAGAGCTACAGTGCGGTGGTGTGGCCTTGGCCTGGCGACTCCTTGTCGACGTCCCGGCGTCTGTCCGGCAGCGACCTCGGCGGCGTTCGGCATGGTGGCGCGGCCTTGGCCTGACGGCGCCTCGACGGTGTTTGGCGCGGACGCTGCGGGACTGCTCGGTGAAGGCCGGGGGGGTCTCTGGCTCCCATGCTGCCCTCTCTTGTCGGCCCGGGACGACCCCCCCCGGTGTCGGCGGCTCCACCAACCGGTGAGCTCCCCTCGTCGTCGCCGATGACGCCGCCACCGGCGGCACCTCCTCCCCGATCTGTGCTCCATCTATCTCCCCTCCCCTTCTCCCCTTCCTCTGTCCTCCCCAGATGGCGACGGCGGTGATGAAGCCGGCGTGGTTGGTGGAGCTGCCACTGTATCTGGGGCCCTACGCCTTGATCCGGCTACACGACATCGTGGTGGGGAGGATGAACCTTTCTTCTTTGTCGGTTGTACCTCCCTTCTCATTGTTGAGTTCTGGCTGGCCTTGGTCGTGGGGAGCTCCCTGTGTGTTGGGGAGGGGATGATTGGTGAAGATGGAGGTTTTGTTTGCCGGCGTTTGTCGATGTGGTGGCATCGACCTCCTTCTCCTTGAAGCTCTTCCCATAGATCCTTGGGTGGAAAGAGGTCACTTGCCACCTTTGTGCAGCGGCGGAAGGTCATGGTCGAGGCGACGTGCAGCACTGGAGGACGTTTGTATCCATGTGTGGCTGTTGAGGTCTTTGTCGTGCCGACCGGTGGTGGGGCACCAGTACTATGGCTGCGACGTGCTTGCATGGTCTGTGGTCAAAGCAAGGTTGCGGTGTTTGAGCTATTGGCGGGTCCGAGTGAAAGCTCAGCCATGTTTACCTTGGTCGGCAGCGGCGTTCGCTTCGCTCTTGAGGGCGCTGTCGAGGTACCTCCCTCCCACTCAAGCCTCCGAGTGAAAACCCAGTCCAATCTTGGACGGGCGACGACGGCGTTTCGGCGTCGCAACCTTTCTAAAGGCGTCGCTTTGGAGACTTTCGTGGTCTGTTCTAGTCCTAGTGAAGTCCGGCTTGCTTTTTGGGGGCTTTTCTGGCACTAGGTCGCTTCCTTAGGGTTTGGTGGTGCTGTTGGTGCGTGGTGTGGTGTGGTGTATCTTGTTTTCTCTCCTGATTATAACCTTCTCTATAAGGTTATGTCAGGTTATAGTTGTAATGTTTTGTTCCTCTCAATCTTAATACAAAAGATGAGCATTCCTGGCGTATTCTCGAAAAAATAGTCTCTCTTTGTCATTTTAGTGTTTCACTTTGTTCAATCGGATGTCGCACATATTGATTTCTTGGGGAAATTTAACTATTTGCCATGCTTACCATGTGCCACTCTCCGAATGCCATCCTTGCCAATTTTCCTAATATTTTGCCACCACTGCCGTGCGAAATGTCTTTATTACCCCTCTCCTCCCCTTCCCATCTCTCTGTCATCTCTTCCTCAGCTCCAGCCACCTCCTTCAGCGAAAGTGAGGAGCTCTGTGGTGGCGGCCGGGCGGAGGCTGATGACCGGTGTTGTTGGGGGCAAGCGACGCAGCCGCCCTTCGCCTTCTCTTCCCTCGCGGCTCCTGCCCAAGACGACGCCACGGCCCTCCCGCCACCACCCACCTTCGATGAGGGGGAAGGCGAGCTCCCGTGCAGGTGCCGGTGGCGCTAGCACCGGTGGAGAAGCGGGCCGAGGTGGTAGGTGGGCAGCCGGAGGCACAGCTGCAGAGCGTGGCGGCGATGGCCGTGGAGACCATGCGGCGACGACGACGCAAGGAGGACGCCAAGGACCGCGACGCCCGGCCACCACGGAGCTGGTAGAGCGGGTAGCTGTCGTCCCACACCCACTCCCCGTCGAATCGGTCGGACTCCTCCTCCTCCTCGGCGCTCGCCTCCATACTACAAGTCTCTGCATCGGCCGCGATGAAGACCCCGCCACTCCAGAGCTTCTCGGGCGTTGTAGACAGCACCACCACGATGCCACCGGCGCAGAGGAGCAACGCTAAGCGCGGCGGCGGCCAGCCCCACCATCCGGGCCTTCTCCACCATCGGCCTCTTCACCACCCGCTTCGCTGCCGCCGCCGTCAGCCGACAGAGGTGGCCGGAGCTAAGGAAGAGATGACAGAGAGATGGGGAGGAGAGGAGAGGGGTAACAAAGACATTTCACATGGCTTTGGTGACAAAAGATTAGAAAAATTGGTAAGGATGGCATTTGGAGAGTGGCATATGGTAAGCATGGCAAATAGTTAAATTTCCCGATTTCTTGGTGTTTTGTGGTTAATAGTTTTTTTAAGTTTTTTTTAAAGTTTGTATCTAATCGAAAGCATTTTTATTCAAGTGACAAAACATATGAAACATTTCTCACTTAACGACGAAACACTGAAACACTGGTATAACTTTAAATAATATATAGTGCAACGCTGTCTGACGTTTCTCATGGTTTTGCACCTTAGTTTGGAATCCTGAATCCCAAACTCCAAAATTCGAGCAAACACACCACCAGCAAGAAAGAAAAGAAAGAGAGGCAGAAGAAAAAAAAAGGAAAAGAAAAAGGTTTTTTTGATCCATGCCATTACAACTTTCCTGGTTTTGAAACTTGCCACTACAATTGACCTAATTGAAAACATGCCACTGCAACTCTTCCGCTCACTCAAACTTGCCATTTTCTACGGTCGGTGCGAACTTGAGGCCTGTCGGCTTGTCCCCATTCCCTTTCTACCCCAAGCGAGTTGTTGTCGTCTCACTGCCAACGCCGTCCCGCCGTCCCCCACCTTCGTCGTCAGCTGCCTCGCCGGTGGTCCTCCCCCATCCTCCCCATCGTCGTTGTCTCACTGCCGCGGGGAGACTTGATCTGACCGCATCGCACTTGCTCGCCGACGACCTCGATCTGGTCGGCGAATGGCGAGACGACGGTGCATCATCGCGGTGCGAGGAGGCATGGGGGCTCTGGATCTGGCGTGGGAGCACCGGGGCGAATCTGGCCGGGTCGGTGCGACGGGCGGCGCAGGACGACCGGCTCCATCTCCGCGCTCCTCCGCCGGCTGCCATCGGGGAAGGTGTGTAATGGGGAGGATGACCGGCAAGACGGCCACCAACGTCGGCCTTCCACGGGGGAGGTGGGGGACGGGGGGATAGCTGCGGCAGTGAGATGACGACGACAGGGAGGATGGGGGAGGACCACCGGCGATACAGCCGCCGGCGTCGGCGTCCGTCGGCTGGGGAGGTGGGGAGCGGCCAAGTGGTGGCAGGGCCTATCTCCAACGCTCTTCCGTCGACAGGGGCAATCCAGGGATATGCGCAAATACGGGGCCAGGTGGCCCCAACTTCGCTCCGGACGTAAAAAAAGGGCAAGTTTGAGTGAGCGGGAGAGTTGCAGTGGTACGTTTTCAATTAGGTCAATTGTAGTGGCAAGTTTAAAAACCGGGAAAGTTGTAATGGCATGGATAAAAAAAACCCAAAGAAAAAACAGCAAACCCGAAAACCTACCCGCTGCTACGCGGGGCCGCGGCGGCGCCACGCCCAAATCCCCAAACACAATAGTACCCGCCTGCGCCACGCACCCCCCATTTCAGTTCAATTCAATTCAGATTCGCCCGCTCAAAAGAATTCCCGCCGCCCCCGAAACGCTTCGAATTTTCCAAATCCGCACCAAAAACCAAAACAATTTCCCCCAAAATCCAAACCCTTCCCTCCCCACAACCTGATTTCCAAATCCCCACCGGTGAATGGCTTCCCTCCCTCCAATTCCTTCGAATCCAAAATTAATGGCGGCCACCTGAGTCTCCCTCCCATTTCTGCTCCGGATTCGGCTACTTATTCACCACCAACCGCGCCATTGCCCAATCCCCTCCTCCGCCTTCGCCATCGCCTTCGCTGCCGCCTGCCTCTCCTCCCGCCGCAGCTGTCGCGCCGCCGGAGTCTGAGGAGGAGCAGCAGCCGCGGAGGGAGATGGCCGGCAAGGAGAACAACGCTGTGGCGGCGGCGGCGGCGCCGACCCGCATGACCCGCGCCGCCGCCAAGCGCGCGGCCGCCGTCACCGCCGTGTCCGTCGCCGCCAAGCGCAAGCGCGTCGCGCTCAGCGAGCTCCCCACGCTCTCTTCCAACGCCGTGCTCAAGCCGCAGCCTCACTCCAGGGCCGCCAAGAAGGCCTCCCACGCCGCCGATCCCAAGAAGCCGCCCGCTCCGGCGGCCGCGCCGCCGGCGCCGGCGCCGGCCGCGGACGACGACGAGGTTGGGGATCCACAGCTCTGCGCCCCCTACGCCTCCGACATCAACTCCTACCTCCGATCCATGGAGGTACGCACACATCTCTCCCCCCAATCCCTTCTCCATCCCCATTTCCTCTCAAATTTCCAAGATCTGACGAGTCACCGTTCGTGTGTGAGCAGGTGGAGGCGAAGCGGCGGCCGGCGGCGGACTACATCGAGACGGTGCAGGTGGACGTGACGGCGAACATGCGGTCGATCCTGGTGGACTGGCTGGTGGAGGTGGCCGAGGAGTACAAGCTCGTCTCCGACACGCTCTACCTCACCGTCTCCTACATCGACCGCTTCCTCTCCTCCAAATCCATCAACCGCCAGAAGCTGCAGCTGCTCGGCGTCTCCGCCATGCTCATCGCCTCGTAAGCCCCACGATCTCTGAATCTGATTGCGGATTAGTTCAAGGATCGATTTTTAGTTTTGGTTGGTCTCGTGGATCCAGGAAGTACGAGGAGATAACCCCTCCAAACGTGGAGGATTTCTGCTATATCACTGACAACACCTACATGAAGCAGGAGGTGGGTGTCGATTTGTCTGTGTTTGTATGCCCGAGTACGATTTGATCTCAGCTTTTGCAATGGATCGATGCCAAATAGCTGATTGAGCTGTGTTCTTGCAATTTGTGGGGGATGTGTAGGTTGTGAAGATGGAGAGGGATATACTGAATGTTCTCAAGTTTGAGATGGGTAATCCTACCACCAAGACGTTCCTGAGGTAAACAACAAACCAATTTAGTATGAATTGAAATGTTTTGTATTAATCACCATGGATCTGTTGCTGAATCTTTTCCTTTCCGTGTGTTTGTGCTCTGTTTTCAGGATGTTCCTCAGATCTAGCCAAGAAGATGATAAGGTAACAATGCACAAATCTCATTTGCTATATTGCTTCTTAAATTACTTGATTCCTATGTACATCTTTGGCTGATCTCAAATCTTTGTGATTATTGCTGCAGTATCCTAGCCTTTTCTTGGAGTTCATGGGGAGCTATCTTTCTGAGCTGAGCCTGCTGGAGTATGGCTGTGTTCGGCTCTTGCCATCAGTTGTTGCAGCCTCGGTGGTGTTCGTCGCAAGGCTGACCCTTGATCCAGACACCAACCCTTGGGTATGGAAACAATTCCTTGCCATCCAAAGATTTCTACTCTTTTGAACCATCTCTGAAATGGCAACTCATATATAACTTTGGTTGCCAGAGCAAGAAGTTGCAAGAAGTGACCGGCTACAGGGCATCTGAGTTGAAGGATTGCATTACTTGCATACATGACTTGCAGCTAAACAGGAAAGGGTCATCTCTAATGGCCATCCGGGACAAGTATAAGCAGCATAGGGTAAGCTTGAATCTTTTATCATGGGAATATCTTTCTGACAGCTCATTCATTTAGTTCTAATCTAACTGTGCATTCATCTCTAACAGTTCAAGGGCGCTTCAACATTGCTACCTCCTGTTGAGATCCCTGCATCATACTTCGAAGACCAAAACGAGTAGGTACTGGATGATGATGTAGCGAGATAACATTTTAAGCTTTCCTCAAGATAGATCCATGGTGACTGAAACTGAACAAGGGATTCTCAGTCCACTTACAGTACAAGAGATGTCCTACCTTTTGGATGGAGTGTCAGCTTAACTAGGAGCTCTCAGGGTTAATTTATAAGCTGAAGCTTAGTGCTACTTCTGTAGGACGCTAGGCATGTGGAGAGTTGTACCTCTGTATTATATTCATACATTACAACCTGATGCCTTAATTTTTTGGGCCAGAACGGCAATACTTGATTTGCATCTTCATGCCAATTTTTCTTTGCTGTTGATTACTGATTCTTTTATTTGTATAACTTGGATAGTCAAGATGCATTTTTGTGACTAGTTCTACATCAATGGTCAGTTATTTAGCTACATCTCAACATAACATGCACCCTTTCACCAAGGATCTGGTCCACAGCTTAAGTCCTCATGACTTGTGAGTTCTGATCATTTCTAGCACACTACAGAGTGTTGCAATGCCACCAGCAAGAACATCTGAATTCATGAGGTTCCAGTTATTCTTATAGTGGAATTCGCTGATTGTATTAGCTTCATAGCTTGTGCAAATCACTTGTGATGGTTTACTGTAGTGTAATGATATCCAGTTTAGGGGCCTGATATCCAGTCAATTTATAATCCGGTGACTTATTTTTGAACTAACATCTTGGTGCTTGCTTACTCTTTTTGGGGGAATTCTGTAACTGAGTATGAAACATGAACAGATAGAATTCTTGCTAATGTTTTTTTTTTCAGAATTTTTTCATCATTATAGAAGGTCCCATTAGTTATATGTTGTCATTTGCAAGTCATTTATATGTTGTCAGCTTCTACTATCAAATAGAACTACAGAAGGGGACACCATATAAATTCTATTTTTAGAGACTGGTCTACGCTGAACATGTTAGTTCCCAAAATGATTACACCATACCACTTGGCATAGGGTCAACAAAGCTCTTAATAGGCAATTAGGCATATTGGATCTTCATGTTGCTCTGCTAGAAGACTGGTGTGTATCCGTGTAAGATATTAATGATCTTCAATTTTACTCACCGAATTCAGTTCTACTACCTTCGTTATATAATGTAAGAGTTTTGACTTTTTTCTTGCAACGTTTGACTATTCGTTTTATTTAAAAAATTATGGAAGTATTATTTATTTTGTTTGTAACTTATTTTATTAGCAAAAGTAATTTAAACACAATTTATTATTTTTTATATTTGTACAAAGTTTTTAAATAAGACGAATGATCAAAACCCTTACATTGTGAAACGGAGGGAGTACATCTCAGACGAGTTCAAGTAGGTATACCATGTCTTTCAAAGTCAGCCTCATTGGTTTTTATTGAATTGGTAGAAAACAGTAAATCACAATTTTAGATTGATAGTGGCTAACTTTGTTTACCGCTCATGACAGATGCGTTTGATGGGTTTTCTTATAACAAAGAAGTAACCTGCCGATAGAAACTGTCATACAGCCCATACAAGTAGCTTCTCAGTTCTTCATTTTGTGCTTTGGACATAGATCAAAGCCCAAACTAATTGTACTCCCTCTCGTCATTAATATATGACGTTTTTAACACTAAAATTAGTGTTAAAAACGTCATATATTAAAATACGGAGGGAGTAATATTTTGTCTATTTGCAGGCACTTCAAAAGTACACCTTATAACAGAATAGTTTCTGTTGAGGAAATGAAAACAACTCCGTAAGATAATATTTCTGAACCAAACATAATGCCTATTCAGTTTTACAGCCCTGATTCAAAAGTGCAATCTTACAACGCGTGCATGAAGATATAATGTATGTTAATATCTTTTACCATCATTTATCCTCCTTACATCCTCAGTATTTATGAACTATGAGTACACACTCATTTCTATTGTAAAGTTTTAACACCATGCAATTGTTTTGATCTCCAAGCAAGTGAAATGGCAGACAACTTTTCAAAGATCAGCTGAGAACAATCTCGTAGTACAATGCTCCTCCAAGGTTGCATTTATATGTATTGTAAACTGAATAAGTGATTGTAAATTTGCACCTCTCATTAATTAAGAACAACTGTTTCTGAAAAATGGAAATGTAGAGATCACACTGTAATTAATCTTGTAGAATAAGGAGGGCCTTTTAATTCTGAGTTTCATGACCATTCTAGTGTTTTGAGGTCAGTTAAAGACTTGGAGCACCAAAACGGGTCGCATTGACAGGTGCAGCTTGCACTAACAATTCAGAATGACCCTGGTTTGCTGCTTCCATAGTGGGACTGCAACTTAAGCAATCGCACATTCGCACTAGGGCTATCAGATCTGAATCCAAGGGCTCAGATTCACCCAAGCACATAAGTACTAGGTTACTGTAGCAGATATGCTATATATTGGAAGATGCCAATACTTCTGGAATACTCGCCTAAAATTAGTGAACCAGGTAAGCCTTTTCTGCTGCTGATCTTTCGCTATCTTATCCCTTATGCTGAGTGGAAATTGATGAGTGGGAACATATGAGTACTGTACTGTACAAATTGTCCATGTCAGGCAGGCTTGTCCAAACCAAAGTCAGATTTTAAAGGCCATAATAGTGAATTACAACTAGAATAGCACGAACTCTGCTACTGTTATCAACCAGTTCTTTGACTCCGACATGCAATTTTCTGCTATTAGGTTTGCCCTTTTTTCTTTTTTTGATATCCTTTTCTTCATAGGTAGTGCATGGCTTTGAACTAGACTTTTAAAAAATAGTTCTTTCTTTCCTAGTACTACTCCATATTTGTGCTGTACTACGGGTATTCATGTGCCCTTTAAGGAGAAAATGGCACAAACATTACCACTAGGCAGAACACATATGGCAGGATACATCCTTCATTTTTATCATCCTCTGTTGTGCTAGAATATCAACATGATTATCTTAACTTTGTAAATAAGAACATCCGGTGCACATAGTGAATTTCACATCTGAAGAAAGAACCAAAAAAAAAGAAGAAGAACTGAACAGCAAAACCTTGAGAGGGGGTGATATATGAAGAAGTGAAGAAGCCAGACTAACTGAACTGAAAGATAACAATTTCTCCTGGAATCATTATATATCAAACTGAAGAATTAAACACTTAGTTATATACTGGTCAAATTAAAGAACTATCTCTACACCTAGGAGACACGGACACTACTTATACCTATACGATGATGATCAAATTGATCACATAGATAATCTCTCACAGCCTGAGGCTCAAATCTAACTTCTTACTCTGCTCCGATAATGGCGGATTCTGCTCCTCCTCCTCCTCCGAGCTGGTAGTAGTCGGCGGCTCAGGCTGCGTCCTGAACCTGAAGCTCCCGGGCCACGACGCCGGCGCCGACGACGAGCTCAGCACGTCGTCGTAGGCGAGCGTGACGGCCGGCGCCGGCCATCATCATCCGGTGGTGGTACGACGGCGGCGCCATGGTCCGCTTGGCGGCGCTGCGCTCGCGCTTGTGCGCGTTCTGGTGGCCGCCGAGCGCCTGCGAGCTGAAGAACTTGCGCATGCAGAAGTTGCACGAGAACACCTTGCTGCTCGCCGCCGATGCCGATGCCGGTGTCGACGGATCAGAAGAAGGGCTACAACTCTGCTGCTGCTGCTGCGTCGTCGTCGCCGGCGCCGGCGGCGGATCGGTGTCCGAAGACGCGGAGGAGTCACCCGCCGTGATCGACGCGGCTTCGACGACCTCGCCGCCGTTGACGCCTAGCCTGAGCTGAAGCCACTCTTTGTTCGCTTGCTGCTCCATCTCTCTATCGATCACTCGCATCCAGCTTCTTGGCAATCTTCTACGAGATGAACTATCTCTCTCAGCAATTGCAGCTGATGCACTAACTACGCCTGTAGCTGTCTAGCTCGATGAGCTTAGCATCGATCTGGCATATATAAGAAGAATGAGTTGAGTAGATTTATATAGGTGGATGAGATGGAGGAGACAGGGTAACGTAGGGAAGAGGGAATAATTGTAAAATGAAGGGAGGCTTGTGGAGGGTGTCTGGGAGGAATCAGGAGGTAACTAGATAAGAAGAGAGGCAACAACAACTACTACAAACTTTAGAATTTCTCCCTACTGCTGCTTATCTCTTCCTCTTCTTTTATTTACTTTGTTTCCTTCCCATTCCCATCAAGATCATCTGGCCCCATGTTCCTGGAGCAATGCTTCTTGACGTCACCCTCTCCTGTTCTTTGCCATGCTCATCAAGTAAAGTCTCTAGGTTCATAATACTCTTGCTAGCTGTAGTATATATCTGGTGAGCTCAACCATTTCATACTGTTGCTGATCAAGTGTCAAGTCTCAGCTGCTGTCGTGTACGCTGTTCTATCTTCAGATTTGGCATTTTGGCCATGTCACTGTACCTCATCTTTTCTCTGCAAGATTGTGAGCTCACACACTTGGTCGACACATGGTATGGATGAGCTTCAAGTTCAACGACAGGGTTTGGACAGGTGCCACTTGGCCATTGGCTGGTTCAGGGTTTGATGAGAGTGATCTTCTTTGACGGTAAACATCAAAGGAATATACATGGAGGGAGCAGTACTACATGTGTGTTTCTGGATTGTAGCTGTCTTGTCCAATCAGGATAACTTCCTACTAGTCCAAACTCCAGTTAGATGATTGGGTTTAATTTGGTCTTCAGAAACCATGCATGATGCATGCACAGTTTAATCACTTTATGGCACAATTGTCACGCAATTGATAGCGCCCCTGCTCAAGTTACACAGCATATCTTCTAACCTTGTCTCTTTAAGGTTAATGTTTACGCTAAAACACCATGATGATGTGATGCTTCATCTTTGTAGTTTTGTGTTTTTTCTCCAGTTAAAATCTAGCTAGTACTAGCATTATTGGGCTTTTCTTATTTTTAGGTTCTACTTGACAAAAATTTGGCCATGAACTTTCACATCTATCGATGAACTGTTCATGGTATTGCACAGTTATTAGATAGCACAAGTGCATATCAAGTCCTGTCATTTTCTGCTAGCACTATAGCTGGCTGATATACATGAACAATAACAGTTCAGGGCTTAGACTAACTCACTATGACTAAGTAAACATCCTTTTGCTCATGCATCATGCATTTCTTTTCATCCCCTCATGTGTTAATTAGGTAGTACTGAATGATAATGATGTTGTCACAAGGTTAATTATTCAGGCATCATGTACAATTTTTTTTTTCTGTAGTGGGGGACTAGTTGTCGCAAGTGCAGTGATAGAGGACCAGATGTACTTTTTGAGGAGGTGTTGTGTAGGCAGGTGTGGAAGCTGAGTTCTTCGTATGCATTCCATATCCTTTTGTGAAAGTGTGAATTGATGTTAGCACTGGGGTCAGACAGAACCTCTTACATTTGATCCTGAGTCAACTTGATCGGTTTGGAAGATAGAAAAGGAGAGGCACCTGGCTTCCTTCCACATAGTTAGCCATATCTGCAGGGGGCAGCTCCAACATGCGTCGCTTTCGGCGAAGATATGAAGATCTACTTGCATTTCCTCAAGCACAATTCATCAGGGCCCCATTGGCACCAAGTTCACCCATTCCTCAAAATCATCCTTTATTCCTAGTTGCCTGCATGTGTTCCTTTTGAGAACTGTCTTCTTCTTTTCCTGGCTTCAGAAGGAGCACAAAGTCTGAATAAGTGCTGTAATTATGGCTATTTAGGTATGGAGTAGTTCTCAACTCATCAAACCCTCTCAATCTGTAGTGCCCCAGCTCATCAATTTGTGTTGACCTCTGCGTTGAACTCTGAGACCCAATGATCTGAACATGATCATGGGGAATCAATCCTGTATGTGGAGCTATTCCTTTCTTATTGGAGACGGCAGTTTATCAGAAATCTTCAGGATGATTGGACAACTACTACTGGAAGCCAGCCAATGTGAGGAATGAGAAATGATGGTCACACAATTCACGCTGTTTCCAGTGCTGTATTGATGTACGTCATCTTCACCATGAAGTAGCCTTCAATCTTGTACTTGTAGCAACCCAAGTTGAAGTTTCAGTTCTTGTTTTGACCATATGCCTTCGACTTCAAGCGGAATGTGACAGTAAAAAAAAGGAAGTTTAACCTGTACATCAATTCCTCTCTTCAGACTTCAGAGTGCTGGTGAAACTACCCATACTTTTCACAACTTGGTTAGAATGAAAAAAATGTTGGCCATGTCATCATACATGAACAGTACTCTTTCTAATTGGACTCACATCACAGGTGAACAAGGTTGGTTAGTTCTACCTCCAAGTCCAAAAGGCAGCTACTTTTTCCTCTTGGGAGTTCCCAGTGATGGCAACCCTTGTCTGCCACTTTGATTGCTATTACACTATCAACGACCCATCATAGGATTGAGAGGGCAAGAATGTGTGCAAGAAGGTATCCGGAAATTGCAATCTTGAGAAACTATTATGTCCACTCACTCAGGATTGCCGAGCATCCAAACTTGTCAAATGAATGTGGGCATGTGTTATTCCTTGGAGCTTGTTTGGCCACAATGGTCACCACAGGATTCCACAGGAAGCTGCTCATGTGTAGAAGCCAAAAGAGGAGGAGGAGAAAGTGACAGCAAGCTTGCAAAATGTGCATGATTATTAGTGGGCCAAAGAACAGACAGACAGGAGCTTTGTTTGACAAGGGAGTGCAAGAGAATATTGGGAACTTGATGAGGCCAAGTACTCATCTCTTCCTTTGGGAATTTTCATGAATTCGATCTCGTGTGTCCGTATCGGGCACGTCTCTCTTATTTGCCGTCCTCTCGTGCCTTTTGCCAATCGAAGTAGTGCAGGTGCGACATCGACCTGTTGAGATGGGGAGAAATCTCTGAACATTGGACATGAATTTTCAGGCACTGGTTAGTTACTTTGTGTAAAGTATCTGAAAGTTGACACTAGGACAAAAATCTGACGAGTGAGAAGGCTCTTGAGTCTGATTCATTGCACAAGATGTGAGATTTATGGGCTAGTTTGGTTTGTTCAGGATCGAAGTGATCATGGAAAAGGGCTTGGCTTTAGAAAACGAATCGTCGAAATGAATTTGCTGGTAGTGTTAGGCACCTTTGTAGCTTCTCTTACTTTCAGGGTTTCTTTTGACAAATCAATCACCTTTTTTCTCTTCTTATCAATTTATCTACTGTAGGCTGTATTCCTCCAGATTACGTTTGGCATGTCGTTTAAGTTTCAATGAAAACATATTGGAACTCCAATTAAACTTTTGCCAAAAAATGTCTGTTGACACAGGAAATATTACCAAATCCCACGGCGCCGTCGAGCCCCGCCCATCCTGCCTTTGGCGTCCCTCTAAGCCCAGCGGCCAGCAACCCCAATTCCATTCCCCACCACTAAGCCCCCCTCCTCCCCAAACTCTAGCCCGAAACTCTTGAATCGTCCTCATCGCCGTCGCTGCCGCCAGCAGAAAATGTCACTTGAGCATGCACGTCGCCAGATAATACAATACACACGCGCACCGATAGATTTTGGGCTTAAAAGATGAAGCATTCTGATACTCCCCGTGTGAAAATAAACATGTTTCTTTCAAGCGAAAAAGACAATGAATGACTCAATAATCAATGACAGCTTAGAGATGGCCCAGATGATATCTTTGTACAAAAAACTTCACTTCATGATTATCATCACACAAGCACAAGTGCCACATGCATGAACTCATAAGAAAAGGTGAACATGTGAGCATAAGGGATATTTGGAGCTCGGAAATTGCACACTATCATATATGCATATGTTCAAATTTAACCGATGCAGAATGTTGTATATATCAAAGTGCTTCATGTCAAAATTCCCCTTTCACATGAGTTGCCAAGTATACTGTATGAAAAAGCATTAACTATCATTCTCTAGCACATCAGATATAATCCACATCATGTACATTCAATCAACATTCAGGCAGTTCGAAAAATGTTAATCTCATAGCCATCAATTGAGGCTACTCTAACAGCATATGAATCCAACTAACCCAAAAGAATCAAAGATCGAAATGACCCAGGTACCATTAAACGAGAGTTTGAGGCTCAGCTTACCAGCTTTACATAGAGGTCCAGACAGATACTTAGGTCTACAGCTCTAAATCAACTCGCAGACATTCCAAAACAAAAGTCACAGGATAAGCTGTTCAACAGCCTGACCATATTACTAAACAAAAGCTTGTACATCAATCCCAGCACGACCTGGCCACCTGGGTGCAGGCTCCCTGCTGCCCCCCCTCCCCCACCCACACACCGGGGCCGGAACTGCTTGTACCACCACCTCCATCAGCTACTTATCCAGGCACAGCACTGGAAGAGATGAAATAAACCTGTAAGATCAGTGTTAATAGAGTAGAAAGAACTTTGTTCTTGAATATGTCATTCCTATAGCCAGAGGTTCCAGCAGGAAGCAGCAACAACAACAATTTTGCCAATTTTATTCCTATGCCCAGCCAGATATACTATCTCTTCAAATACTCATTAAAGTCAACGTAAATTATTCTTCAACCAAGAAGATCTCTACAGAAAAATTAGAAGAAAACAGGTGTAGGGCTACGGCATTGAAGAAAAACATGTGAACAGAAGTTCAGGAACACCACACAGTTTGCAGCATTTGTAAAAAGTAGCATCTGACTTCATAAATTAAAGTATGAGCATACATATTGCTACCAATATTACATGTACATTCTGAATACTGGATGCAGGATGCTCGTTAACACTTCAAGGTTGAAATACTGGAGCTGACCTATGAATTTGCGTATCTACCCAACCCTGTTTAGGAACACAACATCAGCCACCTCAATATATCTTTCCCCCAAATCTCAGTTCAGTGTGCCTACTCACTTTAATCCCAAGGAGAAGTCAGGTGTGCTCCCAAAACAGAAAATAAGTCACTGATGGAAAATTCATACCTGTTGCTTGTGCTCCTAGATGCCACGAGTGGTATTTTTATTTGTAACTACATGAGACAACAAATAGGTTAGAATTGAATATGTGGTAAATTCTAAAGTAAATAACTGCCCATGGTAGTTGATAACTTACACTCATGGAACGAAGCAAAAGAAAACGGACTTAGTTCTGGAATGCCAAGTTTGTTTACTATATATCACGCTCATCAGGTGTTGTCAGTAACACTGTCAGTGCGTTTTCAGTATAGTAAGTTTTCTTAGGAACAGTAGAGTCAAAAACAACAAGATCTTTGCTTGAGGTCTGATGGAACTTAGAACGCATTGAAAATGTTACTTGACAGGTCTTTGATGTTACTGTCTTCGTGACATCCACCACAGGATCTCCAAAAAATTCAGCAATGTACTCTTCTATATTTGGCACTGATTCAATGTCTTTCAAAGCAAGAACGACTTTTGAAGGGCGCAAAGCATTGGTTATATGCCATAGAGCATTTAGCTTATTTTGATGTTCCACTTCAAGATGGCAAAATTCTTCAATGTTCTTCAGCTTGGAAAACTGGTCATCTGTGTAATGCAAGATAATTGCAGTTTAAATTTCTTAGTTGCTTAAGAAAAGGAAAAAGGATAGAATTTAAATGTGAGCATCATACACACCAAATTTCTTGAGCTTTCTATTTTTGACTTGGGCAAAGTTGAATACAGGATATCCATTCAGAAGATGAGCCCACTTCTTTGATATATGTGAAATCTGGAGAGGTCTCTGAAAGTCTGCTGCCCTCATTAAACTGTCTATCATTGTTAGCTTCTCGCGAGGCTCCCATTGTGATATTAACTTCTTGTAATATCGTCCCATGTATTTCAGCAGTTTGTACAACTCTAAATCATTTTCCTTTCCAGTGAAATTGTGGGCTCCCCTCAGGACCTTGTCAGCCATATCACTATTAGTGCAAACTTGGAGACACTCAATCTTCAAATCAATTCCTGTTTTCAGCAACAGATAAACTGCTATAGCTTCTGCGCGATCTTTTTCTTTTTCTTGACAAGGAATATCATGAAAAACCTTGCATTTCACAACCTGATTACCCTTCAAAATTATGATGGTAAGGTCGGCTGTACCATCCTTTTTTACACACGCACCACATTCCCCCTTAAAGAAGTTCAAGAAGTGATACCTGTTCTCTTCAGTCATATTGAATAGGTTCACCATCAAATAGTATGATGTGATGAACTTGGGAACAGAACCCAAAATTCTCTTATACTCTCGATACAGTGCACGGGCTTCTTCATGATTAATTGAATGTGGAGAGAGTAAGCACCTGGCAATCAATGCGGGCCTTACAGACTTAAAATATGAGTCCTTGAGTGACTCAATGTCCATGTGTTCCTTGCACAAATCCTGGTCCCCTTCTAACATCTTCATAAAACTTGCTGGATTGTAACTTTCTTCCATCTTATATTTTGATGTTTCTGTTGAATCCCATGTTTTACGCACAGCCATCAGATCCACCAAAAGATCTTCTCGTGGAGATAGTGGCTGAAACTGAGTGCTATCTACAGTGGTGTAAAATGACCTCTTAAGAAAGCTACAGTCCCGCCTAGTTCCCTGAAACAACAAATCCAACGTAGTCTGTCATGACTAAAACAGAAACATTTATTTATCTTATGACACATCATGAACTTTAGACATTAACAAGGCTTCAAGGTTTCAACATCAAAACACAACATTACTAGCCTGTGTACGTATGCATAGATTAATGAGTTTATCTACAAAACCATATTAAAACCTTTCCTTTGAGACAACAACAAGCACAACTAACTACTAATTGGTAATGTTTTTTGCGCTTAGGATAAAAAACAAGAAAAAGATTGAATTTTTCACGTCAGAAAAAAACATCACACTAACAATCTTTGTTGCGTCTCCTTAACAAAGCATTTTACTGTAGAAAGCAATCACCGATGCACATCATCATGTTGGGATTTTTTTCTAAAAACAACAAATCCAACATAGGCTCTCATGGCTAACAATAGCACTGAAAGGAAACCATTTATTCACCATATGACACATCATGAACGTAAGGCATTAACAAGCTTCAAGCCTCCGACATCAAAACAATAACATTACTATGCAATGTATGTAGGCAATATGTCAATGACTAGTTTATCTAAGAAACCGCATTAAAATCTTTTGCTTTGAGACAATCATAAACACAACTAACTTCTAATTGATATTTTTTCGCTGGTAGGATGAAAGAAAAGAAAAGCATTGGATTTTTCGTATTTAAAAAAACATTTAACAATATTTGATGCATCTCTCTAACAAAGCAATTGTTAATATAGAAAGCAACCATAAATTCATATTGGTTCATTTATTCACGTTATAACACATCTTGAAGTTTAGACATTAACAAAGCTTCAAGTTTTCAACATAAAAACACTACCATTACAAGCCTGTGTACGTACGCAGAGGTTAATAAGTTGTTTATCTACCAAACCATATTAAAAACATTGCTTTGAGAGAAAACCACAACCACAACTAACTTCTAAATGGAAATGTTTTTCGCTCGTAGGATGAAAGATGAGAAAAAAGGTACATTTTTTTTGTGCGAGTAAACGATATCACATCAAAATAGTTACCACAGATTCACATCACCAGAACAGCAATTTTTTCGGACACAGGTTCAAAGACAAACATATATGCAATTTTATTTATGCGTGACAAGACAGCATTAAGTACTTATAAGGGAAATCGAGCGCACACGTTCACATCAGCAATCGTTTTGGCCGGAATGAACAAGGGAAAAATGCAACTTTTTTCCCATAAGAACAAAGCACGCATCAAGAATCTCGAGCTAAGATGGAAACACAAAAAAAGATTGTAAAATTTTTCGATAGATTTCACCAACTTGTGCACAGAAGGGAGAGAAAAAAATGGATATACCGCCGGCGACCCCTGCTTGAGTGATCCTCCTACTCCGTCACCATCGCCAGACATGCGACCGGCCAGTTCTTAGAACTGGAAGTGCCTCTCTTCTCGCCCCTTCTCCTCCTCTAGGCTCTGCCGTTCTTGGATTCTGCTCTGTGAGGAGGTACAAAACCCCAACAGACATCGATAATCTGCTTGGTTGGCGCGGTGGATGTATCTTCCACCGGCGGCGAGCCTCCGCGCCGCCATCACCTCCTCTCCTCCTCAAGTCTCTCTCTCTCTCCCTACCTCCCTCCCTGTCTCTCTCCTTCTCTTGTCTCGGTTTTTGAAGCAAGGCGTGAGTGGAGTTGTGGACTGCGGTTTTTGCAGACTCTCTTGGAGAGCGACTGTATAAGAGAGAGCAGGGGAGTGGTGAAATTTTGCATTCGGCCCTTTCAGGAAACATATTTTACAAATACACCTTTTGCAATTGCTCCTATGCCGTTCGGAACTTCATCCAATCCATTTTATCTAACTGATGTATGACTGACATATAGGCCCTCGACAGTGGAGACACACCTCATTAAAAGAAAAGGTATCAAATATGAAATTGGCTAGTTGAATATGCGAGATTGTCAGCAAGGCGCTTCCGAGGTCTTCGATATGCTCTGGCGTATTGTAACTCTTAGGACTCAATTGAACATGTCTTCAACCCTTCATGGTCATCTAGATTTATACCCTTATGAGAGTAGTCGTGGTCTACTCGAACTCAAGATTCTGAATAGGAAGTATATCATGACAAGGAAGAAATATATTTTATGCTATCTGGATTGTTTGTTGTAGTATAGAACTTAATATTAGCCTTTTCTAACCGTGTAGTACCTAGTGGACCTTTTTCCGTATATGTAAAGGTCTTCAGAGTATGCCAGTGTAAACAATAGTACGGTATACCCTTAGCGCTATTACCGTTACGGGTACATAGGCACCACCCCTACTACTCCGGCCTACCCAGATGCAAAGCTAGAAATTCGATAACTTAATAAGCCGAGATCATCCCGCAATGGCACGTGTGGCAGTACTGTATACTTAGCTAATGGCGCTAATGACATAGAGTTCAGTACTTAATTGACTCAGGCGAACGCTCCCCTATCCGTATTCAACTAATCACCATATGCATACCACTCGCTGCCCCCAAGTCTAAAAGTTCACATTTTTCCATTTCTTTTCATCAGTTCACAAATACAAGTGTCCCCAAGTCTAAAAGTTCACATTTTTCCATTTCCTTTCATCAGTTCACAAATAATCAAATGGATACTCCTTTGTCCATTCATTTTAAAATCAACCAGTTCATAATCAAAGTAATCAAAGTACGGTAGTAGTGTTTATAAGTTTTTTAAAGCATAGCATATGGCAGCATACCACAATATTTGTCCCACATGAGCACTAGTAAGGTACTCTAAATTAATCCTAGGGGTTTAACATTTGTGAGGGGAAGATAAATAGACAATTTAGGTATTAACTATCCATCCCATATTTCACATAAGTGTAATTAAATAACTACCGCATGCAAATTTGCAATCAACATAATTTGCCCAGAAAAACATGAGTTCAAAGTGTTCAAAGGAGGGGCTATACTTGCCTGGCTCCGCGAAGATCACATTGCATGGCAAGATTGAATAATAACACCGTTTGCTCCACCTCCGATACTATCGTTGCCTAATATAATCATACGCGTGCACGATAAATAATTGCAGCACATAAGAACCAAATGTATGACATGGATGCAGTGGCTCTATGGTGTAATGTGGATTAATTTCTACCCCAATTACTAGTGCCTAAGGCATGTTAAGTTCACTAATTAAATTCTACCGATTAGTGTACAAAATTTTAAGTGTATAAGTGAAAAAGGCTCCAGCAAATTCTCAGGTTCTAGGATGGTAGAGTACTGACATACAAGTCCTACAAAATTGGTTTGGTGATTTTTAGAGCTCCCCATGATTTACTACAAATTTTATAAGTTGCAAGACCTAATTAGGGTTATTAAATTTTAAGTGGCAGTTCATACAGAAAAAGAGTGAGTTCAGTGTTATTCCAGTACAGAGGAGAGTTCCAGGAGTCTAACAAAATTTGTTTCACTTATTTTTGAAGCTAGGGTGAATTTCCTATAGATTTTACAAGTCCTAGGTGTACTTTATACCATTTACTTGCTACTCAAATTTTAAAGAAAGTTTCTGTATAGTAGGTGTTAGGTTTGACCTGAAAATATAATAGTGTGCCAGATTGTGAACTTAACAAAATTGGTTGGGCAATTTTTGAAGTTAAATTGAATTTCCTATGGATTTTAAAAGATGTAAGCCTATTTCATACTACATATATGTTGCAATAATTTTTGGGGACATCTCTATTACAGAAATGGTCATGCTTGAATCTACAGTGATATAGAGCAGGATTTTATGAAACTAAAAAAATTAGTTTGAATCCATTTGGACCTAAGATGAATTTAATATGATTTTTTACAAGTTCTAGGTATACAGGTATGTATACACATTATTTATTTTATACTCCATAAAAGAAAATAGTGTCCTATGTGCAAAGTTTTCATCTATAGTAAACCAGGGTAATGCCTACAAATCACACAAGTGTGAATTCACAAATTTGAAGTTAGTGGTGTATTTGTACAAATTCTTTTTACACCTAGATATAAATTTGTATCAATTTCAAAATTCATGGACTAGGTGTATATGTACATGTGTGGTGTGCAAGGTTTTGCCTTATCAATATTATGGTGGCATATTTGGGAGACTTTCAAAATTGGTCCAACATTCAAATTAAATTTCAGGTATTTGATATGAATTTGTAAAGTTTCCAACATTAGAAAGATATATGATGGTTACACAATATTCCTAAATGACATATATTTAAAATTCAGCTATTCTCTTTGCAAAACCTGAAAGTATATTTCTTTGGTAGATTTTCAGAGATTTGAATTTACTCAAATTATGCATTCAAACATTTTGTACAAATCTTGCTCAAGTTTATACCTTCTCTGTTTCTTTTCTTCTGTTTTCCCTCTCTCGCAGGCAGGATCCGCTGGGCAGGGGACAGTGGCGAAGACGGCGTCGGCGCCGACGATAGGCGGCGCGGCTGCAGTCGAGCCCAACAGAGAAAGGGGTAGGACGTCGAGGCGGTCTTGTTGGTACAATCTGGGCGGTCGGAGGTGGTCAGGACGCCAGCGGCGATCACCGGAAGCGGCGGCCGGCGGCGGCCCACGAGGAGAAGCAGCGCGCAGAGGTCTAAATCAAGGCGAAGTTCCGATCGATCTAGCACGTACGGGCTTCCACGATGCTTTCCAAGCCACCCCAGAGCTCCGGCGAGGTCGTGGCTGCTCCGGCGTCGGCGATGTCCTTGGGCGGCAACGCAGGCAGAAACGGCGGCGGCTCGTCGGCAGCTCGATTCGGTTAACGACGTGCAATGGAAAATGAGGTGGTGGTTAGAGGAGGCTCCAGGGATGGTGTAAGCACTAGAATAGCAGCGACAGCTCACCGGAGAAACGAGATAGGCGACGGCGACGTCCCGCCGAAGCTGAAGAGGAAGGCCGGCGATCTCTTCCGTCACGGCACGGCTAGGGCTGGTTCTTGGCGCGTATGGAAACTTGGGAGGAGGCGGACACGATGGCGATGCGGTGTGGGTCGTGGTGGCCGACGACGGCCGGAAGCTCGACGCGACGCCGCGATCGATGGCGCTGGGAGCAGGCAGAAACGATGGAGCTCACTTTCTCCTGGCCCGGGAGGTCTCTCTCTCTGCTTCTCTCTGGTTTTCCTTGCTGTAGCATGAAAGGAAGAGGCAGGGAATGAAGTGCAGAGGCAGGAATCGAAGGAAGAAGAAGAGAAGAAAAGCAGTGCGGCGACAGCGCGGCTGTTGCGTGGCTCTCTCCCCTGTGCGTGTCACCAGAGCACCCTGCGTGATTTTCCTGGGACTGAGGCAGTAGCCAGCTCGTGATACTGCCCAGTGAGCCCAGGGCGTGGGGTCTCAGGTGTGGGGAGCGGTTTGGGTACGTTTCTAACATTCGGTCCCAGTAATTTTCCAGATATTTCCTCCTCCCTCCTTTCTTTTAAATTCAGTTTGGTCAAGAAATTTTTGTTGGAAAATGCGAAAATTTTGTGTGGCGGTAGTTTTAAACCTATAGGTTCCATTTTTCATAGTTGCACTCAAAAATTCCAATCAATTTGTGCACAGTAATTTTCGCAAGAGAGGTCCAGCTGAGAGGAAAGTGAATTTTTAGGGCATCAAAACTTCTGAGAAAAATTCTCCAAAAATTATATTTGGTTAAGGCAAATAATATAGTATTTAAATAAATTATTACATAGGTGTTCTATTGTTGAGTTTAATACGTCTTTGTTGAGCGACTCTATTTTGCCGATTAGAGTTAATTGGCCTACCCTATATTGAGTTATTAAATTCTTTTTATGGGTCGTCCCTAGGAACCTAGGGTGCGACTTAATAAAATAATTAATTTGAAATTTTTTTATGGTCCTAGGATTTTTGGGTGGTACCTAATCATTATTTAGTTGTTGTAGTTAAATTTCCTCGAGGGCGATTAATAGGCAAATGCCAACGGCAATTATGTGGAAGTGGGATTGACGAATAACAAATAAATAAAATACTATTTATTAGTGCCGCATAAAACCCGAAATGGGGCGTAGCCAAGTGGTAAGGCAGCAGGTTTTGGTCCCGTTACTCGGAGGTTTGAATCCTTCCGGCTGGCCAAAATAAGTCTAATTATATCAATGAGCAACGCGTGTGCTAATATTATATCGCCGGAGTACCTAAACTTTTATGAGGCGTCGGGTGGACCACCCGAAATGCAAAGGTCTTTCTAACGGCCGAAGTACGACTTACGTCGCCGCTGGTCTTCCTTTCATAACCACATCCGAGGTGACCTACATTAGCGAGGGTATGCATGTGTGTAGTTCAGTACAACTAAGACGTGAGCTTTGTATTTTTTTAGTTTTCTTGCTTATTTTATATGATGCACATGCAACCTATATGATGTGTATGGAAGATCAAAAAAACATATAAAATCAAAACAACGCATACAAGTCAATATGAATTTCACCTCCCCATGTTTTGCTTGTGGTTTATTAATTTACCATTTTAGGGTGTGTATAACAATATCTCTTAAAAGAATGTGCAAAAAGTTTGAAAGCTATAAGGGACTCGTACAACAATTCGCTCCGGTTCTCATACGGGTCACCTAGGATGTAATGGTCACGTATATGCTTGCTAGTGCATAGTCGGTATATGTCAAAAATGAAAATTTTTCCCCCGTAAAAACGTAACTAGAAACCTAGACTCAACTCTCGACACTGAGCTAGGTCATTTAGTCGGAGTGTGATTTTGGGTATGTTATAGATCCACCCCTTAAAAGAAATCTTGTCCCCGAGATTTGGACGGTGTATGCGAGTGGTAGTTTAATTTACTGCTTATAGGCGTGGCTTAATCCCCCGGCACCCTTCATGGTAAATATAGTATGGGCTAGGTTTCCTTGCACCCTTTCTTCGGTGTCGAGTCATTCCAATTACTAGCTACTGAGGGCTTTTGTGTTTCTGATTTCCTCTTTGTATGGTCCTAACCATTACGATGAGGTTTGCTAAGGTCTCACCGGTAAAAGGTTTGATGGTCTATATTAGCTTAAGCTTTTTTTTAATTTCAAACAAATCATGTTCAATATTTCTACAAGTTTTATGCCTCACAAATTCCTACTGCCTGGGAGCATCCATATTGCACCTAGCCGATTAGGAGGTTGGAAGAAAATAGTTGCTATAGTAAGTATATGAGCTAGCGATTGGAATATAAACTTTAAATTTGCCAACTCGAATTACCATTTATTTTTGGGCGACTATATTTTCATTTCTTACCAGAGTCTCCTAACCATAACGCATAGAATCTGCTACATGTTAAGGTGCAGTGGCGAAGTATATCGCCAATTGCCCCCCCTTACCTTCATCCGGTTACGGTTAGGTTTCTGTTAACAGTTATATATTCCAAATTGTACCGCTGCAAAAACTCCAAAAAATTTCTGGCAACTAACTAGATGAGTTGGAAATTTTACTTGCAATTTTTTCATGTTTTTAGGAGCTACAGGTTGGGCTACAGAAAAATATGAAGCCTACTGATTGCAAAATTTCAGGACGTGTGCGGCTTAGTTGGAATACGTAGTAGCAGGTTTTTTGGGTCCGTCCATAGTCAGATCACTCCATGTATTCCCATAGTAAATTAATTACTTATAAGGATCTACACAAAATTTTAGTCCCCACATATTTTAAGTTGTATTATGGACTTTCTACCAAAGAAACACCATCTACCTCGCTTCTGTGTGTTTTAACTTTACCGTAGACGACAAGTACCCTTTATTAAGGATTCTAAGTAAGATGGTACAAGACAAGCATTATATATTCCAGCTGGGTTAGTATATGATAATGGTCACATAGCGGCTATGGTTCCAACTTATTATAACCTTATCCTAGCAAACAGGGCTGCTACAAGTACATATATACGTGTTCCTCACCATCCGACCTACGATTGGGTCTCACTCCCATTCCCAGCTAAGGATAAACAGGGCTACTAGAAGTGACTTCCGCCGCTGTGGTAAGGTTACATGAACTTCTTAAATCTCTAGATTCGTGGACTTGCTGTATGGCCTCAAAAGGAGAAGGTGAGTGCTAGTCCAATTTTTTTTTTTTGTTCAGATGATCAGATTCACTAGTTACCCACCTAGTATTGTTTGTTTGAGCTCAACGACTCTAAATACACTTATTTAGGCATTCTCATTCATCATCGTCCAAGATACCCTGTCTACAGTGAAGTGAACACTAGGATCGGGCCTAATATAAGCTAGATACAAGAGGTGTTATGGCTGCGTTAAGTACATAATTTCCCACCTGATAGCTGCTGACGTAGTGTGCCACCCCCCTTAAAATTCTGGAGTTACAGGTCTAATTGATTTGGTGAAAAGAAAATAATCAACCAGGGTGACCGGTTCTGCCCTACGTACCTATCGGTTTAAAACATAGCTAAACAGTCAAACTACAAAGATGATAAAATATTATAAAATTTTACATAGGTTCCAGGTGAAGTTTACTTGGTTCTGGGAGAATTTTGTGGTCATACATACACTTCTGTACAAAATGAACTAGGCTGGTGATACAGTTCTGGAATAAATCGTTTAGTGATGTTCACTGAATTTTTAGTTCATGATGTGTGATCCCAAAAATCCCAGTTGGCCTAAAATAATCGTGAGGCTTACAGTTTTTACAGTACAAAAAGTGAACAAAAACATGAAGAATTGTAGTCCATACTGATCTTCATCGAGACCTAAGGGCATGTTCAATACTTTAGCATCTTTCAATAATACTAAATTTTGCTACAATTTGGCGCTACCAAATTTTGGTAGTGTTAGATGCGTTTGATTTGGAGCCTTAGCAAACACTGGTAATGATTTTAAGAGAGGAAGTTTATGGAATTACCAAAATGATATTTATCAAACTGTGTTCACTTTGTTTACCTTACCACAAATTTTGGTAATATTAAAATTGGCTACAATCTAAACAGACCCTAAATAATTGTGCGTCCATTGGACGGAGGTACAAACGAAAATGAAATTTTTGTTGTTGATGTGGGTGGTGTGGACGCGCGAGATTTCTTTCCTCCTGCTTGTCGCACTTAACATCTCTAGCAGCTATTGTTGTATATAATAGGCAAAATTAGTTTGATAGTATCGAAAGAAACCAATTTCACGTATATATAATAGAGAAATTCTAACAAATGCCATTAACAAGCATCCGATTCCTAGGAATACCATCGACAAAGGATATATTTTTTATATTCCATCGACAAAGGATTGTTCCTACAAATACCATCACACAAGTGCCTGGTTCCCAAAAATGCCATCACTGTTACGTTTCTATCAATCCAACTCCATTAGTCTAAGCAGTAAAACTTAAAATCCCTAAATTGCCCTCAGTGGGGTCCACCTATCAGTGTCTCCTGCTGTCCTTTTCTTCTTCCTCCTGTATGGCTACTTTCCTTTTCGTTCTTCTCCCATACGGCAGCAGAATCGAGCTTCAGACCGGGCGGTGGTGGACAGGTTCACGACGGCGTGAATCGGGGGTGGCAAGCAGGCGAGTGGGTGATAGTGGCAGCGGCTACAGACGAGAACGCGACCAGGTAGCAGCGGGCGAGCTCTCAACAGCGTGAATCAGGGGCGGTGAGTAGGTGAGCGGGCGACGGCGACGGCGGCGGAGGGCGGGCTTGCGATGCCACGAATCGTGGTCGTCGGCAGGCAAGAGAATGACGGCGGCGGAGGGCGGGCTTGCGATGCCACGAATTGTGGTCGTCGGCAGGCAAGAGAATGACGGCGCGCTCGTGACCGCGAATCATGGTCGTCGGTGAGCGAGCAGACGACAGTGGGAGAGGACGCACTTGTGACGCCGCGAATCGTGGCCATCGGCGGGCGAGCAGAGGACGCGCTCACGACGCCGCGAATCGTGGGAGGTGGCTACCGCAACTGCGCCTACTGCCCAGCCGCTGCAGCCGTCTCGGAGCTGGCCACCGCAGCACCCATCGAGCCCGCCACGGCGCCGCCTAGATCCCCTGCATCGGCACCTGGATCTGCGCCGCCTCCTTCTGCCCCGTCGCCGCCCAGATGAGGCCAGTCGCCGCCTCCGCCACCGGGATGAGCCTGCCCGCCATCATCATCGGGATGAGCCTGCTAGCCGCCAATAGCCCCAATCTTCCGCCCCGTCGCCGCAGGATGAGGCCAGCCGCCGCCACCGCCAGATGAGCCTGCTTGCTGTCGTCGTCGGGATGATCCCGCAAGCCACCGGCGACCCCCAATCTTCGTTATACAGAGAGAGAAAAAACTAAGGGCATTTTGGGTATTTTGAAATTTACCGTTTGATTTAACAGAGTGACATCAACGAAAATGAGACGGTGATGGCATTAGTCGGAACCAGGCGCTTGTGTGATGGTATTTGTGGAAACAATCCTTTGTCGATGGTATTTCTGGGAATCGGATGCTTGTCGATGACATTTGTTAGAATTTCTTTGTATAATATTATTACCTCGTAGTAGTATTTTTTTTAACTTGCATGAGTTCTTTGATTAATATAATCATTTTCTAAATTCCATATTATTAGTATTTTATATCAGCACTATACAACACCCCGTTGCACTGCGAGTGATGTCATCAAGTTTTTAACTTTAGAAACCAACTTATTTCGAGAGATTGAGTACATTTCTCTGCACTAATTTTGGTGCGTGCTACCAGCCATTCTTTAACATGGTAAACAATGCCAGACAAATGAAAAGTATTGATAAAATGCCACTCTACCATGATGAGCTTAGGAAAATTACCAGAACGATCAATAAATGCATGAGACAAAATTATCGTGATAAAGTACTCCATTTCAAGTTAATTGGTGTTGTTTTTTCCAAAGAGATTTATATAATGCCATAGATTTCCCAGTAGCACCGTCTATGGCTTCACCGGAGTATATCCATCAAATGGTGGACCAAAACAAGCAAGTACATCATTTTATAGTCATATGATGCATCACCACCATAGCCAAAACAAACCGAAGACTAAACTTTTGAAACAGTACCACAAACAAACCACTCACAATCTAACAGTTTGTTGATAGTGCATCAGCAACACATGGACTTCGATGCTGATCAAATGTTAAAGGAGATCACCCAGTTCAAAAAATCAGCACAAATACCAGATAGAACCATTGGCTTCATTTTTTGCGAAGGATATGGACTTTCATCACATATTTCGTCTTGTTTTCCAGTAGATCGAAGAGGCAGATATCTCCTAGGCACAAAGCGTTGTCACGTGCAAACTATATCCACCCTTTCAAAAACCTTCTCGACTTTTTCTTGGTAATTTTACACCGCACATTCCAGCTTTTGCCACAACGTTGAAGCACCAGTGTTTCATCCTCAAATGGAAGGTACACATCGGCATATTTTCTAGAGAATTCCTAGTTAAAATAGAAAAAATGGATTTAGCAATGGAAATAAAAAATAGGGTAATTTTTAAGAATTTGCAACCATAAATTTCTAGCCGAGGTGAATTATTTGAATCTAGCAGTAAATTTAATTTGCTAATGCACCAAACAACCTTCTATAAATCCCCGCAAAAAATAACCTTATTTAACAGTGGGTGGTTATAGGCCATGTGCAATGGAACAGATGCTTACATGGGTGCTTAGGAAAAAAATGCTTCTTAGCATCTGTGTAAGAGCCTCAATCTTCAATGAAGAACTCCTAAATTACAGATGCTTAATTGCTTAGAGCCCATCTAACCATTTGCAATCTATAATGGTATGCAAGGTTGCCTAGAAATTTTTGTGGCTTGCATTATAAAGTAAGAACCGAATGCATAAACTTAAACTGCAATATTTGTCCAACCAAATTATTTTATTAAACAAACATAATACATTAACTTAAAAAATAGTAAATGCATTAGAAAGTAAGAACTTAGATGCCCAAACTAAAGAAGCTAATTGTTTGTCCTACGATCTTTAAATTTGTTCCAAATATGTCGAACTAAATCCTTTTTCAGACAATTATGTTTGATTCTATCACGGATAGAAGCATTTCCGTATGCAGCGGCCGTAGCACGTGAACTGTGTTTTTTGTGTTGCCACAGGTTTGGTATTCAGTTCCTTTTGGTAGTATGAATTTAGAGCCAAAAGAATATGTTGCGGGTATGGATGGGATGAACCCTCTGGGTAATTAGAGGGCGTGAACAACACCGGGTTCTCATAATATGAGGTTGGAGAGTTTAACCAGTTGACATAACCACCGTTTGGCCTAAAATCCATTTGAATTGACAAAGAAAGAGGAAGGTGCAAGATTTTTCAAACAGTGTGTGAGGTATTTATAGAGAAAATGAGCTAGTACTGCACATAGTCAACAATCACCAGATTAAGTTAGTTAATTAGGCATTTATTATCATTATTCCGTTCCGTACAGGATGCCAACTCAACCCGAGCTAGCAAGAAAAAAACCCGGTTTTCTTTCCTAAGCACCCATCTAAACACCCCATTGAACATGGCCTAAGCACTCACATGGAAATTTGGTACAGAACAAAAAAATATTATTAAGAAAATAGTGGAATAGAAAAACTGCTATGAATATTCATTCAAGACCAGATACTTTAACTCACCACTGTACAAGGTCTTCCATAAATACTGCTCGTTTTCAGAATTAATTGTTTTGTCTTTTCATTCATTATCTTCTTCTGCAAACGAGTGAGACCATAGCGCACTGGGGTGATGCAACCCGGTACAAGATCACATTCCAAATCATGTTCTGAAGATGAAAGCACAATATGAAGAAAAAATAAATATGATGTAAATGGAGTCTAAATGTATTCTCAATGTTAAGGAAAACACTATAGGAGAGTATTTTACAGACTCTCAATGCTTTTTAAGTTTACTATTTATAACTTGATGATTCCAATGGAGAGATGGGCATATTTTAGTTATCCCTTCGCTTCTGTTTTTTCTTTTCATTTTGTAAGTTTATCATGGCAATATCATAAAAACTACTTAAAATGTCAACAGGTTGTTTACCTTGAGTAACATTTTTCTTGACAAGATATGAACATGCTTTTTCACAACCATTTGGATTGAAGATCAGAGTATTGAATAAAGAGTTTCCACAGTACTTGAATACCAAAAAGTCCTCCCTTTTCAGATCATGGGCCCTAGGATACGACGTCCAACCTGACTGAAGGAATACTTCATCAGAATTCTTGTTAACTTGAACATCAAAAGTGAGGCTGTTGGATGTTTCCGGCTTAACTGATTTTGTTATTTTGCCCCTGAAGTTATGCAGAAATCCATTTGTTATTATCTGCAGGAACATAATAAACACAAAACACAGCTCTTATGTATGCAGAACCACAGAAGCAGGCAAGTAGTATAGTATAGTATAGTATAGTATCTTTTTCAAAATCAAGAGCTTTCTTGATAAAGTAACCTCATTTTCTACATGAAAATTAAACTTAGATGCCAGATTATTTCAGATGCTAAACAGAAAGGAATTGTGTACTCGTGTACAGGTTACTAGATCAATTATTCACTCCTAGAAGTTCTATACCAGAGTATCGCTGATGAATATTAGGAAAAACAAATAAATAATCTCTCTTCACCCAGTAGCACATAATCCATACATTTTTATTCACTCCATTTGTTTCATATTACTTTTTTTTTCTAGCAATTGTAAAACAGATTTTGTAGCTATGACCAAATACTATTCTACCCCCATTAACTACATCCAAACTAAAGTTAAAAAAAAACCTACATCCAAACTATTTAATCTAATAGTTATTAATTGTCATAGGTAATCCCCCACTCCTCTTTCAAAAATTACATGAAAGTTCCTATAACTATTTGCTTTGGCCCCTTCTAATAGAATAATGGCCCCTACTTCAAATGACACTTTCGCTTTGGCCCCTTCTAATTTATCTTTCAAGCTTTGCCTCTACCACTTTCTGTTTACTTTTTGCATGAGTAATATAGCATGGGTGCATGGGTCAACCAGTCAAGGGGCCAAGTAGTACTTTATATTAATTAGATTTTGATTGTGTGGATTACAAGTGTATATTAATGGGGGGTAAACATGAAAGATTTTAGCCAAAAATGCCTTGGGATGTGAGAATTACAAGTAATTTGACACATATTTTGAATGCTAGAACAATTAGTAATATGAAAAGGTTGGAGTAATTACTTTGATCTTTGTAAATTGATGTTTTTCAAGATTTTCACCATTAGGAATAATATTATTATAAGATGCTATCTTATACTCACTCTATTTGAAATTGTAAGCACTTTTAGGATTTAAAATTTGTTCCACAACACTACTGAATTGCCCCATCAATCATTCCTAAGTTGACTACAAGATTCTAGACATCATTCATTTTGTCATAAATCAAATCAGTACTATTGTTACATGTTAATGTTAGTAACTAAGCTTTGGAGTCAGATAGACAATACACACTCCATCTCCAAACCCAAGTAAGGATTTATAGAGTTCAAAATTAGTTACAAAATGGCCTGACTATCTTCTTAGCTAACATTGGTGCATAAATCAAGGAGCTTATATTTTAAATGCTCCTCACCTATTCATCAATCAATGGAACTTTTCTATTAAGAAGGGATATTTTAGTTATTTTTCCTTCATAGTAAAGTTTATTTAGGATTTTAGGAATCAGTTATTTTGGAATAGATTTAGTAAGCTAGAAAGAATATGATATCTTTATGCAAAGGTGCAGAAGATATTACCCATGAGCAAATAGCTTAACAATATTTGACACATATCACTAATTATGATCTCGAAGAAATGTCTTTCTTCCCCATTGCGGTTCCAGTCGAAATACGCATCCACTCCTTGCATCTCTCACCGCCCTCCTTGGATCTCACACCACCCTGGTTCATCTTGCCACCAGACATACCTACACATATAGATATGTTAGCTAACAAGAGAAAAGGCTAAAAGAATTACTCATACATTTTGTTAGACTTCAGGGTAGAAGAAGGGAAAAAAATCATCAGTTGTCAACAAGATAAAAGAGGGAGGGGAAGAACCTAATGAGGCAATGGAAAGCACAAAATGTGAATAAAGGTATTTCAGATTTGATCAATGATGCAAAACATTCTTAGGAACCAGGTAGGAAGATCCGAATATGGTTTCAGCAATGCAACCTACTTGCAGCCTGCTGGTGAGGTGAACTCAACTCAACTGATGATCAACGAGCTTTCCCTGTCTTCTTGATGCAGGTGCAGAGCCGCATTAGTTGCTTGCTAACATCACTTTGCACCCCAAAAAAAATTCAAAGTAAGAGCGCTCCAAAATCCATAAAGATTTTATGTCGTTGGTTGAAGTGAATACCCATTTGGTAAAGATAATAAAAAGACGATTATGTAGATAACTAGACATAATATATTTTTTCCTAAATAGCAATTTAGAACAAAACATGGGCACCATTAAGCGATGGACGGCGGATGAAAACCAATTCATCAAACTCTTCGCACCACGTTTATCGTACCTTAGCCTGCTTCTTCAACTCCCTCTCCCGTGATGGCGAGAGACACGGTTATGAGCGTCTTGGCTATAGGAAGCACTTTTGAACCTATCTCGCCACCATCCTTCCTCTCTCCAGGCGAACCTTGCTCAGATCTGGTTCTACAAGGTTGGGGATGGCCAGATCTAGTTGAAGAAAACCCTAGGGATTGAGGAGAAGGAGAAATCAAAGGATTGTTTGGAGGGGGAGGGTGGGGAGGAGAGGAGTGAAGGGTGGATGAGAAAAGTGGGGAGAAGGAGACTGAGGATTTGGAGGATAGGGATAGGGAGGTGCTCCAGGCAGTGGTGGCCGCCGGCGGTGCAGGCGAAATGAGCGAGAGAGGTAGAGATGGAGAGATCTGTAAGAGAGATGGAGAAATGCGGAGCAGCACGTCCAGATCGTTTGGATGCCTGATTTGTAGCATTTTCCACAATAGATTGCACATCATTACTCCTACAATTTTCTTTAGAATGGCTCAATAACCAAATATTTTAGAGGAAAGTCCGCATAATATTCAATCCCTTAGAAAATTTGAAAGGTGATTTCCATGTTTCTACTACAGTCTATTCAAATGGTCATTCATATATTAATATTTTACTGATATTATATTGCTCTACATTGCACTTGCATTTATATGAAAATAGTGTCATTTTTACTTCTATATGTTTTCTTGACCCTACATTCCAAGGGGTCTGGATTCATTTGAATAGGCTTAGACTTGAGCTTGAGAAAATGTCGTTTGAAGATGGGTAGGGATGGCAATGGGTCGGGTCGGGTGCAGGCAGAGCAATAACATGTCTAACTCATACCCATGAACCCTGGTCCAACCCATGCCCAATATCACAAGCGGGCGAAAACCATTACCCATGTCATGCTTGTTGGGTATCGGGTGACCCGTGCGTACCCAATAGGTTTATATTAGTAGGTTTTTAATAATATGATAATTTTTTCAGATAAATAATGGAATAGATGGCAACATAATGAAAAGCTAATTGATTTATAACATTAAATTTTTACTTTCCAACTATCGATACTTGTGAACTTCAAATAATTAATCAAAATCGAACACTTCACAACAAGGCAATGTTCCAAAATGAACTGAAATTACATATATCGGGCGTGGGTTGGACATGTCCATGGATAAAAAGATTAACTTATGCCTGTATCATCGGGCATGGCACCCGCATATACCTAGACCCATGAGCAAAGTTACGGCCGCTAGAGATGGTCATGGATCTGAGCTTGTCGCGCCATCAGGTAGATCTATCATTCACCTCAATCTAGGGGTCCCTCATCGGTGATTTTTCGTAACTTTTTTTTGTGTACGGGGGTGTGCTTTGGTTTCCCTGATTTTTGTGGCTTGTGTTCTAGGGTTTGGTGACGATCTAGGGATTTGCGGCCTCCTCGTGGTGCTTCGAATCCAAGCGCATGTCCTAGTGTTCGATGAGATGCATTTGTCCATCATACAACTTTTTTGTTTTTTTACCCTATTTTGCGTTTGCCCATTAGTGTAATGTAATTTTAGTGTTGCAGGATGGAACTATCCACATACAGGATGTAATTTTAGTGTTGTAGGATGTAACTACCCACACATAGGATGTAATTTTAGTATTGCAGTATGTAACTACCCTCTGGAGGATGATGATTAATTATGATGAGAATGATGATGATGGGAAGCAAAGGGTTGCATCTTTTTACCAAGCATGACATGTAACTTAGTGCAAGGATATAACTTAGCGTAACTGGGGATGTAACCTAAAGTTTTAGTCAACCTGAGATGGGATGTAACATGATAAGCAGGGGATGTAACCCTATCTTAAACGTGAATGTAACTCAGTATACCGTGGATATAATTTTAGTATAACTAAGGATGTAACTTAGTATACCGTGGATGTAACTTAGTATACTATGGATGTAATTTTAGTACAACTGAGGATGTAACTTAGTATACTAGGATGTAACTTAGTGCAACTGAAGGATGTAACTTAGTATACCATAGATGTAAATTAGTATATTGAGATGTAATTTAGTGCAACTAAGGAAATAACTTAGTATAACTGGGGATGTAGTCTAGTTTTTGCATACTGGAATGTTTAATTTGGCTACAATTAGGTGCTTTAGATCAAGGAGAATAAAAATATACCGGGATTGATGGAGACCAGGTAAGACCCCTCCTTTTTTTTTTGCTTCAATTTGGTGTTTTATCTCTTCTTCTTTCTTCTTCATCGAGTTTCTCCAGTTTGTCTCTTCCGCTGGTCGCTTGTTTTGGTATCGTGGCGGCGGCGGCCGGGGGAAGACGGGGGAAATCGATGTGGGTCGCACTGCATGCGGGGGATATGTGCGGCGCGGGGGCATGTGGGCTACGAGACGCTGGGTCGCGCGTGCGCAGGCACCGGGGTGGGACGACATGGGGGATCGCACGGACGCGAGGTGTTTCTTTTTTTGGTGAGGCTGTACAGGTGGTTTGAGTGCACGGGTGGTCTTTCCTTTTTTGGGCGGTCGCGCGATAGCACTACACAGCTACCAGTCTAATCTAGTCGGGTCCAATCCTAATACAATCTCTCTTGCAGAAAGAGGAAGAAAGGGAAGGAATCACACGCGGAGGTAAAATGGTGTAGTGCTAGTGGGTTAAGTGCGCGAGCGTTGGCGGCGCAGCTTCTCCCAGGATCAGCAAAACTGCTACTGCATATACACGTTGGATCATTGTCTTATTTAAAAATTATACCAATATTAATTGTTGTTTATAACTTACTTTATTATAAAAATAATTTAAGCATGATAAATTCTTTTATAAATTTGCACAAAAAATTTTGAATAAGATAAATGGTCAGACCTTATAAGAAAATAAGTCACAAATTATGAAACGGAGATAGTACTGTCCCACTACCTCTCAAGATAAAATTGGGGCTTTGGGTACCATTACACAGGCACACGGTGAATGTAAGAAGAACCGGTGCACAGAATCAGAGAGTAAATGATTGCAACATTAGGCCTCCTCCAACAGCGGTAGAAATCGCTAGCTGTATCTGACATGGAGGGAAAAAAGAAAGAGAGAGAATAGTATCTATCGACAAAACAATAGCTAGACGGTATCATCAAATTCAAGAAGCTGTGAGAGATAATGGTGGGCCCAGCAGGTGGAGTACTAGTATTTCTCCCTCTCCTGCTACTCAGCTGGCGATAAGCGAAGGACCCGTTAGAGGCCTTAGGCATGATTATCGACAGTGATTACAAAATTGTAATTCGGCACGTATATAGACATTACCAATTTACAATGGACGTCATGCAGCCAAAAGTAGTTCGGTAATATTCCAAAATCAACATCCGTCAGTTTGAGTAGACAACAAAACTTCTGCAATAGTCACCGGCAGCCGCTCGCCATTTTTCCATTTTACGAAAGAGAACCAACTCACGAGTCCAAATCCAAGTGGCCTTACGGAAAGGTAAAACATGAACGTGCTTTGCGATACCTTCAAGGACTCCAAAGCTTCCCTGCACAGAAACATATTTGGGCATAGTTCCTACTAAAAATTGTGAGTAAACATAAACCAAAAAAGGTTTCTAGATTCATTTCATGCTTTACTCTACCTATGTATGAATAGAGTTCAAATTTTCACCATGTTAAGAGCAACAATAAAGAGAAATGGTGACAAATGCAGCTCAACACTTGCAATGGTTTTCCTTTTTGTTACCATAGCTAAGAATCAATTTGAACTCAAAATATTATACACAAGTAACATGAATAGAGTAAATCATGAACCCATCTAGAAAAATTTTGATTCTTTTCCTGACAACTTCTATATTAGTTTCACCATGATTGCACTCAAGACGTGTTGTTGAGGCTGTTTAAGGTGACATGAACCCCTGCCTCAGTACCATAGCATGTGAGGTGCAAGGCGAGGCGTTGTAATATGAGGTGCCATTGCTAAAAGTGTGTTCTGGGTTATATATAGAGGCATCAAGTTCATGCATACGCACGACAGTTACATTGATAACAGAACTACAAATAGGAAACAAATGTACATAAAACAATTTACCAAACACCCGCCTCAAAAATTCTAGATCTGCATTTTATACTAGAATCCTTACACTATTTTACAGCTCAATGTTCAAATATAAAATTCATGTTCTTTGTGGCAAAGAGGACTTACATTGACAGAAACATGGTGATTGGCACCAGCCTCCTCTAGTTCAGAATCAGATGAACCACCATCTCCATCATCCACAAAAGCAGTTGACATATAATTCACAAAAGCATCAGAGAGAGTACGATCAGCTCCGGCCTATCATACAAGAAAATTGTTACCTAGCTGGCTACAAGATTGTCTTGGGTAATATGCCATGATTTGAAATTTCAGATATGCAATGAAAAACTTAATAGCACAGCCTCTCTCATCATGCATGTGGCAGAAAAATCAATGCTGGCAGGTTAGGAAAAAATTGGTTCAAAAGTTTACATGCTGAGTGTTTTATGGGGCTAAGAATGTGTGTCAAAATGTAGTTCATTCACAAAAACAATACCAATGAAACAAAGTCAAAATGTCCATACTTGTGGAAAATGTCAAAACAAAGAAGGTGGCCCCAAGATAATCGTAGGATTTGACATGGCCAATATTAACTCCAATACCTCAACTAGGAGCTCCATACATTTTGCTGATGCAGATCTTGTAGCAAGGAGGAGAGGTGTTATACCATTTACGATCTTGTTGAACTGATGAGAAACATTAAGCATATTAGCCCCAAGTAGAACGATATTTCCATTCAAACAATTGAATTTCATCTTATGCAAATAAAGCATGCATCTGGCCTAATTTTTCAAGAACATGTAAAGCTTCATGTGTATTCTTGGTAACAACGGAAGAGTTCATACACAACAGACCTGGAGGGCAGGCTTAAGTCCCAAGACAAAAACATAACCACAATACATATAGGACTACTTTACAAATACATTATAAAATTTTAGGAATTTGAATTTGAACATGAGCTGATGAAATAATTCCAAAGTTTCACTACTAGCTATCGAGAAATTTTAGTAAAGAATGGTATATTGAAGAGTTTTAGGTTAGCTATGCAGCATAGGTTAGCTAGCAATACTCAAATCTCAAAACTCTGTTTATATATCCATGACAAAAAAGCATCAAGTGATCACATAATATCGCAGCAATAAATAAAATGGGACATAATAGGGCAGCTAAACTAATGATTCTCAATAAGCAACAAATAAAACTAAGTATAGATAGCAGCCCAGAGGACAACTTAAGTGCTATAATATAGCTGAACTTACATCTGCATTGTGGTCCAGCAAAATCTTCATAGTGCCATCCTGTCCTTCTAGAGCAGCAAGATGAAGCGGTGTCCCATGAGTACGTACTGGATCAACATAAGCTCCTTTCGCAAGCAATTGTTTCACGGACTCACAATCACCTGACAAAACAAATAAAAAAATTATTACACAGGAGGATACTGGTTAGTTCTGACAGTATCTTTCTTTTGCAAAGTATGTAGGATCTCAATTTGTCCTGAGTAGCCATAAGACTAAGGTCATTAAGTTAATAACATGGCAGGATCACAGTTCAACAAGGAAGCTTCCCACCAAGCTCCTAGTCATCAATTAATCATCGAGCACACCTACTTAATTGCATAACTTGACTAGTCCACATCTAAGTGATAGACACCAGGCTACTGGCCTGCTGCCCACCTCATGGTTTTTACAACATCTGTAAGAATAGGGCCAATAGCTGCTGAAAACTGAAAACATGCAAGGTGGAATATTCTCTAAGTTGGCAAAAGTTTGTGGGTATAATAAGATAACTCTTATACATAGTGGAGGCAACAAATATTAGGAAAGCAGAAGGGGTAATTGAAAACAGCACATACATGAATATGCACTTATTTCTGGGTTTCGTACACCTATGCACGTCCACACCCATATGGGTGCATATGCAGATAAATCCACTACCAGAAATATAAAACCTTAAAAGGCTAGAAGTTGCATGAGCATAGGCACCGAAAAAACACAACTTAATAAAAAGAGCAATGATTGATTAAAAACAGAGATGCATGTTTATAGTTGAATACGTAATCTAGCGGCAGAATGTAGAGGAGCAAGCCCACAGCGCATGGCTTGGTCTGGATTTGCACCATGATCAAGAAGATACTTGGCAATTCCCTGATGCCCAGAATGTACTGCCTTAAGAAGAGGCGTTTTACCTGTCAAGCGAACATGCAACAAAGCTTATTCATGGAAAAAAAAATTAAGGTTCAGTACAGAAAAATTCTCTTTGTTTTTTAACCTTACTCTATTTTTTAAAAGATAAATCTCCAGTAGATTATTTTAAACAAATCTTTGGCCATACAACCACAGGCACAGCAACAATGCAACATTTTGTTCCAATGCAACAGTATTTACCCGGTGCAGGTTGCCTAGCCAGGCAACAGAAAATGCCCTTTTTCTCAAAATATTTATCCATCTCAAAATATACAGGAGAAAGTTCGATATGACCTGCTTTAGAAGAGCATGATATCTGGCAATTTCTCCTCAAGAAAATAAAATATAGACAGGATTTAGGTTTAGTATGAAGTAGAATTATAAAGTGCATGGCCATGGATAAGGAACATACTTTACTAAGTGTAGCATGTTACCACGGATGAGGCCAGCCCAATTTCATTAAGATAAGGGGAATTTAAAGATAACAAATTACAGACCAATCGACATCACGTGATGTCAAAGAGGGTGATTTATGGTCCGAAGGCCAATCATCAGTAAACAACTCCAAGAACTACTACTAGACATCAGTCATATAAAACGAGCTTCCTTCAACAGGGAAATCCCATCGCTGATGTCATTGAACAGCTGGGTCAAAGTGCAAAATCTCCCACTGAAAACGCATGCCTTCATTTCTTTCAAAATTAACCGCATGTTACCTAAAGTAAATAGTAATTTAGTGTTGCCACGATGCATTTTGCATGAGCTACCCACTTTGTTGGCTATAACCAGATACAGATATAACACTTAATAGATGGGCATGGTCTAATTTCATAAGACATTAGAAAATTGTGAGCACAACAGAGTACGACAAATGGGGGCAATCAGGCAAAATCTAGCAATGTTCTATTTCTTTCTTACTATTTATTTTTGTGTTGTAAATATTAATGCCTTCAGAGTTCCAAAGTTCCATGCACAAACAATTGAGCTGCACTAAGCCACATTCCAAATTGATATATCGAGCAACCAAGCAACTCAAGTAAAAATGACTGAAGCTATGCGTGACAACCGAGACAATAGATTCCATATGACGCTTTTACACAAAAAGCATGTTGCGAAAGGTTAAAGAAACAAGCACTTCCCTACAGAGCAGTATGAACAAGAACCAGCGCAATCACTTCCCTCAGACAGACCGACTCCTAATCCTAGCTCTACAAATTGGAGCTCAGGTTTGTGAAAAGGGTGGACCTTCGTCATCCGCATCATCCACATCAACCTTTAGTGTATCGACCAGGTACTTGCAAATCTCCATGTGGCCCTGGGAGGCAGCCAACTGCAGCATCCCGACACCTTCCTCCCCTGGCACGCCCTCCACCCTCACCTCCTCCACGGCCTTCCTCAAACGGCCTCTCCCCATATCCAGTACCTTCGCCTGCCCTGGAGCCGATCAGACCAACCCCCACGCCACGACACCACCAACCCAGAGAAAAAAAAGAGGTGAAAAATCAGCAACCGTCGTGCGAAAACTAAGAGCACCGCGGCCCCAGAAACCGAGAGCAGCATACTCTTGAAGCCACGGAGGTCGCCGTTGAACACCGCCTGCGCGAGCTTGAACTGCGGCGTGTTGTGCATCGCTGCAGAAAGGGGGAGAGAGAGAGTTAGTGGAGGTGGGAGGATGGGGCTAGGGTTAGTGGCGGCGGGGGGCTGTGCCCAGCGCGGCGCTTACCTTCGATGTTAGCCGGGAAGGGAAGGTCGTCCTCCATGGCGCGGGGTGAGCTTTGATCGGTGGAGGAAAGGGGGAAAATCAGTGGCGGAACAGGATTTGGGTACGCCTAAGACCACGATAACCCAATTCATACACTAAAGACTAAAGTATAGTAAAAGTAAAAAAAAGCATGATGTAACAAAAGTTTCATGAGCATACCAAGTATGACGTATTTTCGAGATCTTCACGCTTCATCTTCATCAACAACAGGGAGCGAACTTGAAGTCGAACCTATAAAACGATAATGCATATGTAAATGATGCAAATGATAAGAGCTTAATTACTGCAAATAACAAAAAAAAAATGAATGATATACCTCTATATGGACATAATTCGTCCTTCCGTGTCCTCATAGCATGATAATGGTCTATAATCTTGCGATCTTCGATACTAACAAAAACATCTCGCTCAATGTAGCAAATCATGCAATGATTCATCCAATTATCATTCATCTTGTTCGGTAGCTCTGATTTAATAATGCTCATAGCTGAGAAGGCTCTTTCTACTGTAGCCGTTGCAACCGGCAAAATTAAGGTTAGTTCAATTAAGCGATATACCAATGGAAAGCATGTATGCCTATCACTTTGAACCATCTTCACAGCAAGATTACCAAGGTCACAGCAGCTTGTGAAATCCGGATTATCTCTCGCCTCAGAAATAAATGCGTCAAGTTGGTTTCTTAGGACAATACAATCATATTCAGAGAAATCAGCAGCATAAGTCCGAGCAAGTTCAATTAGCTTGTCTTCATTGTAATTGGCGAAAGAATTCCTTGGATCAAGACAAGCAATGCATCTCAATAACTGAGTAGATCTTTCAGCAAAGCGATTATTTAACTCAACAATAATCTCATCCAGTACCACATTGAATATTTCATTGCTGAAATGATGGAAGTAAGTTACCAATTGGCCACCACGACCCCTAGAACGACCTCTCTTAGTTATCTCATCGCTCATATTTGGCACAACTATATTATGTTTGAGACAGAAGTTCTTTGTCTCCTCAAAAAGAGCATCCCAACCATGCTGCCTTATGTCATTG
>CM002481.1:18368646-18436273 GCA_000325765.3 Leersia perrieri
GCCGGCTCGCCGCCCCTGGCCCTGACGCAGTGCCGTGCCGCTGTCGCCACCGGCCGCCGCCCGCTGAGGTGCTAAAGCTGTGGAGAGAGAGAGAACGAGCGAATGAGCGATGAAGGAGCTGAGCGAATGAGCTATGGTTTTCCTAATTTCCTTCTCTTCGGACTACAAGCAATTGTCAAGGGGTGGGGCTGACGGGCCAAAAGAGTAGGGCTGGATCTACACTTTTGAGAAATATATATGGACTCCTCCAGGACTACGCGGCCCACGAGTGGGGTTTGGGTCCTAGCTGCCCTAGGCCCAGTTCCGCCCCTGGGGAAAATGGCTAGGGTTTAGGAGGAGGAGGAGAGGATTTTGGGGTTTTGAAATGGGGAGAGGAAGGAGGAGGGAAGGGATGAGAAGGCGAGGCGTATGTGAGAAGGAAGCAGACGTCGCTGGTGGAAATCAGCAAACTGTTACAGACACCTACAACGTTTACCACAAAAAATATATTGAGGGGAAAAAAAGAGAGGAGAATTACGAAAAGCACAACAAATGTTATTTACCTGAGTTTTATATTCCAAGACAATTTGTTGAAATTACTCCCTCCTAATTCCCGCGCTGCTCCTAGGAATAGGTTGAGAAGCTAGCAGGTTCTCTGCTCATGCCGGTTTGGCCTAATGACATGGTCGCAACATTTCCACTCGTAAGGGCATGTACAACCCACAGACGGGGTTGTCTCTAATCCACAGACGAGGGGTCATCTCTAAGAGACTAAAATAGGATATAGAGACAATTAAAAAGACCTCTAACAAATTTAATGCTTTGGTGTGGATATTAACTTGTATACCATTCTGTGCCCACCATCCAATTTTTCAAAAATTCTCCATTGTTGAACTAAATGATGTAATCTTGTGCACGTTTCATTTGTTTCCGTATTGGCTGGTAGTTGCATAGTAGCATTAGATTCCATACGATTGTTGTTAGCTTTGGATTCGTTATGCATGTAGATGATAGCTGGGAAATAGGACTTGAGCTCAGTCAGCCTACCATTTTTTTCAGTTTCAGTTTATGACCAAACTAGAGGGGATTTTGTGATCTGATCTAGCGAGTTAACCGGTCAACTCGTACGCACCCAAACCACACTCGTGTGCACCCAAACCGAAACCGCGCGCGAGCACCTGGGATCCGCACAGCGACGAGTTGAGGAGACGGACCGTACATCGCGCTGCTGGAGCCGTCTCTCTGCCTCGGAGCACGGGACGATCCCGTCGTCTCGCCAAGCGACGATAGATCCGTCTCCAAACCAACTCAAGGTGTTTTCTGCAAAAACAGCATCGAAGGGATGGGGTGACGGGACGCGTTGTACGTGCTCTAATGTCCAACACGCTGTTAGGCAACTCTCAAATCGAATTCTTAGAAAAACTCTCAAATCTAAGTGAACCCTCCTTAAATAAACTCTCAAATGTAACGTTCAGTTTCAGAGTTCTCCTTTGTTTCAAGATTCAGTAAATCCAACTATTGATTGACACCATTAAAATTTTTTGAATAAGACAAACAGTCAAAGTATCGAGAAGTCAACGTGGTCAAATATTTTAGGACAGAGGAGTATAATTTGAAGTTGATTTTCATGTTTTTCAATGATTGTCCTTTTTTTTCCAACCTTTGCTTTCGAATCGCGAATAACACAAATATAAAAGTTTTGCCATCACACGGTGGCCACTTTATTTGTCAGGCGTCATGGACTGCGAGGCTCTGGCATTGTCTGATTTCAAGTTTGAAGAGAGCATAGAAGCTGCTCAGCTGCATCAACTTCACCGGATATAAGCCCCCGATGAAAACTAACCGGAAAACATTTCGTGTCACAACAAAAATTCGTTGCATTGCACAGGCATAAGGTGCTTGCCTAGCACACGCTGAGACAGCAATTGCTGGCTAGGAGGAACCGATGGACAAAATCAGTGAGGATCAAAATGGAAAAAAAAAAGAAAGGTTGGACAAGTACATCTCAGTGAGGATCAAAATGATTGCAACCAGAGAACGATTATGCAGAATTATCAGTAATGCCTTGGACTTTGCCACAGTTATGGCAAGCAAGTTTGACCTAGCAAGGCTAGTGTTTGATTGCTGCCACAAGTATGCCATGATGCGGATGTGGATGCTGCCACAAAAAACTAATTCGGCGTGTATATGGGCATTACAATGGGAGCCACAGCAATGGCAGTAACTTACAGGGACATGTCACACGATGATCTGAAAGAATGTTGGTGAGCTGGTTCGGACCCGCTAAATTAGTTACAATGGGCGAGCGCATGCCGACGACGAACCCGCCGTGTAAACTAGATGTCATCCAACAGACGTAAAACTAGTTCAGCGTGTATATGGGCATTACAATGGGCGCCACAACAATGTAGCAAAAAAAGTAGTTTGGTGGTGTTTCAGTTTCAGCAATCAACATCCGTCAGTTTGATCAAATACAAGAAAACTTCCTCAATACTCACCTGTCGCCATTTAACTTACAAAAGGAAAAATCTAGGAATTCCAAATCCAAATGGCTTTTTGCTCCCTCCGCCCTCCGTTTCATAATGTAACATGTTTTAACTTTTTGCTTGCAATGTTTAACCATTTGTCTTATTCAAAATATTATGGAAGTATCATTTATTTTGTTTGACTACTTTATTATCAAAAGTACTTTAAGAACGACATATCCTTTTTTATATTTGCACTAAAATTTTCAATTAGACAAATGGTCAAACGTTGTAACAAAAAGTCAAAACGTCGTAACAAAAAGTCAAAACGTCTTAACATTATGAAATAGGAGTAATTACAACAATATCATCCTTTTGCAGTTATGTCTCAAACATATGGTACAAAATTTCTATGAAGACAAAATATTCCAAAAGACTACACTTGAGAAAAATGACAGGGCAATAACATGGGAATTATTTTGATATTGTTCAAGATGGCACATCTGTATGTCGACATAAATTTTGAATAATATAATAAAAATATTTTCTGGCTTTTTATTCATTAAAATCATAAAATTTACTTACATGTAACATTCCGAAGATACCTTCCACGAAGATATGTAGTGGCACATTTTAGGCTTTATTTAATGACAACCGTCAGGATTTAATTATAGTATGTCTATTTGAACATGGTTCAATTCATCCTTATTACTACATATTTATTATTTAACACAGGAAGAGAAGAAAAAACGATGCGTAACAATGAAATGAAAGATAGATTATAGTAAGGAAACAATATAGCCACAGAAGATATCATAATAGGAAATACAGAAACTCAATAAAGATCGCAGCACTTCCTCCATCCCAGAAAAAAAAATCAACTTGTAGGATTTGAATTGTGTCCCAAAATAAATCAACTTCTATACTCTTATTAATGAAGAGCACTTTAAACATTTTCCCTCACACAAAATTATGTATCGGCATGTTAGGAATATGTTTTTTATGGTACGGAGGAAGTAGACTTGTATAAAACAGAGATATTTGGTTATAATGGTAACCTAATCCAGCAGCACGATGCACAGGAGAAACCCCAGCATGGTTCGCTTTATCTTGACAGCGCTTGCATGCTTGCCGTGTATCGCAGCAACTAGTGGTGTACAACCTATCAAGCCAACAGGTAACAAGCTTATTGATGAAAAAAAAAACTTCTATTATGAAGATAATACGTCTATCTCAATAATACACAGCCAAATAAGGCTTTTCCAGGAGCATGCTATTTAAATATTGGTACATAAGAGAATATAATAAAGTAGTAAATATGTTATAATTAAGGCATTATAAGACGCATAACGGTACATAGAGTTCACGGGTCAAATTTGTACAGACTGGACAAACAACCTTCATTTAAAATCTTTAGTCAGCCACAAATTCATGCACAATCAAGCACATATCTTGAAGAATATGAATGCATGAAAATAAATAAATGGATGAACTATCCAAAAACAACTAATAATTTGTCATGGGTAAGCTTACTTTGGAACCACCCTTCTGCAGGCAGGTTAACCACCCTTCAAAATTATCTTGGATATATTTCATAACAGAGTATGGCCGAATTTTTTCTTAACAAAAGAACCCGAATGCAGGTAAAAGTTGAACTGATCAGCGTTCTTTATTAATTTATTTGCAAGTTCAAAAGCTTGATAGTGCCATGCACAATCGTTTTTTTAGATAATGGATTATACTAAACCTGGCCTCTACACCTTTGTGGGGTGTACACAGTCAAACAAAGTCACGAGTACATAAGACTCTCCCATTACATGGGGAAAAGGCTAACAAAGTTTAGCGGTACCGAAAAGAAGATCATAAGAATAAGCTTCGATTCTTCTTCTAAAATCATAGTAACAATACAGATGATGTATAGATGAAGCAACCCAGGTATAAATAGCAGTTAAGGTTATGCATATGAAACCTTGGATACTAGATCCTCTATGATACCAACAAAAGGTTAAACAACAATATTGAGAAACTTGACAGGCCAGGACTTGCTTATACAAATACACAATTATCTGTGTGTATTTGTTTGGAGAGAGATGTACCTTCCATGTCGATGTCGTTCACATCCACCTTGTGCCTCTCGACCAGGTACATGCACACCTCCATGCTCCCGTGGCTAGCCGCTAGCGGCGACGTGCAGCGGCCAGCGCTGCGCCCAATCCTCGCCGCCATGACAGAGTCGCGGAGGCAACCCCTTCCCTTATCCAACAACTGCGCCAGAACTGCCAACGAGATGACATCAAGTCCCCAAAAAGAAACAAAAAAAAAAAATCAGCAGCCGAGCACCAAACCAAAAACCCCAAACCAGTAGAGGGGCGTGGCGTACCCTTGAATCGGCGGAGGTTGTCGTAGCACGCCGCGTTGAAGAGCAGCTCCAGCGCCTCCTCCTCGCCTGCTGCGGCAGGAAGTGCTTAGTGATCGGGGTTGGGGGCTAGGGTAGCGAAAGCGAAAATACGGGACCGACCGAGGTGATTACCGGGCATCGACGATGTGGGGAAGGTAGGCGGCACCATGGCTGCCGAGGCGGCGGCCGAGTGATCTGCTCTGCTTGTTACTAGTGTGAATCTCAGCTGAAATGGAGGTGGAGGTGGAACGGTGGGGAGAGAGAGGGTTTACCCATTGAGGGCTCCTTTGAATTGGAGGATTTATGGAGGAAAAATAGAGGACTGAGCATTCCTTTGGATTGACTACTGTAGGTCCATTTGTTTTGAAGGATTTGCTTCTTTGGTTTTCTAAGGAATATTGTTCCCTCCCTATGTTTTCACAGGAAAAGAAAAATCCAATTGGACCTCTTGGAAAGAATCCTATGCACAAGGAACGAGAAAGTAATCCCCATTAGATGTTATTATGATGTAATGGGTCCAATGTCAATGAGAAGTTTGTAATAAACTACTGCTAAGTTTTACACCAATACAAAAGATGATTACGTTTAATTTAAAATTCCTGTACTCTTCCATTCCTACATTTCAAACAACACATCCTATAAAATTTCTGTGTTTTCCAATCCTCTGTTTTGCACTTATATTCCTGTGAAAATCCTGTATTTTTTTATTTCTTTGTTTTCGCATTCCTGCGATTCAAAGGGCCCTGAAATTGGGGGAGGAAGAAAGGTAAGGGGGCCGAGGCATACGCGGGAAGCCGGAAATGGCACCGTGAGGCTGAGAAAATCGCTTTTTTTTACGAGATAATCGCTATGGTTACACGTTTAACCCCACACACACAAACGCACAACTTGAACAAAATTTGTTACTGCAGCCCTTCCTTCGTGTTGTCCTTCCGGTTTCATCCAAATGGCAGTTCTCCAGATTCTTGTGTGTTCCTAAACAACTAAACCATCTAGTCTAGGAATTAATCGCCCAGGCGCAAGCATACTTTCAGCAAAATCCATTGCATCGCACAGGCACACTGTGCTTGTTTACTACTTCGAAGTATACGAGGTACTCCCTGAAAGAGCAGTTGCTATTAGTAGGTACTCCATGAAACAGAAGTTGCAAGCTAGTAGGAAGCACTTACTGATAGGATGATTGCAAGTTCAACAACAAAACCATTAGGCATAATTATCATCAGTGACTTCGACATGCATTAGCAGTTCCCGCATGTTTACAGACGTTAGAATGGATGTCACACCAATGCAGCAAAAAGTAGTTCAGTGATGCTTAAGCAATCAACATCCGTCAGCTTGAGTTAAATACATCAAAATTTCCGCCATACACACTGCTCGCCATTTAAACGCACAAAAGGAAACCAATTAAGAAATCCAAATCCAAGTCGCCTTACGGAAATGTAAACACGAAGCATATTTTGCCAGGAAAAGCCGTACAGTTGAGTTAAGTGCTTTGAGATGTCTTCAAGGACTCCAAAGCTTCCCTGCATATATCAAGAACTATCAGAACAAAATAATGAAGCAGCAACTTGTTTGGACTTTGGAGAACCATTGATATGCCATAATGGAGTGTAACTAGTAACGTGTTCAGATGCCAACATGCAGAAACAAATGACCATAGAAATGCCACAGTATAGCTAATGAAGAGACAACAGTAGAGCTAATGAAGAATGCCAGGTATGGTACATTATGGATGCCACTGGCTTTCCAAATCCTATAAAGTTTAAAACCAAAGAGAATTCAGATAAACTATATTTCACATGTTTTTGTGGACAGGGTGTGAGATGAGTCGATCTTGATGCTAGCTACAGCCTATGAAACCGTTCGGCTTATCCTCATAAGATGTAGCATGATCAAATGGGCAGTTAGGATTACCTTAATGCATTTTCAATCTCAATGTTCCCTGGGTCCAACTTGAATCCATCAAGAAGTGGTTCACAAGCGCTCGCGTAGTCCTGATGAAGTGATGAGAAAAGATTAAGCTAATATTGCAAACTATCTGTAAAACAAACTAAAAACACTAATAATCTTTTATCTAACCTTCAGTAACATCAAAGCTGTGCCCTGACGGTAGCAGGCCTTAGACCAATCAGGCCCTTTTTTTCTGTATTCATGAGCATCCAGCAATGCCTTGCCTCCATCACCCATGTAAAGCCAGCAAAGGCTCCTATTGGACAGTAGGGTTGCATCATCAGGGTCAAGTTCCATGGCCTGCATCCAACAAGAGCGTTAGAGGAAAAAAAAAAGAGAGGAAGAATTGCAAATATGTAAACAAACAAGATCATTTAAAAAAATAAAAAAAACAGATCAACAGTTTGGATCTTGTTAGAAGCTGACAATTTAACGTGTTTAAATCTTAGATACAAGCCATCTATCGCCATGCGAGGCTCTGCATATTGAGAATACTTTATATCACGGTGTTTGCATTCATGAGAAATGAGAACTTATTTTAAAATCATTGAGAAGCTTGCCTGCCCCATCTAGAAAGCTACACAAGCCACTACAACAGAAATTTAAAAAGAGACAATGCAAATTATTGTGCTATTATACCTTACTGTAGAATCCCGCTGCAGAACGATAATCTTTCTTTTCAACTGCCCCAAGTCCTAATGATTTAAACTCTATAATTTTCCTTCTATTCACAGGATTGTCCTGATAAAGTAAACCAAAAAAAATGAGATAAATGAAAACCTTACAGAATACAAGGGAAAAATATATTAATTCTAAACTCTACAGCAACTATGCTGATTGTGAATATCCTGGGAAACAACGCTAATTCTAAAGCAACTACGCTGACTATGTATATTCCAGGGAGTATACATTTGATTAGGGGTGGACAAATATAACCGAGACCGAAAATTTCAGCCCATTAGTTGTAGCTAACCGAATTAAATGCAGCCATTTCAGTAATAACTCCCTGTTCACTGAACAACCCAAATAAACCAAATTGATGGCAAAGCCCACTAACAGACTGTATAACTTAACTCACCAGCCCATCAGCCCATCTGATAAAATCTAACCCTAACTCCCTCCTCCTCGCTCCCCCAGTCCCCACCCACCACCCACTCCTCTTGCGTCGGTGCTGCACATGTCTCCTTCCCATGTCGTGCGCCACCGCCTCCTCCCAGCACCGCGGCTGCACTGCCTGCCGCTACCACACCAACAGTCGTCGCCGCTTCCTCCTCCTTGCGATGTCGTCTCAACGGTCACCGAGCTCTACCAGCCCACCACCTCCTCCACTCTGAAGGTGACCAGATCGAGCGTGGCTGGCAGCACCTCCAACGATGTTGAGTGGCAGCAGGTCGACCTGGAGGGCTGCGTGCATGAAGCAGAGCGCTGGTATTTTTTTCTTTTTTGGTTGATTTCTCTCATCTGTTTGGGATTTTTGATGTTTGGTGCAACTAATGCAAGACTTCGGTCATGACCGATGACCGAACCGACCGAAACCGAATTGGTCGATATTGGATATTTTTGAATGAAATTTGATGTTCAGTTTCCAATAAGCAAAGTTTTCATAATAACCAATGACCAAAACCAAACTTACCAGTCGGACCATATGTCCACACTTACATTTGATTGCACTTGTGATAAAGTATTAGTGATCAGCACATAAGGTGCCATAGCACATGAGGTGAGGTGTAAGGCGAGGCATTGCAACATGAAGTGCCATTGCTTATAAAGTGTGTTCTTGGTTATATAGACGGGCTTGTGAATACACACAATGGTTAGATGGTAACAGAACTACGATGGGGAGCTACAAACAGGAAACAAAGGTACATAAAGCAACTTACCAAAACCTGTGTCAAAATTTCTAGATCTGCATTGTTTACTAGGATCCTTGCATTGTTTTCGAGCTCAAAAGTTCAAATCTCAAAATGCATGCACTTTGTGGCAAAGAGGTCTTACATTGACAGGAACATGGTGATTGGCACCAGCCTCCTCCGGTTCAGAATCAGATGAAACACTATCTCCATCATCCATAAAAGCAGTTGACATACAATTCAGAAAAACATCAGAGAGAGTACCATCCGCTCCGGCCTATGATGCAAATATAAAATGGAGACTTAATAGCACAACCTCTGTCATTATACATGTGGCAGTAAAATCAATGCTTGCAGGTTTGGAAAAAAATGGTTGAAGAAGTTTCCATGCTGAATGTTTTGTAAAGCTAAGAATGTGTAGCAAACCACGATTGTAGTTCACGATCACAAAAACAATACCAATGAAAGGAAATCAGCATGTCCTCACTTGAGTGTAGAAATGTTAAAACAATAAAGGCATTCCCAAGATAATCATTGGATTTGACGTAGTTTATATTAAGCTTCAATACCTCAACCAGGAGCTCCATATATTTTGCTGATGCAGCTTTTGTAGCAAGGAGGAAAGGTGTCATACCATTTACCATCTTGTTGCACTGATGAGAACCATTAAAAATATTATCCTCAAGTAGAATCCTATTTCAATTCAAACAATTGTGCATCTCGTACAAATAAAGCACACATCTGCTCCAATTTTTCAAGAACATGAAAAGCTCCGTGTGATTCTCAGTAACAAGGGAAGAGTTCATGCATGAAAGAACTAAAGGGCAAGCTTAAGTCCCCCCAAAAAACATAACCATAACATAGATATGACTAATTTGAACATGAGCTTATGAAACACTTCCATAGTTTCAGTACTTGGTACCGAGAAATTTTTTATTAAAGAATGGTATATGGAAGAGTTCTAGATTAGCTATGCCTATGTGGCAGAGGTTAGCTAGCAATGCTCAAAACTCCAGTTTATATTTTTCATGACTTTGAAACAGCATCAAGCAAGCACATAACATCACAGCAATAAATAAAATGGAACAAAACAGGGCAGCTAGGACTATAATGTTCTAAATAAGCAAACAAATGAAACCAAGTATATGTAGCAGCCCAGAAGGCAACTTAAGGGCTAAGGCAGAATATCATGTAGCTTAACTTACATCTGCATTGTGGTCCAGCAATATTTTCATGGTGCCATCCTTTCCTTCCTTAGCAGCAAGATGAAGCGGTGTCCCAAAAATAGATATTGGATCAACATAAGCTCCTTTCGCAAGCAATACTTTTACAGACTCACAATCACCTGAACATAATGAATCAGGTAATTATTACATAGGAGAATATTGGTTAGTTCTGACAATATCTTTCTTTGCAAAGTATGTTGCATCTCAATTTGAGCTGAATATCTGCTGTAAAATTCTAAGTAAAAAGGAGAGTAACCCATAAGACTAAGATCATTAAGTTAATAACATGGCAGGATCACAGTTCAACAAGGCAGCTTCCCACCAAGCTCCTAGTGATCAATTGATCATTGAGCACACCTACGTAATCGCATAACTTGATTATTAGTCCACAACTAGGCGGTAGACACCAGGCTCATTAGACTGCTGCCCACCTCACGCCTTTTACAACATCTGTAAGCATAGGACCAATAGCTGCTCAAAATTGAAAAGATGGAAGGTGGAACATTTTGTAAGTCAGAAAAAGTTTGCGAGTACTATAAGATTAGTCCTATACATAGTGGAGGCAGAAAAACATTAGAAGGCAGAAGGGGCAATTAAAATCAGCGGATATGTGACTATGCAACTGTTTTTGGGTTTTGTACACCTATGCACATCCACACCCATATGGGTGCATATGCACATAAATCCACTACCAGAAAAGCAAAACATTAAAAGACCAGAAGTTGCATGAGCATAGCCATCCAAAATACATAACTGAACAAAAAGATTAATGCCCTGATTAAAAACAGAGACACATGTTTATAGTGGGATACCTAATCCAGCGGCAACATGAAGAGGGGAAAGCCCACAACGCATTGCTTGGTCTGGATTTGCCCCATGATCAAGAAGATACTTAGCAACTTCCCGATGCCCAGAAGTTACAGTGTTGAACAGAGATGTTTTACCTGTCAAGAGTACAGGTAACAGAGTTTATTGGTGGAAGAACTATCAAGATTCAGTACAGAAAAATCCTCTATATTTCTTAACCTTATTCTGATAAAGTTTTAAAAATAAACCTGCAGTAAATAATTTTAAACAGACTTTTGGCCATGCAGCCATGAGGCATAGCAGCAATGCAGCAATTATTCCCATGCAACAGTATTTACCCAGTGCAGGTTACCTAGTCAGGCAACATAAAATGATCTTTTTCTAACAAATAGTTATCCATATTAATACATACAGCCAAAAGTTCAATATGACCTTCTTTAGCAGAGCATGATATTTGTCAATTGCTCCTCAAGAGAATAAAATATAGATAAGATTTAGGTTTTGTATGAACTAGAATTGCAGAGAGCATAACCATAGATGAGAGCATATTTTATTAAGTGCAAACATCAAATAGCATGTTACCTAAATTCCGATGCCGGCCTAATTTCAATAAGATAAGGGGAATTTAAGGATTACAAACTACAGATCAATCGACAGTATGATGCTGAAGACGGTAATTTATATATCTCGAGCAAGCAAGCAACTCAGGTAAACAATGTCCTAAGCTATACATGAAAACCAACAAAATAGCTTCCATATGACTTCATCACAAAGTTAAATAAGTACTACTGTAGCATTTTGGGGAGTTTCTAGAGCCAGCACTTCCTTCCATACAGACTACTAGGCTAGTATGAACAAGAACCAAGCACGTCCCTCAGAGTCCTAACTCTACAAACTGGTGTGAAAAGTGTGGACCTTTGTCATCCGCATCATCCACATCAACCTTTATTATATCGATCAGGTACTTGCAAATCTCTATGTTGCCCTGGGAGGCAGCCAGCTGCAGCACCCCGACACCCTCCTCGCCCGGCACGCCTTCCACCCTCACCTCCTCCACGGCCTTCCTCAGACGGCCCCTCCCCACATCCAGTACCTTTGCCTGCCCTGTAACCGACACCAGCACCAACCCAAAAAGAGAGTAACAAAAAAAAATCAGCAACCATGTATCGCACCAAAAAACAGCACCGCAGCAAAAGAGGCATACGCTTGAAGGCGCGGAGGTCGCCGTGGAACACCGCCTGAATGAGCTTGAACTGTGGCGTGCGGCGCATCGCTGCAGAAAGGGGGAGAGAGTGAGAGGGAGTTACTGCTCGGGGATGGGGATGAGGCTAGTGGGCGGGGGAAGTGGGGAAGCGCTTACCTTCGATGTTAGCGGGGAAGGGAAGGCCCTCCTCCATGGCGCTGGGCGAGCTTTGGTCGGTGGAGGGAGGGGGGAATTGGGGGAGGGTTTAGGAGGAGGAGGAGGAGACGATTTTGGGGTTTTGAAATGGGAGAGGAAGAGGAGAAGAGAGGAGGCTAGCTGGCGATGGCGAGGTGTACGTGAGAAGGAATGGTGGAGACCAGCGAATTGCTACGAGCACCCCACACGGGTGGGGCCTAATGGGCGACATGTCAAGCAGACACCCGATTTCACCGGCACAACATGTTTCCTCCCTTGCTTCTTCATCCCTCCCCGACCCGCCAGCACCCTCCGCTCCGCCGTGCTCCTCGTCCTCAGCCTCTGCCCTGCACCGTCTCCCCACCACCGGGGCTCGTCGGCACTAGAAGGCGTCAAAGACGTCGGCAAGTCCCCTCGTCCTGACCCCAACCTCCCTCTCTTCTTCCTCACCTCCGGTGATAGCAGTTCATGCCATAGGATTTGTCGTCAACTTCGCTCGACCCTGCGGCCTACCCCACGCACCGCCGCCCTTCATTCCCATGGTTCCTACGGCACCACCGCCACCTCGCTTTTCGCTTGTGCCCCTCGCCCTAGCCGTCCCTCTAGGCCCACCGGCAAAACCCCCTCTTCCCCCAACCCACCCCCGAAACCCTAAATATAGCCCTAAATATAGGGGCCGGTTCGCCATCGACGCTGTTGAAGCCGGAGACGAGGTTCTCCGTCATTGACGCCTTGGCCATCCCGCTAATCCCCTCTTCTTCCTCCTTTTCTCTCTCGGGCGGATTAGAGGGTGGGAAAAGGGAAACGGCTAAATCATTTTTTTTTAAAAAAAGAACACACCAAGCCACCAACATGGCATATCGTGAGCGAATCTAAATTTCCAATAACTCATACTATACAATTAAACCAACAACTTTGTTTAGCGCAACGTAGCCATGTAAAAAAGTACCTTTTTTACACGTTTTCAACCGATGGAGATTGTGGTCATAGAATTCTAATGCTCCTTTAGTAATCAATTTTTCACATTTTTTTAAAAAATTGAACTTAAACCTATTGTAAGTCCATCAGGGCTCGGTGCCTTTGTTGGACCCATCCTTATTTAAAGCTGGTAGAGATAGAATGATAGAATTGGAGTCAATCTTAGAGCTAATCTATTGTACATATTAGCTACAATTTAAATTAGAGATAGCAAGTGAGCTCTGTTATTAACTTGACTTTGCTCTAACCGGGACGTGAATCCGCCTCTCTATTTTTTGTATTAAAATAGGATAATAGCACGTGCAACACACCTGTTGCCCTGTTGGTACTCATGCAAGTACACTACAGTACTATACCAGTACTAGACATTGTAGCAAGAGCTGAAACTGGAGGTGGCTGGACCCGAAGGAAACAAACTGCCACAATCAACTTCGTAACAAAGCAAACTCCTTATATTCCAGCTGATTGCTCGAGCAAGATCTACATGGGCAAATTCCTCAGGCGATGGAGCTGGCAGATGCAAAGACATCATGGACAACCTACTTTGTGAACAACTCCAGGCAACAATATCACCTTTTCGATACAACTTTTCAGATTTATCAGTTCATCACTCAACACATCTCCAATTCAAAACATGACAAACGGCGGGGTAAAGTAAAATATTCTTTTCAGATCATTATCTAAAAAATATTCTTTTCAGATATATTACAAACATTGTGCTGGAATGTTAGAAATAAAGGGTACATCGTTTCCAATAGAATTATAGATCAAAGGTAATGGGGAAACCATTCAATCCCTTACTTAAACAAAAGCTAATACATTGAAGAGCTTGTACGAGCTGAGTGCAGGTTCCTTACCAATCTTGTGCTTCAGCAGGCGAGCCCACTGGAATAGCTTAAAAAACCTGTAAATATCACTATGTCAGTGTTAATGAGGTAGAAACTTTGTTCTTGAATATAATGTCATTCATATAGCGAGAGATTCCAGCAGGCAGCAGCAACCCAACCAGAACTACTATATCTTCAAAGTAATCATCGAATTCAGTAAGAACTAAACTCCAACCTAGAAGATCACTACAGAAACACTAGAAGAAAACAGGCGTAGGGCATTGCAGAAAAATGTGAACAGAAGTTCAGGGATACAACACAATTTGCATCATTTGTAAAAATTAGCATCTGAATACTTCCGTATATCACTACCAGTATATGTACGTTTCTGAATACTCTATGCTCGTTGTCAGTACTTCAAGTTCAAAATACTGGAGCCAACCTAAGAATTTATATATTTAACCAACCCTGTTTAAGAAAACAAAATCAGCCACCTAAATGTCCTCTTGCTTCCGAAATCTATAAACTCAGTGGATCTACTTACTCCTACTGCTTCCCAAGAAAAATAAGTCAGACCTACTCCCAAAAGAGAAAATAAGTTATGGATGGAAAATTCATACCAGATGCTTGTGCCCCTAGTCACCAGTTGTATTTTCATGTGTATCTACACAAGAGAACAAATATATTAAAATTGAATGTGCGCTGTAGTCAAAAGTAAACAAATAGCTACGGCAGTTGATAGCTTACATTGATGAAACGATGAAAATGAAAATGTGCTCAGCACTGGAATGCCAAGTTTGCTTAGTCTGTCACTCTCATCAGGTGTTGCTAGTAACACCGTCAAGGCATTTTCAGTAGAGTAAGTCTCAATAGGAATTGTTGAGTCAAACAGAAGAATGAGGTGTTTTGTTGATGTTAAGTGAAACTTGGATCGCATGGAGAATGACAGGATGCAATTCTTTGAATCACCTCTCTTAATGAAATCCACCACACTATCTCCGAATAATGTTGCAATGTTTTGTTCCATGTTTGACATTGATTCAATATCTTTAAAGCCAATAAAAACATTTGAAGGGCTCAGAGCTTTGGTTATCTGCCAGAGAGCTTTCAGCTTATCTTCTTGTGTGACTTCAAGGTAACACAGTTCTTCTATGTCCAGCAGACTCTTGATGTCATCTGTTATGCCCATTTTTCTGTCACCCACCACACCATTCTTACTCAGTATTGTTGTCACTTCACTTTGGGACTGGACAAAATTGAATACCGGATATCCATTGAGGAAGTGTGTCCACGTCTTTGATCCAGATGAAACCTGAGAATGATTCCTAGTTATTGCTGACTTTGTTAGTATGTCAACAAAGGCAAGTTTCTCACGAGGCTCCCATCGCGGTACCAACTTCTTGAAGTACTGCCCCATAAACTTCAATAAGTTATATAACTCTGCATTTTTATCAGTTTCCGAATAAATTTGTGCCCCTCTCATCACACTTGCGATCACAGCACAATCAGTAGAGACTTGGAAGTAGTCTATCTTTAACTCAAATCCAAATTTGAGTAAGTAGTACATACCAATAGCTTCAGCTTGTACTGATGACTTGCATGGCATATCATGCAGTACCTTACAGATGATAACCCGCTTTCCCTTCCGAATCATGATACTGATAGTTGCTTTCCCATCCCTTACAGAAGCATCACACTCCCCTTTGTAGAAAACTGATTCATCAGGTGGACACTTAAGCCCATTATCACAGTAGGTTGGACCTGATGATGTGCGCATTGGAGTCGTCCAATCCTCAATTATGATCACATGTTCATCACATAAGAAGTCTAAAAAATAACACCAGTTTTCTTCATTCATGTTATAAAGGAGCAACATCAGATAATAACTTGTCATTAACTTGGGAAAGGACCCAAGGATTCTCTTGTACTCTCCATATAAAGTATGGGTCTTTGCATGGTCAAGTTGATATGGTGACAGTAAGCATCTGACCATCAATGCAGGCCTTACTGACTTGTAGTATGACTTTTTAAGGGCCTCAATGTCTAACTGTTCCTTGGCTATCTTTTGATCCTCTTCTAGCATATTTAACAGATCTTTGGGATACGAACTGTTTGTGTGGCTGGAAGCTTCTTCGATCTCAAATGGTAAAGTTGCTGGTGGATCCCATGTTTTATGCACAGACATAAAATCCATTGACAGATGTTGCTTTGGTGGAGGTAGCTGCTGCAATTGAGTACAAAATGACCTCTTAAGAAAGCTGCAGTCCCACCTAGTTCCCTGAAACAACAAATCCAACGTAGGTTGTCATGACTAACAGTACTACCGTAAGAAAAATATCTATTCAACTTATGACACATCATAAACTTTAGACATTAACAAGGCTTCAAGGTTTCAACATCAAAACACTTAACATTACTAGCCTATGTACGTATGCATAGATTAATGAGTAGTTTATCTATAAAACCATATTAAAAACTTTCCTTTGAGACAACAACAAGCACAACTAACTACTAATTGGTAATGTTTTTTGCGCTTAGGATAAAAAACAAGAAAAAGATTGAATTTTCATGTCAGAAAAAAACATCGCACTAACAATCTTTGCTGCGTCTCTTTAACAAAGCATTTTACTGTAGAAAGCAATTACCGAAGCACATCATCATGTTGGGAATTTTTCTAAAAACAACAAATCCAACATAGGCTCTCATGGCTAACAATAGCACTGAAAGGAAACCATTTATTCACCATATGACACATCATGAACGTAAGGCATTAACAAGCTTCAAGCCTCCGACATCAAAACAATAACATTACTACGCAATGTATGTAGGCAATATGTCAATGACTAGTTTATCTAAAAACCATATTACAAAACTTTGCTTTGAGACAAACACAAGCACAACTAACTTCTAATTGGTAATATTCTTCGCGTGTAGGATTAAAGACAAGAAAAGAGTTGATTTTTTCACTTTAGAAAACAGCACATTAACAATCTTTGTTGTGTCTCTCTAACAAAGCAATTTTTACTGTAGAAAACAACCACCGATGCACATCATCACGTTGGCAATTTTTCTAAAAACAACAAATCCAACATAGGATCTCATGGCTAACAGTAGCACTGAAAGGAAACCATTTATTCACCATAAGGCACGTGATGAACTTAAGACATTAGCATGCTTCAAGCATCCGACATCAAAACAATAACATGACTAGCCTGTGTATGTAGGGAATGGTCAATGACTAGTTTATCTAAGAAACCGCATTAAAATCTTTTGCTTTGAGAGAATCATAAACACAACTAACTTCTAATTGATATTTTTTCGCTGGTAGGATGAAAGAAAAGAAAAGCATTGGATTTTTCGTATTTAAAAAAACATTACATTAACAATATTTGATGCATCTCTCTATCAAAGCAATTGTTAATATAGAAAGCAACCACAAATTCATATTAGTTCATTTATTCACGTTATAACACATCTTGAAGTTTAGACATTAACAAAGCTTCAAGTTTTCAACATAAAAACACTACCATTACAAGCCTGTGTACGTACGCAGAGGTTAATAAGTTGTTTATCTACCAAACTATATTAAAAACATTGCTTTGGGAGAAAACCACAACCACAACTAACTTCTAAATGGAAATGTTTTTCGCTCGTAGGATGAAAGACGAGAAAAAAGGTCCATTTTTTTCGTGCGAGTAAACGATATCACATCAAAATAGTTACCACAGAATCACATCGCCACAACAGCAATTTTTTTGGACACAGGTTCAAAGACAAACATATATGCAATTTATTTATGCGTGACAAGACAGCATTAAGTACTTATAAGGGAAATCGAGCGCACATGTTCACATCAGCAATCGTTTTGGCCGGAATGAACAAGGGAAAAATGCAACTTTTTTCCCATAAGAACAAAGCACACATCAAGAATCTCGAGCTAAGATGGAAACACAAAAAAAGATTGTAAATTTTTTGATAGATTTCACCAACTTGTGCGCAGAAGGGAGAGAAAAAATGGATATACCGCCGGCGACCCCTGCTTGAGTGATCCTCCTGCTCTGTCACCATCACCAGACATGCGACCGGCCAGTTCTTGGAACTGGAAGTGTCTCTCTTCTCGCCCCTTCTCCTCCTCTAGGCTCTCCCGTTCTTGGATTCTGCTCTGTGAGGAGGTACAAAACCCCAACAGACATCGATAATCTGCTTGGCCGGCGCGGTGGATGTATCTTCCACCGGCGGCGAGCCTCCGCGCCGCCATCACCTCCTCTCCTCCTCAAGTCTCTCTCTCTCTCTCCCTACCTTCCTCCCTGTCTCTCTCCTTCTCTTGTCTTGGTTTTTTAAGCAAGGCGTGAGTGGAGTTGTGGACTGCGGTTTTTGCAGACTCTCTTGGAGAGTGACTGTATAAGAGAGAGCAGGGGAGTGGTGAAATTTTGCATTCGGCTCTTTCAGGAAACATATTTTACAAATACACCTTTTGCAATTGCTCCTATGCTGTTCGAAACTTCATCCAATCCATTTTATCTAACTGATGTATGAATGACATATAGGCCCTGGACAGTGGAGACACACCTCATTAAAAGAAAAGGTATCAAATATGAAATTGGCTAGTTGAATATGCGAGATTGTCAGCAAGGCGCTTCCGAGGTCTTCGATATGCTCTGGCGTATTGCAACTCTTAGGACTCAATTGAACATGTCTTCAACCCTTCATGGTCATCTAGATTTATACCCTTATGAGAGTAGTCGTGGTCTACTTGAACTCAAGATTCTGAATAGGAAGTATATCATGACAAGAAATATATTTTATGCTATCTGGATTGTTTGTTGTAGTATAGAACTTAATATTAGCCTTTTCTAACCGTGTAGTACCTAATGGACCCTTTTCCGTATATGTAAAGGTCTTTAGAGTATGCCCGTATAAACAATAGTACGGGATACCCTTACCGATACTATGACACCGATCACAGAGAAGAAGGTAGAGCGGAAGAGGAAATGCACATCGGTGGACAAGTACTGCGTTGTGCTCGGGAGTTGGAGATTGAGTATGGAAATCTTGGAGGAGATTGAGGTTGGTAATTCGTTGCATCTCACATGTCGAAGTTTTGTGGTGCACTGCATCTGCATCTTCATCAGGTCGTGTGGTGACAATTATCTCAAGAAATTTCATCCACCAACTTTCTCACTTAAGGCCTAGAGATTATTCTACTATGAACCCATATATCAAAGACATATAAACAGAGCAACTATTCATCATTTCAACATGGAGAAGTTAGGATGTCTTACCTAGCATAGAGAAATCTATCCTATATTTTTGGTATTTTCTGGTTTTGCAAATTTTTATGTTGTTTTTAATTTTTAAATGCAATGCAAAAAAGTAAATATGCAAATGCAGTGATACAAGTTACCTTGGTCGGGGAAGAGGCTTCTCCCCCAAGCTTGCTTTTCGCTCAGGGTCCTTGGTAGGGGTTGAATCCCTGGAAGCGAAAGTATGCCTGCAAGTCGGCCTGCTATTGCTGCATCATGTTGTTGAAGTTGGAGAACTGAGCATCAGCGTGGTGTTGCCAATCTTGCGTCTACGCCATGTGCTCCGTTAGGTTCTGGCTCATCTCGTCCGTCCTCAGGTCCAGAGTACCTATCCTCCAAGTGAGTTCTCCAAAATCCCTACGAGAGGAAGTGGAGTGTTTCACACGGAAGGAGGGAGTGGAATCTGGAGGCCTCTGCCATTGGCTAGTGCCAGCACTTGGCCAGGCAGAGCCACTGCCACTGGGCTATGAGTGCCCCTGGGACCAACCAGGTGCATCTCCAGTAGAAGCCCAGTGCGGCTCTGCGGGAGGTGTCGAGGAGAGGAAGTAGAGTCATCATGGCTTTCTTGTGCCCTCCGTCTTGTACTCCTGCGTGATGATTCTGCCTCTTTCTACAGGGCAATGGTTAGTTCCTTGCAACTATACAAATGATACCTGGGGTTAGGTAACAAGATTTCATTTTTATAGCCACGGAAGAAAAACACAAGAGAATTATCTACACCTTGTTTTAGGGTGTGACCCTGTACCCAATATGATTCATCGATATAGTATCGGGGAAAAGTGAGGAAGGCAATTTGATTGCCAGATGTCACTCCCAGTCCGTTAGCTATACGAGTCACCAACGAGGTACATTCAATAGCAGCAGAAAATTTTATGTTTTCTAACCATTGGTTTATCATGCATTGAACAGGAGCAACTCTACGTTTATGGACCACGGCATAAAGAATGGCTAACTCATCTTCTCTAATTGGCCTCAAATCCTTACATGGAAACATGGTGAAAGCAATCCATTTGTGCAAGAATCTAATGGTAGGATTATGGATGTCATGATTTCTAGGTTTCCTAAGGGTGGAAGAACCAGAGATACTTTCCCAGAACACCGACTTTTCAAAGCCAATGACGGCCTTTCCAAGATCGGTCTTACACCTATAATGGAAAAAGAGAAGGGCGCTTAGTTCCCCCCAGGTGAGTGTGTGCTCCTTCCCGAAGAATCTAAGCATGATCCCATCCTCACCTTTCTCAAGGTGCAAAGGTATTGGATAGTAAGTAGACGAGAGCCAGGCTCGCCTATCTCTGCAAAATCCTTCCATCCTATAGTTTTCCAAACTAAAATGAATTCAATATCCATACTTGTCTTTTGTAGTAGTGCCGGGTCGTATGCTCGAGTGTGAGCAAACTCCCGGCTCCTCATCATCCGGTACGCCTACTATTCCCGCTCTCCGTTGAGGTCAAGGTCGGCGTCGGTTAGAAGCTGGGACGACTCCTCCACATCATCCATGGATGTGTCCGTGGAGGAAGGCGTCCTTGGCTCGTCATGTCGAGGGCGTGACCGAGAGCTAGAACCCTTCGAGAAGGGACGGTTGAGGCTCTTCTTCATCCTGCACAAAAGATTTTCGCAGCACTCGGACGGGGGTTAAGCTTAAGCAAGAATTCTACTCGTCGAGTGTATATCTCCAAAGCAACTTATTAATGCAACTAAAATTCAAGGAATGGACTAAAAGACTTTTGGAACAACTTTCCAAAATGCAAAAAAGAAAGTTTGGAGAAAAGTGGAAGCTTGAGAGGGTGTGAAAATGAGTGGAAATGGTGTGGAACCCCTCTCAGCCGACCTCCCATTTATAGGACAAGGAGCAACGACTAGTATCAGGATGTGGGTCCCACTAGCCGTTGGCCAGCCAAAAATGGCAGGTAGCCATTGCTACCCAGGTTCGTCCGAACCTATGTCGGGTCCGACCGGGCCCATTTTCGACCGTTGGCTTCCAACGGTCAAAAACAGTGGGCCAGTGGTGCAACGACCCCACTGGCTCACAAAAAATATTTTATTTTATTTTGCAAAAACTTTTCCAATAATTCTAGACCAAATGCAAAACTGAAAGAAAAATATTTTTTTGAATTTTTGAATTTTTAATTTTAAACTTGCTGAAATTTGAATATATGCAGATACATACCAATTTACCTGTTGGCGAGGGCGGCGTCGTTTCGGGTCTGACGGAAAGACCGTGCCCCGGCGTTTATTCCTTTGGTGCTCCCGTCTCCGGAGGTGATGGAGCGGTGCAGTCTTCTTCTCCCGCCAAACCTTCTTGGTCGGCGGTGGTGGTGCCTTCTGGGGAAGCGGAGTCTGTTGTCCACTCTTGGGAGTTGGCTGGTTCCGGCGTTTAGCCAATTCCCTCTTTCTCCCGTATGCTTTCCACTATTCACGCTTCTGGAGCTCGGTATTCTTTTCCAGACAGTTCTTCATGAAGGCGATGAGGCTGTCCGTCTTCCTTGGCAGCAGTTCAACCTCTTAAATTTTCTGCGACTCGGCCCCATACTTGATCTTGATCATTGAGCACTATTCAGAGGCCTTAGGACAAAACTCAAATTTCTTCTTCTTCCCATCGATGTGGAACTGAATTTCTCCAGCTCTGACGTCGATGGCGGCTTCGGCGGTGTTGAGGAATGGGCGCCCAAGGATGAGCGTCGTGTCCCTCTCGGCCATGTCCTAGTACGACGAAGTCCACCAGGATGAAGAGCTCCCGAATCTTCACTGGTACATCCTCAACAATGCCCGTCGGATAGCGGACTGACGAGTCGGCCAGCTGGAGACGCAGTGGAGTGGGCGTCAGATCGGTGAGGTTGAACTTGTCGAAGACGGCCTTGGGCATCACACTAACGCTGGCTCTAAGGTCGCACAGAGCTTGGTTGAACTGCTGATCCCCGATTGAGCATGTGATGGTGGGACACTTTGGGTCGTTCTTCTCGGGAATCTAATGGAATATAGCCTCGTTGCACTCCTCTGTGAACTTCACTACCTCTGTCGGCAGTGGTCTCTTATTGTTGAGGATGTCCTTCAGGTACCGGGCATAGGTGAGCACCTTCATGGCATCCAGCAGCGGCACGCTGATGTGGATCTTCTGGATAACCTCCACAAACCGGGCAAATTGCTTATCTGTGGATGGTTTCTTGTGCCGCTGAGGGAAGGGCAACAATTTGGTATTGGAGTAGGCTTGCGGCATTGTCTGCGGCTCTCCGGCCTCCTCAACTGGGCTGGAGGCGCTGCCTCCTTGCTGCTGTTGCTACTGGCCTCTGCATGGTTAGGATTCGGCGGATCACGAGTGGTCTTACCCCCTCTCGTGGTCGCAACCTTAACATTTTCTACGGAAGGAGCTGGTTGCCCAAGTATCTTCCCAGACTCATGTGCAGGCACTAAAGCGGCAAGCTGCACCAACTGTGTCTCTAGCATCTTGTTAAAGCTAAGCTGGTTTTGGAAAGCGAAAGCAAAGCCATCTAGCTTAACAGCTATGTTCTCTAGGAGCTTGTCATTTGCGGCCAACTTTTTATTAATAGCATCATTGATTTTAGGTTGGCTAGCAATAGCATCCCTCAAGGGGCTAGGACCAGAATAACCAGGGGTTGGATAATTACCTTGCCCGTTGTTGCCTCCTTGGTACTGTGGTCGTGGTTGGTTCCACCCTTGACCACCCTGGGGACGAAAGTTGTTCCCCATGTACATCGCCTTGGCACGGGTCTCGAGGCAGTCCTTCCTAGAGTGTCCCATACCTCCGCAGTCTTCGCACGTCATTTGCGAGTCCAGGGCATTCACCATGCCCATCGACCGCCCCTTCTCCTGATCTTCGATTCTTTTCATGAGGATGTCGATCTTGGTAGCGAGCATATCCGCCTCCTTGACGGAATGAGTTCCTCGCTGACGGGGTTGGAGTCATTCATCGCTCCAGCCCATGTTGGAGACCATCTTCTCAATTAGTTCGGTAGCAGCCTGAACCATCTTGGAAAAGAAAGCTCCTCCTGCTACTGCGTCTAGGTGATCGCAGGATGATGGAAGGAGCCTGTTGTAGAAGCTCTGCAGGATGAGCCAGTCGTCCATCTCGTGATGAGGACATGCGGCGACGTACTACAGCAGATGCTCCCAAGCTTCTGGTATGGATTCCTCCTTCGTATGCTGGGAATTAGAAATTCTCCCACGAAGGGCATTTCTTTGGCCCATCGGAAAGAACTTTGCCAGGAATGCCGTCGAACACTTGCTCCAGGTATGAACGGTCGCACAGTTGGCGTAGAACCACTGCTTCGCCTTCTCGAGGGAAAACGGAAACAGACGGAGTTGGATTGCATCAGCAGAGACTTCCTTCACCTTGTACGTGTTGCAAATCTCCAGGAACTGCTAGAGATGTGCACTAGCATCGTCGTGTGGCTTGCCACAAAACGGGCTCTCCTGCGCCATGGTGATGAGGCTGGACTTCAAGTCGAAGTTGCCATCCCCGATGTTGACCTACGGCCCTATCGGCACATTGTTAGTAGAGGGAGCAGCGTACTCACGGAGTGTCCTCTCAGCCATCGTGAAGCGTGGTGGCGCTGAAGTTGTTGCTATTTCCTTGTCGGAAGCAATTCGTTGGGGCTGAACGGACCTGGATTGTACGCTCCTGACGAACACTTCTGTATTGTCGTGGAAGTTTTCCGGCAAGTTGAAACCAGACATACAAACTAAATTTCAAAATTATCCATACATTAATAAAAAATATAGTTCAAAATTATGTGTACTATACTAGTAGCTCCCTTTGTAATCACAATATCAACTAGGACATGTCTTGCAACAAACTAAGCCATAAACACTTTAAATTATATTTTACAAACCCTAAATATGTAATATACCTAGAGTTGACATATATATTAACAAAAACATGATAAACTACAAGCACATTACACATATGTAACATTGCAATAATCAAATAACTTATAGTGTAAGTCAAAATCACAAATTTTGGTCCAAATGTGCATTCTAGTTTTTGCCTTCGATCTTCAAATTTAACCGATAAAAACAAAAAAATAACGGGGAATGGAGGAGTTCACCTTGCTCGTCAATTTCCCGATGAAATTCCGCGAAAAATGGCTTCGATCTGAGTGCATTTGAGGAGGAGAGGTGAAGGAGGAGAGAGGATTCTTGATGAACTCGCGAGGAGGAGAGGTGAAAGAATGAGGGAGGAATGGGGAGGAGGCCGGCCCCGCGCGGCTATGTCCAGGGCATAGCACCAGTGGCGTTGGCGCCGTGTGAAGGACCACGGCGCCATCATCGGTGGTGTCGTGCCCCGCTGCCCGGTTTGTCCGGTCCAAGCCCGTGATGTTAGAGATAAAGATATCTTATTGTAACAACTATATGTGCTAGAGATAAGGTGCCAAATAGTTTAGATAGCTATTATCCCATGTAATCAGGAAAGTTCGGCACCTATCCAAGAGCATATATATTCTGTATTTCCCCTATCGCGCTTTAGCGATCTATTAACACGAAACCACCGCACCGTCGGTGTTCCTCCTAGACTAAAAGTCTTTTATGGTATCAGAGCCCTGACATAGATCATCAAGGCATCTTCCTCCTCCTCCGCTGCATCTCCAAATCCTCTCTTCGGTGTTCACATCTCAGAGAAGCTGACTCAGCAGAACCATGCCGTCTGGTCGGCGCAGATGCTCGGAGCTGTCCGTGGAGCACGGCTGGAAGGCTACCTCACCGGGAAGGAGGTGCTAGATGCTTATCTGGAGCGGAAGGAAGGAGAGAAGGGAGAAAAGGTTAGGCTGGTGGAAAATCCGGCATATGAGGAGTGGTTTGTAGCCAATCAACAGGTGCTCGGCTTCATTCTTTCCTCCCTGTCACATGACATTGTCACACAAGTGGCGGGATCAACTTCTGCAGCGCAAGCATGGCGTGCGATTGGTGAGATGTTCTCATCTCACTCTCGCGCCCGTACCTTCAACGTACGCCTTGCTCTCCAAACCACAATCAAATGTAACTGTCGGTTTCTGAGTATTTTGGGAAGATGAAGGCTTATGGGGATGAGATTGCTGCGACCGGTAAACCTCTAGATGAGGAAGAATTCATTGCTTACATTGTAAATGGCCTAGATGGCGATTATGATCCTTTTGTTTCATCTCTTGGGATGCGGGTAGAACCCATCTCCATAACCAAGTTGTATGCACAATTGCTGAGTTTTGAGAACAGATTGAACTGCGACAAGGAGGGGCTTCGGCAAGCCCAGCTCATCGCGGCAATGGAGGCCGTGGTGGGTTTCCGGGAGGCCGAGGTGGATTTGTCCCACGCGGTGGCCATGCCAGTGGTCGCGGACATGGTGATGGCGGTGGTGGCGCTCGTGGTCGCGGCTTTGGAGCAGGCCGTGGCCGTGGCGGCGGTCAGCAGCAGCAAGGTGAAGCACGGACTGACACATGCCCTGTGTGCCAAGTCTGCTACAAGCGCGGACATGTGGTCGTGGAGTGCTGGCATCGTTTTGATGGAAACTATGTGCCTAAGGAGAGGCATGTTGCTGCTGCTGCCTATGCCTATGGTGTTGATACTAATTGGTATATACACATCGGGGCAACCGATCATATCACCAGTGAGCTCGACAAATTGATCATGCATGAGAAATACCACGGCAATGATCAGATACACACTGCAGATGGTGCAGGTATGAAAATTAAGCACATTGGTCATTCCTTGATTCATACCCCTAATCGTACTTTACATCTTAAGAATGTGTTGCATGTTCCTCAAGCATCTAAAAGTCTTATTTCTGCTTCTAAACTTGCCGAGGATAATTATGCCTTTCTTGATATTTACTCTAAATATTTTTTGGTTAAGGATCGGGCCACGAAGAAAATAATCCTTAAGGGGAGGCGCCATAAAGGTCTCAACCCTGTCCCTGCCGCCACCACCAAGCAAGCCTACAGTGCCGCTCCATCCTTCACAAGGTGGCACAATCGCCTCGTCCATCCCTCCACTCCTATCATCGCAAGAGTCATTAGTAAAAATAAATTACCATGTATGTCTAAGTCTAGACAAGAGTCTGTTTGTGATGCTTGCCAAAGAGCAAAGAGTCAACAGTTATCTTATTCAAGGTCTTCCAGTGTGTCAGAACATCCTTTAGATCTTATTTTTTCTGAAGTTTGGGGTCCTGCTCCTGATTTTGTAGGGGGCAAGAAATATTATGTGAGTTTCATTGATGATTATAGTAAATTCACTTGGGTTTATCTTATTAAGCACAAGTCCGATGTCTTTGAAAAATTCCATGAATTTCAAGCTCTAGTGGAAAGGCTGCTTGGTCGGAAAATAATTGCTATGCAAACCGATTAGGGTGGAGAGTATGAAAAACTCCATTCCTTCTTTAAAAAAAATAGGTATCTCCCATCATGTATCCTGTCCTCATGCTCAAGCAGCCACATTGTTGAGGTTCGGCTAGTGCTTCTTGCTCAAGCAGCCATGCCATTAAAATTTCGGGACGAAGCCTTTCTCACGGCCTCCTATCTCATAAATAGAACCACCAGCAAAGTTCTCAGTTTTTCCACACCCCTAGAGAGGTTGTTTCATCAAAAACCCAATTACCAATTTATACGAGTTTTTGGGTGTGCTTGTTGGCCTAATCTTCATCCCTATAACAATCACAAACTTCAATTTCGCTCCAAGCAATGTGCTTTTCTTGGTTATAGTCATCTTCATAAAGGCTTCAAATGTCTAGACATCTCCACGGGTCATGTCTATATCTCACAGGATGTTATATTTGATGAAAACGTGTTTCCTTTTGCTAGCCTTCATTCTAATGCTGGTGCTCGCCTTCGCTCTGAATCCTCCTTGGTACCCACATCTCTTGTTCCTTTTAGTACTGATCAAGGGGGAGAACAAGTAAATGATCATGTGTTTAATAATAATTATGCGCCATCTAATGTTTTTTCCGAAGCAAGTACTGCAGAAACTACTAATACAACAGATGCTGCAAATTCTGGTGAAACTGATGGGGTATACGGAGGAAATTCCGATGCTATAGGAAGTACAGGGGAATCAACCCCGGGATGCAGACCCGACCAATCACTGCGTGGTGTGCTCGCCGGACAGCAGACCGCCCAGGCACAGCTGCGGTCACCCGCGGGGCAGCACACCGCCCAAACAGATGCGGTTGCAGGCGGTGACGGGGAATCCCAGGCAGACACCAACGCCCGTGCCGTGTCGACGTCCTCTGCGATTGCTGCTGGACACGTGTCAGGTGCTGATTCGGTGGAACAGATTCAGCTGTCCACATCTGATGCAACGGCTAACGCAGATGGTGGTGGTCTCACTGTTGGTGAACAGTATGACGTGACAGGTCCAGAAGAGATTACTATATGACGACCACAAATAAGGCTGCAGAGTGGTATTAGAAAGGAGAAGGTATATACAGATTGGAATGGTAAAATGGGGATGTTTTACTTCCACAGGTGAGCCATAATCTTTAGATGAGGCTTTTATTGATAAAAATTGGAAAGATGCTATGGAAGCAGAATATCATGCTTTGATGAACAATAATACCTGGCATCTCGTTCCACCTCAAGCAGGGAAAAATGTAATTAACTGCAAATGGGTGTATAAGGTGAAGAGAAAGGCTGATGGTAGCCTGGACAGGTATAAAGCAAGATTGGTTGCAAAAGGTTTTAAGCAAAGGTATGGAATTGATTATGAGGATACTTTTAGTCTATATTGTCTATTGTTTTTTTAGGGAAACTATATTGTCTATTGTTGTCTCTAGATGATGGAGTCTTAGGCAGTTAGATATACATAATTTCTTTCTTCATGGGATTCTTAAAGAAGAGGTATATATGAGGCAGTCGCTAGGATATGAGGATACCAAATTACCAGGATATATTTGTAAGCTTGATAAAGCATTATATGGGTTGAAACAGGCACCAAGAGCATGGTATTCTAGGTTGAGTACCAAACTTCATGATCTTGGTTTGAGAGCTTTAAAGGCTGATACTTCTTTATTCTTTTACAATAAAGGCAGTGTTACTATGTTTGTATTAATTTATGAGGATGCCATAATTGTTGCTAGTTCTCTGCCTAGTGGAACTGCAGCTTTATTGAAGGATCTCAACAAGGATTTTGCCCTGAAGGATCTAGGAGACTTGTACTTCTTTCTAGGGATTGAAGTAAACAAGACGAATCAGGGTATAATTCTGACACAAGAGAAGTATGCTACAGACATACTCAAAAGAGTTGGAATGGAAGATTGTAAGCCTGTAAGTACACCATTGCTTGTGTCAGAAAGACTTTCTGCAAATTAAGGTACAACTCTTGGTCCCAATGATGCAACCCAATATAGAAATATAGTAGGAGCATTGCAATACTTAACTTTAACAAGGCCTGATATTGCTTATTCAGTAAACAAAGTTTGTCAGTTTTTACATGCTCCTACCATGGTACATTGGACAGTAGTGAAGAGAATATTGAGGTATATTAAATATACAGTTAAGCTTAGGTTAGAAATTCACAGAACACCTTCTTTGCTTGTGAATGGATTTACTGATGCCGATTGGGCAGGTTGTTTAGATGATAGAAGATCAATAGGGGGTTTTGTAGTATATCTTTGTTCTAATCTAGTGTCATGGAGTGCTAGAAAGCAAGCAACAATGTCTAGATCAAGTACAGAAGAAGATTATAAGGCATTAGCTAATGTTACTGTTGAAATTATGTGGATTCAGACTCTGTTGCAAGAATTGGGTATAGAGGCGCATAGAGCAGCCAAGGTTTGGTGTGATAATATTGGAGCTAAACATCTTTCTGCTAACCCTGTTTTTCATGCACGCACTAAGAATATAAAAGTGGATTACCATTTTGTTCGAGAAAGAGTAACTAGAAAGTTACTTGAGATTGAATATATTTCATCCAAGGATCAGGTTGCTGACGATTTTACCAAGCCATTGGCTGTGAAACCGTTTGAAGATTTCAGACGCAATCTCAACATCAAGAGTTTAGATTGATGGGGAGTGTTAGAGATAAAGATATCTTGTAACAACCATATGTGCTAGAGATAAGGTGCCGAATAGTTTAGATAGCTATTATCCCATGTAATTAGGAAAGTTCGGCACCTATCCAAGCGCATATATATTCTGTATTTCCCCTATCGCACTTTAGCGATCTATTAACACGAAACCACCGCACCGTCGGTGTTCCTCCTAGACTAAAAGTCTTTTGCATGACGCCAGCGTTGACGGCGTCGTGCAGTTCACCTACGGCGCCATCGACGCTGACGCCGTGAAAAGGTCCATTACTAGAATTAGTTTCGTCAAGGTCTATTTGTAAAAATAGTTATAAAAAAGACCAAAATACATAAAAACGGCTTGGTCTCTGCACACCGGAGTCTGCTTGCTCTGCTGCTGGTGATGGTGGGACGAGAAGGTGTAGATGTCAAAAGAACCGTCCATCAGGGATGACATCTTTGGTCTTCTTAGACTCCTGGAAGATAGTTGATAGAGAGATCTAATGATATTTAGAAGCAGCTTATTAGTCCTTTATAGAAACTAAGACATGTGGGACATGCCATTATTTAAGTGTGGCAAGCCATAGATATGGCAGAGAATCAAAACACCTGCTTAGCAGCCTGTGGCAGCCATAAATATGGCATGGCAAAGTATGGCAACAAACCAAACACACCCTAAAAAGAGATTTGCTGGTAGTCTACGGCTCATAACTGAATCCTTTGACGGTTGAATTGAATAAACATGAGTTACACTTGATCCTTGCCTATCCTGTTTCTTTTTTTGTGTGCGTGGGGTTTGAGATATTCTCCAACAACATAATAATATATGCTAAGGCTCTGTTTAGTTCTAAAAAGTTTTTCTTAAAAACATCACATCGAATCTTTCGGCACATATATGGAGTATCAAATATAGATAAAAAATAAACTAATTATACAGTTGTATGGAAATCACGAGACGGATCTTTTGAGCATAATTAACTCATATTAGTCATAAGTGCTACAGTAACCCACATATGCTAATGACGGCGTAATTAGGCTTAATAGATTCGTCTCGTGGTTTTTTGACACCATATGTAAGTAGTTTTTAATTAGTAGCCAAAATAGTCTTCTGACATCCGGTTAAACGTCTGATGTGACATCCAAATCCAAAAACTTTTGTAACTAAACAAGCCCTAAACGACTCAAAATAAAATCTATTTTGGGACGGAGGTAGCATTAAATTCGAACATCTAAAAAGGATCTGTCGACAATTCCATCTCTCATCTCTCTGCTAGATTTGAGAGTTACGCAAACGGGCTTTCAATGGTTCAATCAATAGCTGGATTTACTGAATCTAGAAATAAAAGACAACTCTGAAACTGATCGTTAGATTTGAAAGTTAATTTTTAAGGAGAGATCACATAGGTTCGAGAGTTTTTCTAAGAATTAGATTTGAGAGTTGCCTAACCGCGTGCTGGACATTAGGAGTGGAAATGTTGGGACCATGTCATTAGTCCTATACAGCATGAGCAGAGAATCTGCTAGCTTCTCAACCTATTCCTAGGAGCAGCGAGGGAATTAGGAGGAAGTAATTTCAACAAATTGTCCTGGAATACAAAACTCACGATCTGTTCGGTTTATTGCCAAAATCAACCTTATCATTTATTGGTAAAGTTAAATTTTGGTAATACCAAAATTTTGGCATGTTAGAAATGTGAAGGCAATGTTTAGTTTGTCGCCTTACCAAATATTGATATAATTTTGTGAGGAGAAGTTTCTAGAATGTTGCTAAATTCTATGGGTATTACCAATATTTGATAGCAAACCAAATGAAACCAAAATTAGACAACTTGCAAAATAATGGAATGGTTCAAAATGGGAACAATCTGAACAACCCCTCATGTAATAACATTTGTGCTTTCGTAGTTTTCCTCTTTTTCTTCCCTCAATATATTTTTTGTGGTAAACGTTGTTGTAGGTACCCGTAACAATTTGCTGATTTTCCACCAGCGACGTCTGCTCCTTCTCACGTACGCCTCGCCTTCTCCTCCCTTCCCTCCTCCTCCTCATTCCTCTCCCCATTTCGAAACCCCCAAATCCTCTCCTCCTCCTAAACCCTAGCCAAATTCCCCTTTCCTCCACCGATCAAAGCTCGCCCGGCGCCATGGAGGACGACCTTCCCTTCCCGGCTAACATCAAAGGTAAGCTCTGCGCAGCGCGCAGCCCCCCGCCGCCACTATCCCTAGCCCCATTCCCCCACCGCTAACTCTCTCTCTCCCTCTTTCTGCAGCGATGCACAACACGCCACAGTTCAAGCTCGCGCAGGCGGTGTTCAACGGCGACCTCCGCGGCTTCAAGCGTATGCTGCTCTCCTCGGTTTCTGGGGCCGCTGTGCTCTTTGTTTCGCGCGACGGTTTCTGATTTTTCACCTCTTTTTTTCCTGGGTTGGTTGGTTGGTGGTGGCGTGGCGTGGCATGGGGGTACTGGATATGGGGAGAGGCCGTCTGAGGAAGGCCGTGGAGGAGGTGAGGGTGGAGGGCGTGCCAGGGGAGGAAGGTGTCGGGATGCTGCAGTTGGCTGCCTCCCAGGGCCACATGGAGATTTGCAAGTACCTGGTCGATACACTAAAGGTTGATGTGGATGATGCGGATGACGAAGGTCCACCCTTTTCACAAACCTGAGCTCCAATTTGTAGAGCTAGGATTAGGAGTCTGTCTGAGGGAAGTGATTGCGCTGGTTCTTGTTCATACTGCTCTGTAGGGAAGTGCTTGTTTCTTTTAACTTTTCGCAACATGTTTTTTTGTGTAAAAGCGTCATATGGAATCTATTGTCTCGGTTGTCATGCATAGCTTCAGTCATTTTTGCTTGAGATGCTTGTTTGCTTGATATATCAATTTGGAATGTGGCTTAGTGCAGCTCAATTGTTTGTGCATGTCTTTGGAACTCTGAAGGCATTAATATTTACACCACAAAATTAAATAGTACGAAAAAAATAGAACATCACTAGATTTTGCCTGATTGCCCCTATTTCTCGTACTCTGTTGTGCTCATAATTTTCTAATGTCTTGCGAAATTAGACCATGCCCATCTATTAAGTGTTATATCTGGTTATAGCCATAGACAAAGTGAGTGGCTCATGCATCGCGGCAAGCCAGCAACAGTAAATTACTATTTACTTTAGGTAACATGTGGTTAATTTTGAAAGAAATGAAGACATGGGTTTTCAGTGGGAGATCTTGCACTTTAACCCAGTTGTTAATGACATCAACGATGAGATTTCCCTGTTGAAGGAAGCTCGTTTTATATAACTGATGTCTAGTAGTCTCTTGTAGTGCTTGGAGTTATTTCCTGATGATTGGCCTTCGGACCATTAATCACCTTTTTGAAATCACGTACTGTTGATTGGTCTGTAATTTGTTATCTTGAAATTCCCCTTATCTTAATGAAATTGGGCTGGCCTCATCTATGGTAACATGCTACACTCATAAAGTATGTGCTCATTCATGGTCGTGCATTCTATAATTTTACTTTATACAAAACCTAAATCCTGTCTATATTTTATTTCTTGAGGAGAAATTGTCAAATATCATGCTCTGCTAAAGCAGGTCATATTGAACTTTGTGCTGTACGTTTTGAGAAAACGGGAATTTTCTGTTGCCTGGCTAGGCAACCTGCACTGGGTAAATACTGTTGCATTGGAACAAAATGCTGCATTGTTGCTGTGCCTCATGGCTGTATGGCCAAAAATTTTGTTTAAAATAATCTACTGGAGATTTATGTTTTAAAAAATAGAGTAAGGTTAGAAAAACGAAATTTATCTGTACTGAACCTTGATTGTTTTTTCCATGAATAAGCTTTGTTACCTGTTTTCTTGACAGGTAGAACATCTCTTCTTAAGGCAATACATTCTGGGCATCAGGGAATTGCCATGTATCTTCTTGATCATGATGCAAATCCAGACCAAGCCATGCGCTGTGGGCTTGCTCCTCTACATTCTGCTGCTGGATTAGGTATCCAACTATAAACATGCATCTCTGTTTTTAATCAATCATTGCCCTTTTTATTAAGTTGTGTTTTTTGGGTGGCTATGCTCATGCAACTTCTAGCCTTTTAAGGCTTTATATTTCTGGTAGTGGATTTATGTGCATATGCACCCATATGGGTGTGGATGTGCATATTCACGTATGTGCTGTTTTCAATTACCCCTTCTGCGTTCCTAATATTTGTTGCCTCCACTATGTGTAAGAGTTACCTATTATACCCACAAACTTTTGCCAACTTAGAGAATATTCCACCTTGCATATTTTCAGTTTTCAGCAGCTATTGACCCTATTCTTACAGATGTTGTAAAAAGCATGACTGCATGAGATGGGCAGCAGGCCAGTGGCCTGGTGTCTAGCACTTAGATGTGGACTAGTCAAGTTATGCAATTACGTAGGTGGCTCAATGATTAATTGATGACTACGAGCTTGGTGGGAAGCTGCTTTGTCGAACTCTGATCCTGCCATGTTACCAACTTAATGACCTTAGTCTTATGGCCACTCTCTCTTTTTTACTTTGAATTTTAAGCAGATGTTCAGGACAAATTGAGATCCTACATACTTTGCAAAAGAAATACTGTCAGAACTAATCAGTATCCTCCTGTGTAATATTTTTTTGATTTGTTTTGTCAGGTGATTATGAGTCCGTGAAACAATTGCTTGCGAAAGGAGCTTTTGTTAATCCAGTATGTACTTATGGGGCACGGCTTCGTCTTGCTGCTCATGAAGGACAGGATGGCACCATGAAGATTTTGCTGGACCACAATGCAGATGTAAGTTCTGCTATATGATATTCTGCATTAGCCCTTAAGTTGTCCTCTAGGCTACTATCTATACTTAGTTTTATTTGTTGCTTATTGAGAATCATTAGTTTTAGCTGCCCTGTTATGTTCCATTTTATTTATTGCTGCGATATTATGTGACCACTTGATTCTGTTTTGACATGGATATATAAACTGAGTTTTGAGTATTGCTAGCTAGCTAACCTAAAACTCTTCAATATACGATTCTTTACTAAAATGTCTCGATAGCTAGTATTGAAACTTTGGAATTATTTCATCAGCTCATGTTCATATTCAAATTCCTAATATTGTATTTGTAAAGTAGTCATATATGTATTATGGTTATGTTTGTCTGGGGACTTAAGCCTGCCCTTCAGGTCCGTCGTGTATGAACTCTTCCGTTGTTACCAAGAATACACATACAGATTTACATGTTCTTGAAAGATAGACCAAATAACATGCTTTATTTGCACAAGATGAAGTTCAATTGTTTGAATGGAAATATCGTTCTACTCACTACAAGAAATCATGTAATCAATGACGTACAGGATTCATCACAGATCACCAAAAAACCGTCACAAAACTAAGTCTGTGACGTTTTAAGATTTCATCATGTATCTCGCGTCTTCCGTTGTTACCAAGAATACACATGAAGATTTACATGTTCTTGAAAAATAGACCAGATAACATGCTTTATTTGCACAAGATGAAGTTCAATTGTTTGAATGGAAATATCATTCTACTAGACTTGTGGCTAATATGCTTAACGTTTCTCATCAGTGCAACAAGATCGTAAATGGTATAACACCTCTCCTCCTTGCTACAAGATCTGCATCAGAAAAATGTATGGAACTCCTGGTTGAGGAGGTATTGGAGCAATGGAGCTTAATATTGGCCATGTCAAATCCTACGATTATCTTGGGTCCACCTTTGTTTTGACATTTTCCGCAAGTATGGACATTTTGACTTCATTTCATTGGTATTGTTTTTGCGAATGAACTACAATTGTGGCTTGATACACATTCTTAGCCCCATAAAACACTCAGCATGTAAACAATTTTAACCATTTTTTTCCTAACCTGCCAACATTGATTTTTCTGCCACATGCACAATGAGAGAGGCTGTGTTATTAAGTTTTTCACTTCATATCTGAAATTTCAAATGATGACATATTACCCTTAGACAATTGTAGCCAGCTAGGTAATAATTTTCTTGCATGATAGGCCGGAGCTGATCGTACTCTCTCTGATGCTTTTGTGAATTATATGTCAATTGCTTTTGTGGATGATGGAGATAGTGCTTCATCTGATTCTGAACCAGAGGAGGCTGGTGCCAATCACCATGTTTCTGTCAATGTAAGACCTCTTTGCCACAAAGAGCATGCATTTTGATATTTGAACATTGAGCTGTAAAATAGTGTAAGGATCCTAGTAAACTATGCAGATCTAGAATTTTTTTGGCAGGTGTTTGGTAAATTGTTTTATGTACACTTGTTTTCTATTTGTAGTTCTGTTACTATTGTAACTATCATGCGTATACATGAAGTGAGGCAGGGGGTCATGTCACCTTAAACCGCCTCAACAACACGTCTTGAGTGCAATCATAGTGAAACTAATATAAATGTTGTCAGGAAAAGAATCAAAATTTTCTAGATGTGTTCATGATTTACTCCATTCATGTTACTTGTGTATAATATTTTGAGTTCAAATTGATTCTTAGCTATGGCAACAAAAAGGAAAAGCATTGAAGTGTTGAGTTGCATTTGTATCACCATTTCTCTTTATTGTTACTCTTAACCTGGTGCAAATTTGAACTCTATTCATACATAGGTAGAGTAAAGCATGGAATGAATCTAGAAACCTTTTTCTGGTTTATGTTTACTCACAATTTTTAGTAGGAACTATGCCCAAATATAATTCATATCATATGTTTTCAATCTTTCTTAGGTAATACCAACCACATTAAGATGTCTATATTGCTTATAAACAAAACATTAGCTGTTCTATTGTGATTGTGGGGAAATTATCTCATGATTACCAAGAAAGTAGGAGACGGAGTGGGTACATGTTTCTTGGCTGGTAACACTATTTGCATGTAGAATGTGCTATGGCAATATGGGTAGATATCCTAGGCATTAGGATGATATTAACAGTTAAAAATATTTTAGTTAGCTGGAATTTGTTGACAATGCTGAGCACTGATACTTTATCACGAGTGCTGGGGTTATCATGTTTGAGTAATCAAATGTATCTTTCCTGGAATATTCAATCAGCATAGTTGCTCTAGAATTGGTACATCTTTTCCAGGAGATCACAATCAGCATAGTTGCTTTAGAACTAGTATATCTTTCTCAAGTGTTGTGCAAGGTTTTCATTTATTTGATAACTAGAAAAGGTGTCCGTGCGTTGCAACGGGATCAGTAACCTTATATTGATTTTTTTTTCAAAAATGAAATCCTCAAACTCAATTCAAAAATTTAAAAGTGAATTCATTTTCCCTTTTTGAATTTTTTTATTAGTATGTACTTTTTAAAAATTCGATTAAATTCTACATGTTTCAAAATCTATCCAAACACGCCAAATCTATATGATTGCATGTTGGGACCGACGATGCAAGAGAAAAATAGATAAACGCAAGATCTTTAGATTTTTTAACTTCAATCTCCATGGCTTTCTATTTGGGACAGAAGAAAATCCATGGCATCAAATGTGAAGTACGTCCTCACGGAGTAGCAACTGCCCAAGTTAGATTTCGTGGCCCAGGCTAGAGCAATTCGCCTTCTCACCAACTGCCCAAGTCAGATTACGTGGCCCAGGTGAGAGCAATTCGCCCTCGCTCGCGTGGGCATGTGGGCCGCGTGCTTTGTACAAGCTGTCTGTACACGATACGAATACGCGCCGATGGGTCCGATTCCAAATTTCCTATACGCACGATATATGGTTCACATTATCAGGACAATCATGTGTCTAGAAGGAAAATTGCAGAGTTTAAATCATTAGGGCTTGAGGCAGTTGAGAAGAAGGATTATCGTTTCGCAGCAGGATTCTACAGTAAGGTATCATATAGCACCAATAATTTCCATTGTGTTTCTCTTTTTGACATTCTATGTTGTAGTGGCTTGTGTAGCTTTCTACATGGGGGCAGGCAAGCTTCTTAATGATTTCATGACGAGTTCACATTTTTTGTGAAAGCAAACACTATAATCTAAAGTATTATCCAAGGAAAACTATCCGGATATATAGAGCCTCACATCGCAATAGTTGGTTTGTATCTTAGATTGACACGTTAAATCAATAGCTTCTGACAAGATCCAAACTGTTGATCCATTATCTCTCTTTTTTTCGATTTCTCTATTTTGTGCGACAGATATGCAAGTCTTTGTTTTTGGATGCAGGCCATGGAACTTGGCCCTAATGATGCAACCCTACTGTCCAATAGGAGCCTCTGCTGGCTTTACATGGGTGATGGAGGCAAGGCTTTGCTGGATGCTCATGAATGCAGAAAAAAGCGGTCTGACTAGTCTAAGGGCTGCTACCGTCAGGGTACAGCTTTGATGTTACTGAAGGTTAGATTGAAGGATTATTGCTCTTTTTAGGTTTGTGCTGCAGATGGTATTTAATATTAGCTTGATCTTTTTTTCATCAGGACTATGCGAGTTCTTGTGAAGCTCTTTATGATGGATTCAAGTTGGACCCAGGGAACATTGAGATTGAAAATTCATTACGGTAATCCTAACTGTCCATTTGATCATGCTACATCTTATGATGATAAGTAGAATGGTTTCATAGGCTGTAGCTAGCATCAAGATTGACTCATCCTGTCTGCAAAGACTTATGAATTGGTTTGGGCTTGTAAGTTTGTTGACTATGCTTGTTAGATTAGATTAGCCTTCTTTTGATGAAAGATATGTGACATTTTGTGGTCATTTGTTTCTTCACGTTGGCATCTACACTTACTGGTTACACTCCACCGTGTAATATGATGGTTCTCCAAACATGTTGCTGCTCTGCATCATGGTTTTGTTCTGATAGTTCCTGATATGTGCAGGGAAGCTTTGGAGTCCTTGAAGGTATCGCAAAGCACTTAGAAATGTTCTGGTTCATGTTTTACCTTTCCGTAAGGCCACTTGGATTTGGACTCGTGAGTTGGTTCTCTTTAGTAAAATGGAAAAATGGCGAGCGGCTGCCGGTGACTATTGCAGAAGTGTTGTTGTGTTTACTCAAACAGACGAATGTTTATTTTGGAATACTAGTTAGGTGCCCATGCGTTGCATCGGGAAATACATACAATTATACAACAATTTTAAATCACATAGGACAAAATGGCGTAAATAACAACTTGTTGTAAAGGATAGCATAAACAATAACTAAATGCCACATTTATAATTTTCATACATTAGTAAGAAAAACAGAAACATGTAGAATAAAGTGGCATCTGAGAAACTACAAATTTGTAGTCTTCCTGCATATAACGTGAAATTTCAGCGCTCCAAAGTCTACTCGTCCAAAAATCCCATCATAACGGTACATGAATTCTAAAATTGATAAATTCTAAAATATCTAGCAATTGAAAGCTTCCATAAGGAACAAAATTCCGTTCTTCAGCCCAACAATTCGTTGGAATAGCAAGATCACAGTTCTCAATGAAATATTTGTTGTAATTACCACGCACTTAAAATTGTAATGGAGTCCTCTACAAACTCAATCAAGAGGTGCTTTAGAAAACAAATACTAAAAGAACCAATTCACCATTTGATCTGAGCAATCGTTAAGGCAAACCTCAAGTAATCGAGCACAAGACCAAATAGCCAATCCACCCAAAGGTAACTTAAAAAACTTTTCAAGCATTAGAACATGACGTCTTTGATGTTCTCAATGATCTTGGAAGCTGGTGCAATGCCACAGGCACCTGAAAGCCATAATCTGACATCTGCTATCAGGGTTTGATCTAGGAATAAGTCCACTTGAGGTCCCTCGTTTTTGTCGTTGAGTTTAAAAAACGTCTTGAACCGTAAAACCGGTTATACTACATCCTCTAATTTACAAAACCAGCATAAACCAGGTCTCTCGGCAGTATTTTGCCTGGTTTTCGCTGATGTGGCACATGGACCCCATATGTCAGTAAATAAAAAAATATATTCTCCCCTCGTCTCTCTTCCCCCTCTCTCCTCACTCTCCCCCTTCTTTCCACTTCTCCCCACCAGACGCCATGCCCAGTCAGAACGCGATGCGGTAGTGGCGACGACGCCGACGCTCGGCTGACCCCGCGTGTCAGTCCACCGTTTGTCCGAGTTCTCTGGCAACCTCGGCGGCGACCGACCCGGCGACCCCGACACCGTGTAGGCGAGGAAGTTGAGGACGGCCTCCACGGAGGCTGCGGCGTAGGGGTCACCGGGATAGGTGGCATGCGTGCACCAGCGCACCAGCTACGTCTGCTCAACCGTAATGGAGGAGGAGATCGAGCGGCTGCCGTCAAGGCTGGAGCCCTGCCGGTGCAGGGGCTGGAGGTCGTCCGCTGTCCCGCCGCTTCAAGTGACAGCAAAAGTTGCTGAAGCTGCTCGTGCTTACGTATCTCTACAATTATGCAGCACAAGGAGAAGCAAAACAATACACGCTACAATACTAGGGATAAACAGAAGCAAAAACCTGCAAAATGAAGGAGCTAGGCTTAGCATGAGTTGGTGGTCCTGTCGCATGAATTGGTGGTTTCGTGACGCCGCCATCAACTCGCATGGGAGTCCAGCCGGCTCCAATGGGGCAAGATGGGCTTGGCGTTCCGCCCCAGCAGCTGGTCGACGTTGACGACGCCTGCACCCGACGACGCGGGCAACATCAGCGAGGAGACAAGGTGGGACGCCTCCTCCTCGCGGATGCGTCGGAATCCCTCGACGCAGTGCGGGCCGAGGAGCTCTGTCATGAGGATGGGGCGGAGCAGGCGCCAGTGGCCTGGTCGCCGTACGGGGCAAAGATGATCCCCTGTCCGCTCCTGTAGAGCTCGTCGATGTCGGGGCTTCCCGGCCGCTTCGAGAAGGCGGCATCATTCATGGCCGCCACCGAAGATCTCACTCGCACGCGGCCTCGGCGGATGAGACGACCAGCACCACGCGCTCGCACACGCGAAGCAGCATGAGTGGGCCGTGGCGGCGGGACAGGCCGAGCATGCGCGGTGGGGAAGCCCGCCGCCCCCGCGCAGAAGATGGTGAAGGCTGCCGATGATCGGCAGCTACCAATAACGTCCCTGCCGTCAGCTGCAGCGGTAGCGGGGAAGCGATCGAATCGGAGAGCTCGGACAGTGGTGGACCAACGCAGCGGGTGGGTACGGCGGGGTCAGCCGGCGTCGTCGTCGTCACCATTGCCGCTTCACATCGGGACTGACCGCCGACGCCTGGAGGGGAGCGGTGGAAAGAAGGAAGAGATAGCAGAGACATTGGGGGAATATTTTTTTTTTACTTTTTTATTTACTAGAATATAGGGTCCATGTGCCACGTCAGCAAAAACTGAAAAGAATACCGCCGAGGGATCTAGTTTATATTGGTTTTGTAAGCTAGGGGATGAAGTATATCCGGTTTTACGGTTGAAGTACGTTTCTTAAACTGGATGACAAAATGAGGGACCTCAGATGGACTTATTCCTTTGATCCACCATCTGAATTCTCTCCTTGAATGTAATGCAGTAGTGTGCGCGGAGCGGAACGCAGCAAGATTAGCTTGTAGGCCAGTCTGACTGCACAGAAAGGAAAAGGAGCCATCAGTGGAAGAAAAATTAGGAAAAGATAAACATTTTAGCCACTCTTTCATTTCTGTATGATGAATAGTCTGATAATATAAGAAAATTATAAATTAAACAATACACACACAATGCTGGGTGCTTAGTTTATATTGCTGAAATGATTCAAAAACTACAACTAATTAGCAAAAGAATTAAACTCGATTTATCTGGCCACAGAAAATATTTCTAATACAAGGACATTACAAAATGAACTCTATCTTTTCATACCACGCACCTAAAGACTCTCATGGCGTTGCTCATTCCAGATTACTGAACACTAAGGGTATGTTTGGTTCCTAGCATATGTCTCATCCAGGCTTAGTGCATGCAGGCACCGCTTGTTTGGTTTCCTGCAGAGGTCTGTGAGCCTGTTCCTAGTGATGCAAAAAGGCAACTGGAGCCAGGCCCCAGGAAAACGAGCTGGAGTTTCGTTTCTCTCTAGCCTGGCTGGCTTGAGTCAAAAAAAACCTGCACACAGTGCAGTGCTCCCTCTATATATTCACAAGAAACGGTGTGCATGCAAGGAACCAAACAACTTCACTGAGGAGACAGGCTAAACAAGCTCAAGTAACCAAACAAACGAATATGCACACTAGAAACAAGTTCATATGAGCCAGGCTCGGTTGGACGGGCCAGGCCATCTAATGTGCAGGTAACAAACACATCCTAAGGAACTTATGGCCAGAGACAGCACGCTGTCTTTTTTTAGTTGTCACAATGCTGAATGTCAGACATAATTGATGACTCTAGAAATTGTAGTGCATGGATACAGCTGAGATTTCTGTCCTGGGTCGGAGGCAATATACAATAGACAAAAACATTATAGTCAATACAAAACAAAATTAACTCATCTTCTCAGGATATGCCATGTACCTCAAAATAACTGACACAACTTGTCATAAGATAAAACAGCACCCTCCATATAAGAAGCAACAGCCTCCTTTATCTGAAAGAGAACCAAATCAAATTACAAGATGTATTGAATTGATAATTCCGTAGAAAGTGCACTGCGCCGAGATATTCTGCAAGTGTACGTACACTGTGCTGAGATGTTTTGCAAGCAATGTGATAATGTTCAGGGACAGCTATTATACCATTTTTACTGTAATTCAATATTCAGTTATGCAAACAGAGCAGACAATAAGTATATGATCATTGAATATGGTGGAGACCTATTTTATTCGATAATGTTCAAGGATAAGAAAATAGTGGCCGATGAGATGTTTTGCAAGCAATGTGATAATGTTCAAGGACAGCTATTAGTAATCCATTTTTACTGAATAATATCAGGAACAATTCAATTACTACAACAGAAAACTGAGCTAGGAACCCAGCTAGATTCTGCAACTTTTATATACTCCGATTTAATTACCTTCTAACCCAATCGAAGTTAGTATTTTCAGAAAATCAATCAAAGTAACCAAATGATGACCCATACAGCAAGCCAGCAGAACGACGACGGCCATGGCAATACTCGGTGCAGGGAAGAGAACGTCGCGTCAAAGGGCTCTGCGCCTCTGCAGCGAGATGTGGCTCCATGTATTGGACGTCCAGATCCAGTCTCCGAACCTGCGCCACCAAACAGAAACGGGGAGATTAGGGAAAAAGTATCTCATAGATCATACATAGTTTCCGTTGCAACGGCCAAACAATCTAGCACAAAAAAAATTCTATGCCTGCAACGAAAACTTCTAATTATTGTTCTGAATTTCAGTTTAGCTGTGACTACCATATCGTATACTCATCAGTGACTAATATGCCTAATATGGAAAGAAACAAGGTTTCAAGGGAAGATGATATCCTATGCATCTCAATGATAACATGGAAGTAAACAACGTCAGTTGAACTTCAGAAAGGAGCATAAGATTTGAGCTATCTTTTCATAGACCATTCTTTACGAAGAAGAACGTTTTAAATGTTAACGCAACAGATTTCTACATCTAAACAACCATTAGAGCCATCTTGATTATAATTGCTTATTCTGCAATCGAAATGCTGACTGCTATACCTTTTGTACCTCACGGGGTTCCATACGATTGGATCGAGAGGAGGCGGCAACATTGCTGCGGAGGATGGGGCGCGAGTGGCATCGATGCGGCGGAGGACGGGGTGGTGTAGGCATCACCATAGCAACAGTTACTGTATTTATACTTGATTATTAACTATTAAGACAAACAATGGATCTCAAATCCAATCGTTTCCCAATCCTGATCGCAATTCACAAAAATTGACTACACCGATGCTAAAACTGGAAATTCAATTTCAAACTATCCCGAAAGCAATATCGGATATTATGTGCCATGGTTTAGATCAGTTAGCCTAGCAGTCAAATTGGGATGAGGGCCAATGGCGGCAATATTTCTTCTTAGGCTTTGGTGGCTTGCTGCACACACAGCGTGGAGAGGAAGGAGGGGAGCATGAGAAGAGATAGGACCAGATTAAGGCCTGCGCCGCTAGATCGGTGGAAGAGGAAACCTGTTGCATCAGTTCTTGCGGATCTCCACCATGAATTTTATTCCTCCAATTTGGCCTTTGAACTCCAAATTGAACTATAATGAATTATACACCTTCTGCTAGTCACATCTTGTGCAGGGAAAGTACCTGAACTCTAAATTTTCGGTGTCAAGTGGTGGCGCAGCAGCGTCGTGAGGATCGGAAATCGCGGCATCGTGAGGAGAGGTGTGACAGGAACACTCTGTTTTGAGTACTCTATTTTCTGTATTACAAGTGGATGGACGTCTCTGATCGTTCGGTACCGGTTCGCTGAGCGAGTTACACAGATCGGATGGTGATCATCAATCAGTCATGACTGTAGCTGATTTGTGCCGTACTGTACATGTCAGCTATTGTCGTTTTGTCGAGGGCACACTCCTTATAAGCCCTGGATCTGTAGCTGCGAAGTTATCATTGAGAAACCCTAAACTTTATCTTCCTTGTATTGTTCTTGTGGCTACCACTTAATATATCCTAATTCTCGCTACTTTATTCCAATTTACTGTTTTCCTTTCAATTCTTAGTAGGTAGACACTAGCCAAATTCTGAATATTTTATTTGTTAGGTCCTAAATCAGCAGGGTCCTGACAAAATGGTATCAGAGCTCATGAATCCTAGGCTCGTTTCTAGATCTAAGTGGTTCTGAATTGGTGAGGGTTGAGGAAACAAGTATTCCCTTTAAAATTCCGCAGCCATATTTGGAAAACTTGGTTTGGAGACAGATCTGAGAGCAAGAGCAAGAAGGGTTGGAGAAAGCTTCGGTTTTTCTCTGTAAAATCTCCGGGACCGCTCTTGTTTGACATGGTGAAGGAAAGGCGTCGGGGAGTGTCGTCCAGGGTGATGAGGAACTAATCTTGCAGACGGTGTGGGAAGCCGAGTTGGGAGAGATGAGGAATTCCTTGATGGATCTGCAAGAAAAGATTGAAGTGGACAACCAGGCTATCCATGACGAGATTAACAACCACACTATGCAGGCACAGAACCATCGAGATGAGGTGATGCAAGCGATTAAGCAAATTCAGGATCTGATGTTGTCAGGGGGAAGTTGTGTAGGAAGGGAGATGAGGAGTACTCCAACAACCCCAGGGGCAGCTCAATCGGTGGTACAATTCCATCGAAGAATCGAAGGTAACTTATCAACACCCATGAGCACTGCAAATGTGGATATGAGAGGGGTTTCTTGTTCCTTGGCTGTTCCTACTATGCATGTCAGCACTGCTGCTCCTAGTATAGCTAGCCACATACCTAATCAAACCCCTGCTATAGAGATTAACACTTCAGTGTTCTTAACACTCCCACTGTTCCACCAATGCAATTTGGATCATCTCAAGGGGTACTTGTGCCTAACAACCAAGCTGTGAACCAAAATTTGGTGAATTTCCCACCCTATACCCACCCAAATCCACAACAAAATCCAACATTTTACCATCAACACCAGCAAAACCCAACCTTTCAACCACCACCACATTCCCAATTTCAACAACAGGTACCTCATTGGCCTTTTCCTTATGGCATGCCTCCTTGGCACAATGTTCCCAATGAACAACATCAGTGGCAATCTCCTCCCTTTCAGCCATGGCCCCAACAAACACCTAACCAGCATTATATGCCGCATAGACCAGACCAGCAGTGGGCAACATATGATGATCAGCAAGGCTACAGAGGGAGACATCATTATGGTGATCAATCCACCAAACCAAAGAACCTAGATTTTCCTATTTTTGATGGTGATTTCCCATAGTCTTGGATTCACAAGGCTGACAAGTATTTTGCTTTGGCTAAAACCCTTGAAGCTGATAAGGTTTCAGCAACAGAGGTTTACATCACTGGTAGAGCAGATCAACGGATCTCAAGTTATGACATTCCCACTGATACCCTGACATGGCCAGAATTCTGTACAATGATATGTTAGCGGTTTGCCACAAAGTCTGCTGTTGATGTTATTGATTCTTTCAAAAATCTGAAGCAACTGGGCTCAGTCGACACTAATATTGATAAGTTTGAGGAACTTACGCCATTGGTCAAGAGGCATCGGCCACTTCTCACAGAGGAATATTTTCTGGATTTCTTCCTATCTGGCCTAAAAGATCACATTAAAAGACCTTTGAAATCTATGGAGATCCATTCTCTGGTCCAAGCTTATGAACATGCTCGCAATTATGATGGTCCTTCCCATTCCACCAAGCCTTCTTATCAGTCCACACCCCCTGTTTTCAAACCATCTACAAGAGGAGAACCATCTCAACCCTATAAAAAGGACAGCAAAGAAAAAGATGACAAGCCAGTTGGTTCTAGTAGCACAACTTGGAATGGAGGAAAGTGTTTCAAATGCCAGGAACCCTAGGTTCCTGGGCATGGACGTGTTTGTAAAGCAAACAAAAGGGTTTTTCTTGTCACAATGGAAGAGGATGGCGATCAGGAGTCAGCTAATCCCGAAGGAGAATTTTCTACCCCCTGCTAGTCCTAGAGGCCAGCAGCAGTCTGAACCTACTGCTAGTCTGCATGCTTTAGGTGCCCTTGGAGCTAGTGGCACAACCTTCACACTACATGTTACATTTGGAACTACCCAGGTGACTGCATTGGTTGACAGTGGTAGTACTACTACCTTCATATCACCTTCAGTTCTCCAAAAAGCTCAGCTGAATATTGTTAATACCACACCAACTCCTGTCAGAGTAGCAAACGAGGATGTCTTACTAACTGGTTCTGTATGCCCAGAGCAAGCTTATACCATCCAAGGTGCACACTTTGTGTCCACTTTCAGAGTCTTGGAGATACAGGGTTATGACATTATCTTTGGCTATGATTGGATTTATACACATAGCCCAGTCAGGCAGTCACTATCAACCTGAAATCCAGAGAGCTCACACTTTGTCAACCAAATGGTTCACTGCTTACATTAGCGGATACTACAACTCCCTCTGATCATTTCATGATCAGCATGCACCAATTGGAAACTGCACTACATCAAGGGGTCATTGGTGCCGTCATATATCTGCAATTTCCAACCATTCATGCTTTACAAGCTGAAGACACTCCTACAGAGCTTTTGGCTGTCCTACAACAATTTTCTGATGTCTTTCAGGAACCAACTGATCTGCCACCCTCAAGAGGTTGTGACCATACTATCCCCCTTGTTCCTGGGGTCAAACTAGTCACCATAAGACCTTATAGATTGCCACATTATAAGAAGACAGCCATGGAGGAACTCATTAAGCAATTACTGCAGAATCAAACCATTCAAGCAAGTATGAGCCCTTATTCCTCCCCAGCTATTCTTGTCAAGAAAAAGGATGGTAGCTAGTGAATGTGTATTGATTATCGTCCTCTGAACTCAAATACAGTCAAGAACAAATACCCTATACCTGTGATTGAAGATCTCCTTGATGAACTCCATGGAGCACAATACTTTTCCAAAATTGATCTCAGGTCAAGGTATCATCAAATTAGAATGCATCCTGTTGATATCCATAAAACAGCTTTCAACACCCATGTTGGTCATTTGAATTTATGGTAATGCCTTTCGGCCTCACCAATGCCCCTGTTGCTTTCCAAGCATTGATGAACAATCTGTTAGCTGACCACTTAAGGAAATTTGTCCTGGTTTTCTTGACAATATTTTGATCTATAGCAGTTCTCTAGCAGATCATGTTCTCCATGTGCAAGCAGTTTTATCAATTCTGAGATCAAATCACCTCTTTGCTAAACCTAGTAAGTTTGTCTTTGGGCAAACTAAGGTTGAATACCTGGGCTATGTAATTAGTGCATCTGGAGTTGCTACTGATCCTGAGAAGATCTCAACTGTTCAAAATTGGCCAACTACTACTAATGTCACCCAACTGAGAGGGTTCTTGGGCTTAGCTGGTTATTACAGGTGATTTATTCACAGCTATGGAATTATTTGTCGACCTCTCTTTGATGCATTAAAGAAAAATGGTTTTCAGTGGGGATTAACTTAGCAAAGTGCCTTTGACACTCTTAAGCAGCAACTAGCTCAAGCTCCAGTTTTAGCCCTTCCTGATTTCTCCATTCCTTTCATCCTTGAAGTAGATGCTAGTGGCAATGGCATTGGAGCTATCCTTATGCAGAATGGGAGACCCTTGGCTTATCTAAGTAAGGCCCTAGGACCCAAGTCGGCTGCCCTGTCTACTTATGACATAGAGGCCCTAGCAATTCTGGAAGCTTTAAAGAAATGGAAGCATTACTTTTTGGGCTCTTCTTTGATCATTCGTACTGATCAAGCTAGTCTCAAGTATATTAATGAGCAAAGGATAACAGAAGGGGTTCAACACAAGCTACTTGTCAAATTACTGAGTTATGATTACAAGATCGAATACAAAAAGGGCAAAGAAAACAAAGCTGCTGATGGGCTTTCTAGAAGTTGCCATCCTGAGCAAGTAATGACAACTGTGGTAATTCCCCATTGGATAGCTGAAGTACAAGAGAGCTGGGGGAGAACAAACATCCATCGAGCTGGGTTATTGCAACCACTTCCAATTCCTGAGATGGCTTGGACACATGTTACCATGGATTTTATTGAGGGATTGCCCAAATCCAATGGGAAGGATGTCATTTGGGTCATAGTTGATAGGCTGACCAAATATGCTCACTTCACTGCCCTGAGCCATCCTTACACTGCTGAGCACGTTCTTGCACAATTCCATGGTCTGCCCACAGTCATTGTCAGTGATAGAGACTGCATTTTCACTAGTCACATTTGGAAGGATGTCTTTCACAAAGCTAGAGTCAAACTTCAGTTTAGCAGTGCCTACCACCCCCCACCCCCAGACTGGCGGCCAAACGGAACGTGTCAATCAATGTTTGGAGAACTACCTGAGATGTATGACTTCAGCTAAAACCAAACAATGGTATGATCTGATTTCCCATGCTGAATGGTGGTACAGCTCAAATTTTCATACATCCTTGGGCATGCCCCCTTATCAGGCTCTTCATGGTGTTAAACCACCCCTACTCACAGAGTATATCGTACCTGCAACATTGCTGCACAACACAAGAAACAAGGAACAAGCCAAAGCTGCTATTGTTGAAACTGTTAAAGCCAGTCTGCACAAGGCTCAATCCCGAATGAAGTATTTTGCTGATCGCCATCGTTCAGAGCGCACTCTTGACATTGGTGACATGGCTTACCTCAAGGTACAACCCTATAGACATAACACCCAAGGTCTACACTCTTCACTCAAACTTCATTCCAAATACTATGGCCCATTTCGTGTTCTGGAACAAATTGGTGCTGTGGCTTATAAACTGTTATTACCTAAGGGTTGTGGTATTCATCCAGTGTTCTACATCAGCCAACTTAAGAAGCATTTGGGACCCAAAGTTGTTCCTGAATCAGGCCTTCCACTGATTGATAAAGAAGGCAACATACTCACTGAACCAGTGGCTGTTTTGGAACGTCGTTTGATTCCAAGGAACAATGAGTCAGTCGTGCAGTGGAAAATACAATGGGCCAATTTACCAGCTGAAGCTGCAACTTGGGAAGTTTCTTCTTTCATCTCCAAAGTTTTTCCTTGTTTCAACCCATGAGGACATGGGTCTTCAAAGGGGGAGCATTGACAGGAACACTCTGTTTTGAGTACTCTGTTTTCTGTATTACAAGTGGATGGACGTCTCTGACTGTTTGTTACCGGTTCCTTGAGCGAGTTACACAGATCAGATGGTGATCATCAATAGAGTCATGGTTGTAGCTGATTTGTGCCGTACTGTAGATGTCAGCTATTGTTGTTTTGTCGAGGGCGTACTCCTTATAAGCCCCAGATCTGTAGCTGTGAGATTATCATTAAGAAACCCTAAACTTTATCTTCTTTGTATTGTTCTTGTGGCTACCACTTAATATATCATAATTCTCGCTACTTTGTTCCAATTTACTATTTTCCTTTCAATTCCTAGTAGGTAGACACTAGCCAAATTCTGAATATTTTCATTTGTCAGGTCCTAAATCACCCGGGTCCTAACAAGGCAGCGCAGCGGCGTGGGGCGCCGCGGAGGCGTGAGACGTGGCGGCTCTGTGGTGGCGTGAGAAAGAGCGGCAGGGGCGTGAGGAGTGGAGTCACGGCGGAGTCACTGCGGCGTGGGAGGGCGGATCGGTGGCGATGGATCGGCGGCGGCGGCGGATGGGCACAGAGACGGGGGCGGCAGATCGGCGTGGAGATGGCAGCACTGGAGGAGTAGGCGGCGACGGGGGATGAAGGCGGATCGGTGACGGGACGAGGTGGCGATGGCGGATCAGCCAGGAGGATCGAAGGCGGCGGATCGCAGAATGCGAAGGGGGAATGCCGGTGCGGTACAAGTTTCCTTTTTTTGTTTTCCTCTCGGTACAGGGGTCCAGTGATAGACTGGCAGGGGTAAAATTAAAAGCGGAAAAATGTCAGCCAGGGAGACTCACCATTAAATGAATTTTATACTATATAGATTACCAACTACTTTTGGCTGCATGACGTCCATTGTAAATTGGTTTTGAATATATTCATGCCGAACTACAATTTTGTAATCACTGTCGACAATCATGCCTAATTGTTCCTTGGTCGCAATCGTTTACCCTCACTGATTCTGTGCACCGGTTCTTCTTACATTCACCGTGTGCCTGTGTAATGCTATTGATTTTGTTAAAGAAAATGGTACCCATAGCCCCAGTGTTGTCTTGAGAGGTAGTGAGGGCATCCTGAATAGTAACAAATTTTTGTTAAGTTGTGTGTTTTTTTTAATGCGGGGTAATGTGTATACGTAGCAGTTTCGTTAATCCTGGGTGAAGCCACGCCGCCAGCCGCTCGCGCACTTGACCCACTGCACCATTTTACCTCCGCGTGCGATTCCTTGTCTCTCTCTCTCTCTTTCTGCAAGGGAGATTGTATTAGGATTCATGTTTTCTCTTGCTGATCTGAATTAGTGGGCATGCAGCCACGAAAGAGGAGTATTTCAGCTCTTTGCTCTAACAACACGTGGGACTACGTCCAGCGTCCTTTCGTGAGGAGTTCCATTCTGATTCTAATGGTACCAAACTACCAATACAAAGCACATTGAGTGCTTCACTCAGCGATCGGAGTTAATTCGGAGGGCCTTCACAGTCAAGATATCCATATGGGTACCCCTAAAATGCCACATAGGATGAGGATACATTTAAGATATATCCTCAACAATGAAAGCAACTTGAGGTGACCCCCGAAAATACTTTCCTTTTTTGTCAATGCCCACTGCCTCCTCACCGATGCCCGGTGGCACCGGGGAGCTGCTTCCGATTTTTCTCTCTCATGTGTTTTCTTCCTCTCTTTTTCCACTTTTCTCTCTCTCCTGACAACTGACAAGAAAACTGGTGTCTCTTGAAGGATACAAGTGTATCCCTGCAGAACGCCGACATAGCAATTTTTTGTTGATGTGGTGATCTAGAGACATGATCCACGTCACCTTACTATGAAGGACCTGATTAGTAGTTCAGTAAATTCTTTAAGCCGGCCAGCACTGGTACTGTGCATATTCTTGCGGTGTCACGTGATTGGCCCATCCTTTCAGGGGCGGACGTAGAGATAGAATCATGGGGAGCTAACAGCTCACGAAACTTAAACAACACCTCTAATCTTTCATCCATGGCTAATAAAAATTAGGGGGGCTTAAGGGGCTCTCTTGATCTGGTGGGGGAAGGGGGTGCTCAAGCCCCCTTGCCCTCACGATGGATCCGCCGCTGCATCCCTTAGTTGGATGTTAAAAATGCATTCTTGCATGGGACTCTCTAGAAAAATATTTACTGCTCTCACCGTTAGGTTTTGTTGATCATGCTCATCCCGACAAGATCTGTCGTCCCAACCGGTCTTATCTGGTTTGAAGCAAGTTTCCCGTGCATTACACAATCAGTTTGCCACCTTCTTTCACACATGATTCCTACTACGTTCGTCCCAAATTACTTATCGTTTTGAGATTTTGTTTTATGACATTTGACCATTTGTCTTATTAAAAAATAGGAAAATATTATTTATTTTGTTCATGGTTTGCTTTATTATCAAAAGTACTTTATAAATGACTTATCATTTTTTACATTACAATAATTTTTTGAATAAGGCAAATGGTTAAACGTTAAAACCAAAAACTCAAAACGACAAATATTTTGGGACGGAGAAAGTAGATATCAGGCATGGTACAAGACGGAGTAAATTTCAGAAAACTACAGGTATTTTGCATCATCTATCACAAAACTACAGATTTAAGAACATCTCTAAAAAATCTGCAGATTTAGTATCTTCGTATATCACAAAACTACATATTTAATAACTTGCTTCATAAAACTATAGATTTAGTATCTCCATTATAACAAAACTACATGTTTAGTGTCTCCATTATCCCAAAACTACAAGTTTAGCGTTTTCATTATCACAAAGGTACAGGTTTAAGCAATGTTATAACATGTAGTTTTGTGATATTGTATTGCTAAAACCTACAATTTTGTGATAATTAAGACACTAAACTTATAGTTTTATGATAATACAGACACGAAATCTGTAGTTTTGTGAAATAAGCTTTTAAATCTACACAAAGACACTAAATCTGTAGTCTTGTGAAACAAATTCTTAAATCTATAGTTTTATGATAGATTATGCAAAATATCTGTAGTTTTATGAAATTTAGTCTGCATGATACAATCACTAGCTTTGGTTTAAATAATTTAGTATCTGATACTCCTATAGTTATCCGATACCTATAGGTAACAAAGACAATGGACATCGGGAGTCTGTCACGTGTGGGAGAGGACGCATGAGCTATGAGGCATTTAGGTCTCGTTTCCCAAAAATATTATATCGAATATTTCGACACATGCATGGAGCATTAAATATAAATTAAAGAAAAAATTAATTGTGCAGTTCGCCTAGAAATCGAAAGACGAATCTTTTGAACCTAATTAATCTATGATTAGCCATAAGTGCTACAATAACCCCACATATGCTAATGACGGCTTAATTAGGCTTAATAGTTCGTCTCGTGGTTCCTATGTGAGTTTTGAAATTAGTTTTTCGTCTGTGTCTGGAAACCTATTCCAACATCTGGTCAAACGTCCGATGTGACACCCAAAAATCATCTTTTTGCGAACTAAATAGGACCTTAGGTGGACCGGTTTGTTTGCTTCGAGAAGCGTGTGCCCGCATGCAAAGGTAAGTGCGGATCGTTGTTGGCGGCCCTTGATGTCGTCCTGTATTGGAAAGGGTTATGGGGGAAGGAACGATAATAGATTTGTATTGGTCCTATTTTTCAGATAATCAATAAATCCAGGTTTATACTTGGGGTTGTTGTATCTGTTTCTAGGATATCCATATCCATCTACACCATTAAGATATGAGATAAAATCGGCCAGCCATACGTGAAAAGGCTGAAATACTCCATCCGTCTCAAAACACAACTAAAAGATTTCAATTTGTCTCAAAATATAACTACTTCTACACCTACCTATTCCATCTCCACCAATAATAACCATTTTCCATTTAATTTCTCCACCTACCTTCTTCTCTTAAACAATTACAACACTCCCTCATCTTGTTCTTAATTTCCTCAAAAAAACCAAATAATTCCTTATATATTACTCCATCTGTCCCAAATTATAGGGCGTAATTTGACTTGTTGGGACAAGGTTTTACTAAGAATTTCTCTATTAAAAATTTATTTTTATGATACAAAATTCATATTGTTAGATTCAATATTCAAAAGTACTATCTTATGATTATATTTTCTCAACGTAAAAATTATACATTGATATAAAAATTATAAGAAAGACTATGTGACCACTTCCAGTCCGAACGGACCTCATCCACTCCTTGTGAATAAGATTCTACCCACTTGTGGATAAGCCTGCCCCTTCATCTCACTCCTCTCCTCCACTCCTTTCCTCCCATGGATCTCCTGCCTTTGTCTTTTCCTATGGCGTTCCTCACCACCACCACCTCCTTTTCGGTGTGCTGCCGGCGGCGCCGACAACCACCACCTTCGGCGTTGTCGGTCCCCTCGCAGCCATGAAGTGACCACACCTCGCCAGCGACAATCAACGCATGCGTGGCGACCCCATGGTAGAGATGTGCTCCATCCCACGTATACAACACGCCCAGCCTATGCCTTTGATGTCACGAAGGTGCGTCGCCGTCGTTGCTGCTCCGGGCTGCCGTACGCGAACACCAGAGAGGTAGAAGAAGAACCAGATAACTTTTTGTTCGCTATTGTAGTGGTACCTGAGGCCACCCCACCCACCTCCTCTTTAGTCCTCGCCGCGCCGCTGACCCGATCCCACCCACCGCCAGCCTCCAACCACCTTCCCGTGACCAGCGGGCGCTAACCCTAAACCTAAATGGCCACCGCCGCCTCCTTTTTCCTCCGGCGAGTATTTCTAGGATACGAATGATCAGAACGAGTATTTCTTCAAGGTTATGATTGGTGATTTTCGACATCAAATGGTAAGCAACCTTGTTAGTTATCTGTTGGGTTTCTTGGTGTATGTTAGTGCAAAGTTTACATGTTAGTATAAGTTTGTCAGTGGTGGACCCAGGGGGTTGCCGGGTGGGCACCGGCATACCCAAAATTTTCTGAAAACCATTAGGAAGTAGTATGTGATTATGTGTGTGAATGGTATTGAGAAAGCATGAAAATGGAATCCCCACAAAGAGTAGAACATGATGGTGATCATGATTTGGGCGGAGGTCTTGTAATTGCTAAGAAATCAAACCAGAAGAAGAAAGAATTAGACATGAAGAGGAAGAACAGTGGAAAAGAGAAGAGAATAAAAATATAGCTAGATAGTTGATCGCAGTGCATCCACGATGATGTTCGCTCGTTGTGCAGCTGTGTATATAAGAAAAACAACCAGATCTAATCTAAGTATGATGGAGTCAGGAGAGACGACTGAACAATCAGATTAACCAAACATTTTCCATTTGGCAATATCTTGACATTGACAGTAGTACTATATTGTTTCTTCATTACTTCAAAAGAATTGTGAATGCTTTATTTTATTCTTCTTGTTGCAGACCATACCGCACAAATTTGCACAAAATTTTGGAGACAAGATCCAAGGAATGATAAAACTGAAGGCATGTAATGGTAACACTTGCAGTGTTCTTGTTGCCAAATGTTCAGAAAAGTTAGTCCTTACAGCAGGGTGGGCTGCATTTGTCAGATCTCATGACATAAAGATAGGTGACTTCCTGGTATTCAGATACATCAGCAATTCTCAATTCAAGGTTAAAATCTTTGGTCCAAGTGGTTGTGTCAAAGCATCATCACACAACGCTGCGAAAGTTGCCCATGATGTCCAAAACATGCAAGGTGACCTAATTGGAATTTCAAGCAGCTCTGATAACAATCTGCTGAAACAATGGCTAACAACTGAAAGGCAAAATGAACTTGAAATGGATGGCACAGACAATTGTAATGAGAAGATGAAGACAGGTCCATCAACCATTCCCCTTCATTGTAACAGTAGCAAACTAATCTTCTTGTTTACATTTTTCAACATCACGCTAATGCTTTTTTTTTTCAGTACAGAAAATGCTTTTTCCTCAAAAGATGATCAAGAAACACCTGCTGCCAGTGGTTATGTGCTCTCACGTTCTCAAATACCACTAAGTAAAAGAGAAGGTTCGAGCAGTTCATTCCCACCACTCTGTTTTTGTGACTGTCATGAAAATAGGCAACATTACTCGACTGCCTTGCCATCTGGTAAGATTTTGCTAGCAAATGCAATTTATGTGAAGTCACAATTACTACTATCTGTTGTAATTTGTTATTATCAGTTGGAAGCACATGACATTTTTTATTTGTTACAATTTGATTGAAGCTTCAATGTAAAACATTTTTTTTCGTACCCTGTGATTAGATATTCATCAGGAAATATGTATACTCTATAGTTTGCTAGTAGTCTGACGGCTAACACCATGCTTTGCTTGCAGCATTTTGAGTTCTGTTGGTGCAACGGTACAACACTACACAACAGCCTTTAGTGCACTAGAACTATGTTATGCTAGTTTGCCAGACCATTTCATGATTTTGTTGATCCACTGTAAAGTTCATGCTAATTTGTATAATCGTACCAAGATTCCTGCTCCTTTCTTCAGGCATTTTTTTCCTTATTTTATAAATTTGTTTGGCTTAAAATTTTTTAGGGACTTTTTAAATGTATGAAAATCACTTTACGCTCAAACAAAGAGACTAATATTCGCCCATTCTATTGAAGTCTTTGAGTTATGCTTGTCAAAATCATTATTATATATCAAAAAGTTGGTGATGGTATGAAAAGGGAAAATTAAAAGCTCCTGTGGTACTTAATTAGTACTCCTACTCCATCGATTACTACTACATTGCATGTAACTTCAAAGCGGGCAGCCAATCCGTGAAAATGCACAAAGCTAGGCTTAAGAGAATATGCTGTGATTTAAATTGAGCTATCATCGATTTTTTCTTCAATAATTAGTACATATATAAAAAAAAACATTGAAATGGAGTACCACTATGATATGGGGACTCTGTAGGAGTAATACTCCCTCTGTCCTCAATTATATAGGATATTTTTAGAACGATTAAGAATAGATAAGATAGGTAGGGGTAATAAGGGAAGAAAATTAGAAGAGAATAGCTTGATATGACTATTGCTACTACTAAATACACCCTCTATCCAAAAAAATAAATTTCTAGCAATGAATCTGGATATATATTTGTCCATATTCAAAGCTAGAAATTAATTTATTTTGGGACGGAGGGAGTACACTATATTATTGCATAAGTTTGAATTTGAAATCCTATATATACGAGAACGGAGAAGAGTACTACATTATGAAAGTACAGAGGACGAAATAAAATCCTCTGTAGTGGACAGTTGCCACTGACACATGAGCCTATAGACAGTGTGGCCTATATGTCAGTGGAAAATGTACCAACTGCCCAACTCCTTTTTCAGAGCAAGATCAATAGTAGCACCCGCTGTCGGCTCTAATTTTATTTTATATCATACATAAATAATTTGTAGCCCACACATACAATAAGATGCTCTAATATTTTAGCTTATTCTATCATAGCAATAATTTTATATTCTTCATGGATCTTGATTTGCATGTGTTGCCTGGTTGCAAATCAATCGTCCACTCATCTTTTCTCCCTTACTTTTTTTCTACCAACTCAACAATAAAGTTTTTAGAGCCGGCTTAGCATCCCTATTGTACCTCCTCTAAGGCATTCTCCAATGGTTAGAGATAACTGCTATCTCTAAATAGTTTAAAAGAAAACTTCTTCAATGGTCTAGCTCATAATACAAATTACCATACAAATCATCCTCACTTGATATTGGAGTGTGTACAAAAGACTATCTCTTCAACAAGAGATAGCTCTACTCAATTAAAAATTATATAAGATGGCTTATAGATAGCTTATAGATAGTCATTGGAGGAGGACTAAGTAGGTACTAATCATATCTCCATGTCTTGTGTAAGGCCTTGTTTAGTTGGTAAAAGCTTTTTGGCGAAAACATCACATCAAACGTTTGATTGAATGTCGGGAGGGGTTTTCGGACACGAATGAAAAAACTAATTTTATGGCTAGCCTGAAAACCACGAGACGAATTTTTTAAACCTAATTAAGCCATCATTAGCACAAGTGGGTTACTGTAGCACTTATGGCTAATCATGGTCTAATTAGGCTTAAAAGATTCGTCTCATCGTTTACAGCCTAATGGTGTAATTAGTTTTATTTTTTATCTATATTTGTTGCTTTATGTATGTGTCCAAAGATTCGATGTGATATTTTTGGGTGAAATTTTTTTGGAACTAAACAGGGCCTAAACTGAAGAAGCAGATGGAGTTCTACTGTTGGTATTTATGTCTGCATTGGAAATTTGGAATTCGATCAGAGAATATTTAATGCTCAGAGGCTGCTATTCTAGTGGTCTGGAATTTGGACTATCCATATCCTGTTGGTCTGGTCCACTTGAACCTGTTGGCTTCCCACATTTTCCCCTCAAAATTTCCTAACCTGGCTGTCTGTTTTCTTCTCCAGCAGAAGTCAACTTTCCCTTTCTCCTGCTGTTCAGCATCCAGAAGTAATATCAGCCACCATATGCTCTGCTTTACGGTTGGTGAGTCCGCATGAATCTTGTTGCTTGCATTTGCATATAGGATAGCCAATAGCCAGTGTTTCATCTAACTGCGTTTTCTTCTGAAGCAAAGAAGCAGTTTGGTTTCTGAAATCTTCTCTCTACATTTCCATTTTTTTCTCTTTAGGGTTTGTCTCTAACGCTCTATTCGTCACTGTTTATTTTACTCATTCTAAGAGTTGGAAAAGTGTGGCTCTTCTCCTTCTTTTTTTTTGAAAGGGTGTGGCTGTCCTTGGTTTTTAAGCAAGTTTCTCATGGAAATAGAGGCAAAAATCAGATTTGATCTTATAGCAATATATGTGTATACTGACGAAAGCCGATATCTAAGTAGGAGCTAAACTTATTATAAACTTATTATGTGTAGGTGTGGTTAGAAGATGAGGAAGCCTAACACAAGGTCCACGGAGAGGGTTGAGTATTACCTCTGCAACCGCATGGATAATCAAGAAAAGCATTTCTTCAAGGTCATGATTGGTGATTTCCATAATAGAATGGTGATGTATCTTGACTTTTAACGCACCTCACCTGAATTCTTCTACTGAAATAGGCAAAATATTATAAACTAAATTCTGACAGTTCTGTTTTGTATTACTCCTCCTACTTAACGATCCAAAAGCCAAATCACCAAAAAGGAGTTTGTGCTTGTGCATCATGAGACCAGGGCAACACTTTTTTGTGCTTCCAAGCATTGCTTACAAGTACAACTGTTCAACTGAATAAAACATATGTTTTCCTTTTTTTAAATAACTAAAATCTTCGATTCTCTAGTTGGGCATATGGTCGAGCTCTTTATATAGCAAAAGCTCTTCGACTACTTCCTCACCTCTTCTAGAGCTGTTCTTTTTTAAATTATTAATGCCTTATTCATCTTGTTGCTGTAGATAATACCTGAAAATTTTGAATACTACTTCAAAGGGGTGATAACAAAAACTATTAAGCTGGAAACATGCAACGGCACTTTCGATGTCCAAATTACTAAGAAATTGAACAGAATGGTTCTTGGATCTGGATGGGAGCCATTTGTTAGTGCTCATGGCTTAAAGATGGGTGACTTACTGGTATTCAAATACAATGAAAACTTGCTGTTGCAAGTGTTAATCTTTGATCGTAGCGGTTGTGAGAAATCGACGTCATGTTGTATGAAAAATGCTATTGATCATGTTGAACAAAGGTGGAAAGAACCCACTGATGTTTCGACAACTTGTCATGATCAACCAAAGAAATTAGAATGGCAGTAAAACTGTTTTCTTTTGTCATAAGGATGAATCAATTTTACATTTATTTTTTCACTGTTGTTTTGCTAGATCTGTATGGGCTGTCATTTAGGATGCTTTAGGTTTGGCTCAGCCTCGTTCAGTTGCTCATATGTTTGGGAATTGGTTACAGGGTTTCGAAAAGAACTAAAGTCAATTATCCTGTTTGAGGCAACGACTACCGTTTGGTCTCTTTGGCTATGCATGAATGATATAGCGTTTGATAAAAAGATAATCTCTTCTCCGTTACAGGTTATTTTCAGAACTATCCACTGGCTACGTACTTAGGCTATCATCCAAAAATCCGGTTCACGGGATACAGTTGCAGCGGCATGTCAGCAATTGGAATGAGTGGCCATAGAGCTTTTTTACCCGGGAACATGGGTGGCATTCTAGATTGAAGATTTCTTCTTAGCAAGGCTCTATTTTATTTGTTAAAATATTATTTGTGTTAGTGTGTTTTGGCTGTATGCTAGCTATGCAGAGGCCGGAAATGATTTAGTATGGTTGTATCACCTTGATGTAATCATCTGAGATCAATGAAAGTTTCCTTGGTCCAAAAAATCAATTTAATGAAAGAGGAGTGAGGCTTCGAACCCAGGCCGGCTAGCCCACCACTTGTGGTGCTAGCCGGAAGACCCCTGGGCGTTTCTCAAAAAGGCTGGATACGAAAGGAAGGGCTCCCATATCAATTTAATTAAGGAGGAGTGAGGCTTCGAACCTATAATACCACGTTTTTTTAAGAAAAATAAGGGAATCTGTATAGGCCTATCATGGGCTAACTGGGCTGGACTCCTAATCTAGAACCCCTCCTATTTCCTTCACAACACAATCACACGACTCCCTGATGTTTTCCATCGTCTCCACCTCCGTGACGATCGGAAAGGCAGTTACTTCCCCTGCCGCAAGGAAGGAGGAGAGGAGCAGGAGAAGAAGAGGGAGGAAGAGATTGAAGAAAATGGAGTCTCCTCCTGCTGATGTTGTTGTTTCTGTCTTCCTCCATCTGCTGCAGTAGGAGGTGAGGCAATCTGAGAAGAAGACATCAGGGGAAGAGAAGGGATTTTGATCGTGTACTATTTTCTCTCTTAGGTTTCAATCTCAACTAATGTATTTCATCTACCATACAAGAATCCCAGCCCTTTTGACGAATTCAGGTCGAATCTAGGAGTTTTGGTGTCCTCCTTTGTTTCTGAAAAGTTCAGATAAAATCTGTTTCTGGACAGTCTAGACAGCAGTTAGGTCTGGGAATTTGGTCGTTTTGGTGACCTTATGGTCTGTTTCCGGGGAAACTTTCTAAACAAAAGTTTTAGTACTTTCTTTAAATCTTTGCAACGAATCTAATTTCAGGGCAATCCGATGCCTACAGAGGGAGTTTTAGCTTCTGAAAGTTTCCTGTTTTGGGGGGCAGACGAATTTCTGGTTTAAGTTTTCAGAATGGGATTAGGTGGCCAATATGACAATTTTGGGTGTTGTGGTAAACTAATATTAGTTAGTAAACTCAGTGTAGTAATCCATGGAGTAATCTTAAGTCTCAATTGGGGTTTTATTCGTTATGTTTGGGTGTAACAACAACAATACTGTTGCTTATAGGACAAATGTGATAGCATTCAGATCTCTTATGTCTCCTGTTCAGTTGTGTTCCTATGTATTGTATATGCAAAATTGATACCAGGTGCTAACGTGGCTCATCAAGGTGTTGCATCGTCTTCACAAATTCGTAACCACCGCGGTTAGAGGCAAGTAACATGGTGGTGTAAATTTCTGCAAAGTTGATTGAATTGCTCTTCACTTTTGTGAGATGGATTTTATGGTGATGACATATGTGGATTTCATATATATGTATATATATCCTACATTGATGTTGCTTGCACATATGGCGTTACCTTGTCAACACGCATGTCATCCATGCATCTTTGCATAGTTCCTATGTCGGTCTCGTGAGGTGGCCCGGTAGGCAACTTGGAGATTATTTTTGTACCGGTACTTGGAGTGCATAAACCACTCGCTCCCATGGGAGAAGTGGATGGAGTTCATGCATATGCATTGTGAATGAATCTAAACCTTACTTTATTATTAGGCATAATATGAAGGATATAAATGCTGCTTGCTGAGATTTTTATCTCATGTGGTGTTGTAATTTTTGTTTGCAGGTTTTAGCCTTTAGAGTTGAGCATGCTCATGGGGAAATTGGGTAGAAGCACACACTTGAAGATTCTCAACCTTTTAATTCAGTTTCTAGAATATTAGCTCAAAGACTTGGCTGTTTAGTGTCAGAGCTTCCAGTTTTCATTTGTTATTTTAGGATTCTTTTTTTTAAAAGACTAGTATTTGTTTGATCTTCAGCTGAAGCTAGATCCCTTTGAGGGCTAGTATTATTACTGTACCTTGTTTGCCCTATACATTTGTTTATACCAATCCAATGGTAATGGCAGGTTTGAGGGCTTAATGGCATGCTAGATTTTGGGGGTGTTACAGAACCCAGGCCGGCTAGCCTGCCACTTGTGGTGCTAGCCGGAAGACCCCTGGGCGTTTCTCAAAAGACTGGATACGAGAGGAAGGGCTCCCGTATCAATTTAATTAAGGATAAGTGAGGCTTTGAACCCAGTCCGGCTAGCCCTTATTAGTGCAGTGGCAAAGATGTGTGGTTTCATTCCTGAAGTCCCGTGTTTAAATCCCGACATGCTCACATTTCTCTTAATTAAATTGACATTGGATTCCTTCTCACTGTCCAACCTTATATTGCCTGTGGTGACACCAACGGATTTTTCCTATCACAGGTACTCCCATTTATTTCACCATGGATGACATCACTGGGCCTTCTGTCTTGACACCACTGTCCTGCCGTAATTGGTCATTGTTTCCTTTGGATTTGCTCAGCCCGCAGAGTAGAATCAACATCAGAGAAGGTTAGCACTTAGCAGTACATAGCTGGCAGCCCAACTGCCCAACGAATCAACAACAAAACGCTTGCCTTTCCCAGATCACGTCATCACGCAGCAGCAGATGCGAGACGCTGTGGCCGGCGGGTGTACTCTCGACAAGGAACAATCGACCAGGCAAGTTTTCTTTGCCCAAGACACCAAATTCCCCTAATTCCCATTCGATTTGCATAAAAAATTCGATGCTGAACTTTCAATCTTCAGTAATATAAGTCCAGGGAAAAAACAATAACCCTGATTCTGGTTAAAAAAGGTACTGCTCCTTATTTTATTTTCTTGCACCTATGTGAACCTAGTAGTTTCAGTTCAGCCCTCTATAATTTCATTTCACCAATTAGACAGGTAGTATGAATATGATGGAACGATTCTTGGAAAGAAAAATTCTACAATTCCAAACAATATTGTCATAGATCGTTTTTTGAAGATGGAAGATCATAACCGTCAAATACTTCTATGAGAAACCCTGTAAAAAAAACCTTTCTACGGGAGGTAAGCATCAGTGCATCGAATTTATATTACATCTTGTTAGTACTGCTAAGTGCTTTTAAATTTATAAATTATTAGAACATATTCTATTTATATGTTTTCAAGTTATTGCTCCATATTTTATCTTTGACGTCCAGTTTACCTCTACATCGCTATTTTTTTCCACTTTTCATGTAGTATAATATTAGTTTACTAGATTTGGTTAAATTTCTTGACTACCGCTATTTTTTCCTGCTTTTCATGTAGTTATAATATTAGTTTACTAGATGTCAACATCCTTTCTTGATAATCGACACTGACACCATCAGTCCAAAATCCTAAATCCTAGCTCCGCCCCTGCCAAATGGTATTCTTTATGTTGTTGAAGTCACTGAATGCATGAATAAGACAGTCGTCAAATGTGGTTGGGAGGCATTTGTTACTGCGCCATCATCAGAAAGTGAAGGATTTGCTAGGATATCAAAAGGGAAGCTTCAGTCGTCATAGAAAATCTGCAAAATTGGCATCCTCTTCATACGAGGATTCTGGCAAGTCCTTTGTTAAATTGTTTTGCATATATGCTCTTATTCTATAGTTTCTTGTGATAATTTTTTGTTTTTGTACAGGAGAATACAGTCCCTCTGAACATGAATCTGTTGAGTCGGCTGATCTTCAGACTTCTCAAGAACCTTATATATTATTGCACTTTAGTTATCTATCTGATGTCCAAAAGGAGAGAGTAGATGCACTTATCCAGAAAATTCAGCCTAAAATTACTGTTTTTGTGGCTATCATGAGGTAATTTACCGTTCTTTTTCTGCTGAATGAACATCTCAGCTCTTTTTACAATAACTTCTTAATGCTTGCTGAATGCATTGGTACACTTTTGTGATAAAGGACATGATTTTCAATATTATACGGAAGACTCAAATTTCTTGAAGTTCCCATGAACCTTCAGATCTTTTATATGGATTTTTTCTTGCTTCATGATTGTAAGTTTGTTACCATATTTATTTAGTTTACCCTGAATTTTCATTCTTTTAGTATCTCTTAAAGGCGTCACAACCCTGCCCTGTCTTGTTATCAGGTCATTTCCAGCAGGTATGCCGCACTCCATTTTCCACATGAAAGTAGAAATGTTACAGTTCAGAGGCCGTGCAAAAGCAAGAAGTGGCATCCTACATTCTACAAGAGAAAAGACGGAAGTATAAATATCCTTAGGGGATATTGGTCATACTTTGTCCAAGACAATCGAGTACAGGAACATGACATCTGCGTCTTTGTGCCAACAAAGCATGCAGGAAATTTCACCTTTACGGTTCACCTTCTTTGCACATCCGCAACTTGTTCCATGGGTGGAACTTGTGTTGATAGAATTGGCTCAAGTGTTGGGACAACACATGCAGTGAACTCATCTATAGTTATGGAGGAACCAATTGAAGGTGCAATACCATAACTGGGGAGGCACTAGAAATCAATCAAATCCTTTGATTAAAATAGATCTACGGTTTAGATTAATTTCTACTAGCAGTAGAATAGAGACCACCAGAGTTGGAGTAAAGCATATATGGTTAGATTTACTTGTAAATATGGGTCTCATCGGATGGCCTAAAAACCCAAAAGGAGGAAAATGTGTTTTCATTATTGAAAAACAATTTAAATGTAAAACTTTTGTAGATGTGTTATTCATGGTTCAAAAGATAAATATAGAAAAAATTATGATGAAAATCTCAAAATTCACTCATAAAATTGAGTTTGAAAATTTAAATTTTGGCTTCGGATTATAATCCGACGGAGAAGCAATGAGAGCCAATAGTTATTGCTTTCTTACATAATCATATAAATTTGTTGCAGCAGACGATGTTTCCTTGGAAAATTGCAGGAACGGGGTTTCTGATGAATCTGAGGATAGTGAGGATTCCGAAGGTCCTGCTGATCCTCCCTACATTGTACCATGAAAGAGTTGCCTATCTATATCTTCATTACAAAACAAGATAGTCAAAGAGAAAGTGCGATCCATCCAATCCAAAGTTCCCCTTTACGTAGCACTCATGAAGAAGACCAATATTGAGTTAACTGGTTGCCATTGCCAGCTAGTAAGCTCTTGATGCCCATGTCCAGATCTCCAATTATTATAGAATACATGCGTTCTTCTCTTACTGTTAGGACATGCTCTGTGAAAAATAGGCATGATATTCATCATCATATCTCAACTATTAACACTTCGCATCGACAAACAATTTTGCTTGAATCTACTTCTATATAATTACATGATCACATAATTTGAGCATGATTTTATTAACATGCAAAGATCGTAACATCAGTAGGAATTTGGCGCTTGCTATTCTGCTACTGTTCATCTTCCAGACAGGAGACAGACTGTGTTGCTTGAGCGGTTGGGGAAGATATGGGCCACCATGATGCACGTCAAAAATGGCAGGAGCATGAGGCGATTCCTGATCAATGGCTGGAACAGGTTTGTGCGTGAGAATCGCCTGCGAATCGGGGATATCTGCCTGCTCGAGCTCAAGACGCATGAGACGAAGAAGCTCACCATAGCTGTCCATGCCATCTCCAGCAACCAGCGTTAGCGTTTGGTTAAAGTCATTACGTTTCGAGTGTTGTTGACCTCTAAGCAGCTAGAGTGGAGTTGGCTTCAGTTTTATCGAACTAGCTTATGTTGCAACTGCCATTCCAACGCTTCTGTTGCGATGTGTATGTATTCCAAAGTACTTGCACATTTATTAGTGGCTGCTGTTTTTGCTGTTTAACACGACCAGCCCCTTTGCGCAAAATGCCTTGCGCAGTTGCGCGTGAAGGAGAATTTTTTTTTAAAAAAAATGAGCTGCACAAGAAGGTGCGGATTTCATATATTGATATAGCAGAAGAAAAATACAAACTATAGTCACGGAAGAGTATAATCCGAAAATAAAAGTCCACCACACCACGCGTTTACAACACAAGCCGAAAGCAAAGCACAAGACAGGAAAAAGACTTAAATGGATCTTCAAGGACGACGCCTCCAAGAAGGGTAACGACGCCACAGGCGCCGCCATCGCCCGTCCGAGGTAGCCAGGACAAGGTTTTCACCCGAAGAAGCCATTAGAGAAAGACGGAAAAACACAACAACGCCCCAAGAGGATAGCAGCGCCCGCAGACGTCACCGTTGCCAGCCCGCAGGCTAGGCTTTCGCCTCAAACATCTCATCTTCTCGTTTCAAGAAACTGCCATGCTTGGCCACAACCGCCACCCGCAACCCTCAACGCGCAGCCACTGCTCAAGCGCCTGAACGCCGGCTAGCCAACAAGAGGAAGTTTGACATCTGACGCGCTCCTGAACCATCCACGCGGTTGGGTTGGATGGGAAGAGAGTGAGAGAGAAGAATGGATCCCCTCTTCCCCCACACTAGCCCGTCCGACGTGGCCATCTTTTGTCGGTAAAGACGCCGCCGCAAGAAGACACATGTCTGGAAAGGCGCTCATCGCAAATCAGAAACACCCGCTTGGTGGTGCACCCGACGACTCCGCCTCGGTCTGGTTACCCATGTCACCTTCGGGTCGCCAAAACGCATAGCCGTCGTCTTGCTGCCCTCTGCGCCATGAAGGACCGAAAACAAGAAGACAAACCAACTAGAGGGGGGTGAATAGTTGGAACACCAAAAACAAGTAACTTTTTGCGGAACAAAAATTACCTTCCCTCTGTCGCAATCCAGTTTGACCGCAGTGTCTAGGCCGGTCTGACCGCGTAGCTGGTCTGACCGCGCCGACGCCGGCGGTCTGACCGTCGGGGCCCTGGAACCGCCGCCAAAAACACGATATCGAAGAGCTTGTAGATGTAGATCAACTTTATTGCTTCAATATGTATTTACAAAGTGCAACCACAACACTCCTCTCCAAAAACTCAAACTAAATCGAATCCTAAGCTCAAACCCTAATTTTACAACTTGTCTCTCTCAAGAAAACCGTCATATGAGAAGACACACCCCTCTCATATAAATACCCACGAATATGGCTGTGCAAAGCTACGAATCCTACTTGTACAAGACTCCTACTCCAATTAGGAAACCTACTTGTACAAGAAACCAACTCTATTCTTCCTTTCCAAACTTGGACTCATTCCAAATTTGACTCCGATCTCCATACGTACACAATCCCTCATGTATACCATATGGATTCGCCAACTCCACGTGCATTATCCTCTAGCCTTTTAGTATCCCGCGTGATCTCTTGATCCTCTGGACATCAACTTCTCCCAAGTCAACTCCGATCCATCACCGGCAATACTCTCTCGAGGCCTCAAACGATACCTACACATGAATCAACCAAGAAACCATAACCGAGCACAAGTTCTCACCAACTTGACTCATTGTTAGCACACAACAGTATTATCCACGAATAGAAACCATCGAGAGGTCATATCCAACAAGCAAACTTGAAATCCAAGAAATCAATCCGAAATCAACTCAAATCGGGCACAGTCGGTCAGACCGCCACATCCACGTCGGTCTGACCGGTCCGATAAAAATCTCCCGATTGCGTACTGTATCAGGCCGGTTAGACCGCCGGTTCAACGTCGGTCAAACCAGTCCATCCCGAAAAACACTTCTCAACCAAATTAATAACCAATTGTTCATCACAAATTATATAATCAAAACCATTGATTTTACACGCCACACTGATGACACCCCACAGAACCCTCGCCGTTGCAGTGAACATCGCCATGCCCACCAATGTCGTCGAGGCTGGGCCAAGAGCTAGCATGTCGAAACCACCAAAGGCTGCTGCCTGCCAAACCAAACCTAAAGGCAGCAGAAGCGGTCCGCAAGTGTCGCCGGACACTCCGTGTATGCCTTCTCTACGCCTCACTCCGCCAGGGCCCCTCGCCACCTGGCCTCCATGCCGCACCTCCACGGGCCACCTCGCCACGACCACTCAGGGTCCCGAACGCTTTCCCCTAGATATAGCAGGTCAACAGCCGCCCCGAGCAGAAACGCCCCGGTGCCGCAACCACCTACCGCCGCGTAGCGCCAAACCTTCCCGGATCCAGCGGAGGGGAACCGAATCTGCCAAGGTCGTCTGAACCGCCACAGACAGCCGCCACCGATTCTCGTAGCCGGCCACCACCGCGCGCCGAAATCGATAACCACCGAACACCGGCATACCACAAAGACCCATCCTGCAGCATGCCCGCAGGCACCATCGGGTGCCACCAATTCCTGCCACCAGCTACCACCGCGCGCCGAGAACCGGTGGCCACCAAATGCCACCGGTGGTCCACGAAGTCCCTTCCACACCGCCGCCGTGAGGGCAAACCGACACGGCCAGGTAGACGCCGCCAACGCCGACAACCAGATCTGCCGCGGGGTCGAAGCTAGACCTCTGACAGACCTCACATCTTCCTCGCCATCGCACCCGCGTCGCTGTCCCCGCGCGTCTTCTCCTCCGTCGCCATCGGCCAGATCTGCCGTGGGGGCAGAATCAAGCCACCAGTAGGCATGGCTGCCGAGCGGCCGCCGTCGCAGCTCACCCGTCGAGGCCGGACGGCCGGTGTGGATCCACGCCACTGCCAAGCCTCCTGCACCGTGCTGTCACGCACGCGCCTCGTCCACCGCTTCGTCTCACGCGTGCCGTCGCCGCAC
>CM002481.1:18445967-18481960 GCA_000325765.3 Leersia perrieri
GGTGTCGGCTTAATTGGGATGAGAGGAGAATCTAGGGCTAGAACTTGAGAGAGACTAACTTTGATTATTCATTGCTTAATAAAAATGGATACACTTCCATCCTTACATAGATGGAAGACTTGACCCCTAAGAAAGAAAACTAATCTAACCTTATCACCTAACCAACAGAAGCTTATTCGTCCTAATCCCATGCTACAGTACTCGTGGTACTGTTGATTGGGCCCTACTGGGCCTAATGCCCGTAACAGTGATTGTTGCCAAAGATATCTGGAACATTTGGGTGGAAAGATGAACTGTTTCCTCAGGCGAATGACGGCCGATTCCAGACGTAGCATGGTACGCCTCTAACACATTTGTTGCTTTCTGTTACTAAATATCTCAACTGGTTTTCAGGATTAGTTCGAGTTCCTCTCACAAGTTTCTTAATTAATTTTTAAACTAGCAAAATGTGAAGATATTTTTTTATTGTACTTAACTATGAGAAGCGTTCTAGAAACTGTTAGTGTATAAAGTAGATTGCAATTGAATATTTGTTACCACTTTAGATGGTTCGTGATAAAAATGATTGGAAGCGTCTTGTTGTTTTCTTTGAATTGTGTACATAATAACCAGTCATATACAACAGAATTGACATCGAAAAGAAATGAGAAAAAAATGCTAGCATATAAGAAATGCATGATAACATCTTGCTAACATATAGTCGAGTAATAGCTGTAAAGTCAATACGGTGAATCTCAATGAGATGACGGACTTTTATACTTTTATACTTCCCCATCCTAAAACATATCAACTTTTAGACTATTAATAGAGAAAAGTCCAAGTCAACCATTATAAACTAAAGTGAAAAACTCAAAGCGAATGATCACATACGTTAGAATCATCATGAAACAACTTTTATAATATGTAACTCTTTTAATTTTGTAGGATCGAACACGATAAATTAACCTACTAGAGGGGGGTGAATAGTAGGTATTGACAACGGAAGAATAATTTTCGAATCCAAAAAAACAGATTGACAGAGTATCAGTAAAAATTAGATTGAGCAAAAACCAACCGTTGGATTTATCCCAAATTTTGTCAGAATAAACTAAAAGACATAAGGAACACCTCCACCGAACGGATTTGTAAAATAATCAACGGTTAAAAATATATAGCACTCGCAATATAAGATATCTCAGAATTTCAGCAAAACCGATAAAATAAATTCAATCAACTTACAGAACCGGAAACGTCTTGATGATTGAATATGATATTTATTGCTGAAATATATTGTCATAAGGTACAGCCAAATCACCCCTTTTACAAAACCCTAAAACAAAGAGCTCTCAAATCTAACAATTGTGGCTTACCCTCTAGGCTAAGCCTCCCTCTAATAGGACTCAATTCCTAATAGGACTCTATTACAATTTCCTAAAAAGAAAAATTCCTTTTCTTTTTATCCAAAACCGCAGCCGCGGCAAAACACCGACCGAGTCGGACTTCAACTCAATCTCGCTCAGCACCTTTCCTCCCATGGGCGACGTCTCCATGCCAGCCCAAGCATCCATGCACATATTCACATACACACGCATGCTACTGTCTATGCATGAGCATGCATCCATCAATCTCCATGCAACACTGTATAAGCTCACATACATGTATGAGTCAACCAACATGTTGACCAAGCCCGTTACGAACAACACCCACACGGTATCCCTCCACCGTATATCATCTTTCGTCAACCTCGTCATCCGGCATCCTTGATCGCTCCGGACCTCTACTCCTCCCTGAGTATAGTCCCGATCCCACCGTTGACCGAAGTTAACCTTAATACTTCTGGCTCTAGTCCAATCTTGTCACATGGTCTCTTGACTGCTCCAGACCTTAGTTCCTCCCTGAACTTAGTCCCAGTCCTCGCCATTGACCAAGTCTTGACCTCAAGTAACCTGCACACAATAGACACAACAACCATTACCAGGCACAGATTCGCAACCTGACCCACATCAGTCACACGCACTCACACCAACAACCTCAAACATTCCAAACCAATTTCATTTAATTTATTATTTATAAAGCCAATTTGTTCATCACAAAATATTAATCAAAACCTTGATCTTACAAATTTCAAATATTATATTTTTATATAAATATTACCGGTCAAAATAACATCTCAAAGACCATGGCAAGTCAAAAAAAATTCTTATATTTTGGGACGGAGGCATTAGTACAAATCTAGGTTATCCACAAATAAAGAAATTAATAAATTGGACAATCCATTGATCTTTTGGACCCTCCTAGCTAATGTATGGCTCAATACAACCAGCAAGTTTAAATTCAAGTAGCTGGCTGCAGCTCATCTAGATAACGTGCGTACCTCCGTGACGATGAGCCGATGAGGCACCGTATGCATTTGATGTTAATTTGTAGATAACAGCTCGCGCGACGTCGTGGAAGCAGGCAGTCGCGTGCGTGTGGGCCGTCGTCTTCGCCCGCGCGCTGGCAGAGCACATCTCCGTTCCCCTCCTTCATTCGCTGGTAAATATCTCCGGCAGCGGGCTCGGAGGTGATACTTTTACAGTGAGATGAATCATGATAAATGCTTTGATATGCCCAGATCTATTGGCAAATATAGAAATGCCCATAGCGATGATTGAGATGTCCCAAAGCATGGAACATATTGTGGAAGCTTGATTGCAGACTTTGCAGTATATAGCTAGAACAAGAACAGTCACGTTTCATTCACACACGCCAAGCTATCTAGCTCGATCGTCGCCAGTGGTGTCATCGTCCTCCCTTGTCACCTCCCCTCTCTTACAACACCCCTCCTTGCAATATATGTGTTCAATTGTTCTTGTGTTTGAGATGGAGAGAGACAGAACCAAGAACCAAGAAGTCGCCTGTTGTTTCCTGTTGGCCTCACATCGACAAAGACCGCCTGGTGTACCACGGGAGGGCCGCCGTCGACCTGTGGGTGCACGGTGCACCGGCGAGGACGGCACCATCCATGGATGAGATCGACGAACTTAATAGCAAAAGGAAACCAGAGAGCGAAGGAAAACTCCATGTACCGTGTAAATAGGATCAGAAGGCAAGCAAGGGAACTCACGTGTACGACATGTTGGCATACGTGTGCGCGAGAGGTTCGCAGGAGGAATCGGACGCGGTGCGACGACCGTATCAAGGACTTCGGACGACGAGGACAGAAACATCTTTAATTTTTATAATAACTAGCATATTGTCCTTGCATTGCAACGGGTCAATTATTACATACTACCATAAGCATGATTATATTGTCCAAATCGAACTCACATGGTTCTCACCGCGCTTTGGCCTTAGTGATGGCCTAGGAAGCAAATTAGCTTGCTACAGTAAAAACAACCACAAATTCAATATTTACAGTTGTGAAGAAGCACTATAGGAGAGGGCCATTCAGGAACTGCAGACCCAATTAGTTAATGCTAATTTGACACTCATAAGCTCTTTGAAAAGAGCAAGCAATATAGAACTACAACCAACAATTATCATGGTAGGCCTAAAGTTGGGCCCCTCAATAAGGATCAACCTCGCAATATTTTTCTATTCTTCAAGAACATTGATCAATGGTTGATCAGCAAGCTTAATGCATCATCTCGTTCTGATTCTTCAGAAAGCTTTAAATCAAAACACAATATCAATCATCCTAGTCTGAAGTTTCAAATGGCCGCAACTTCAGGCTGAATCAACCGGCTAACAATTCAAATCAACAAAATTCACTGCTCCAGAAAGTAAGACGGAGGGATGCATGCTTGATGCTGGAATAGATAGGTAATACACTGAACTGCAATCATCAATCGGCTATCCGCGAGTAGCGACGAACCTGAAGATTGATCCTGACGCCTGCCTCCCGAGCTGCGGGCGGCTGCGCTGCTGCTGAGGCAACCGCAACGGCGCCACCATCGGGCCGCCGCCGCTACACAGCCACGTTATATAGGTATAGGAAAAGTCCGATCTGAAATCCATGGACTCTCTCGCTAATCGACGCGGAAAAATCGTTCGCAATCTACGATCGCGGGGGTGGAAACTGATTGCCTCTCGCTGAATCAACAAAGACGCGATGCGCGGAAACAAAAAATCGCTATCGGGGGCATCGACGCGGAGGGATGGTGGGGGGTTAAAAATATGCCAACGTAACAAAGCGTAAAAATCAGAAACATCTCTTATTTTTATAATAGGTATAGATAGGTAAAGATATCTCGTTAGGTTGTACATAAAGGCATATAGCAATGCGGAAAAAGAAATCCTATCTAGATAGGAGTAGTAGTTTAGCTTATCGGTAAGCTTTGATTCAAGATGGCAAGTAATGGACAGCGATAACTGAACCCTTAGATACCAAGCATCATAATGAAAACCATAATTCTCCTATTGCACCAAATTTCACTCATCAACATGGAATACTTCATGCAAAAAGGATAGATGGTTGGTGTATTTTGTGCTCTATACCAATTATTCTTTTTTGTCACTAGAAATTGTATCTACATAGAAATTTTCTCATCAATGGTCTAAGGGATGTCAATAGGGCAGGCACAAACCATTACATGTTCAATCATTTAGATCCAGATAACTACATCCCCGTTCGCATGTTCAGGAGTAAATATTGATGCATTAATACTGTGGCTCAATTGGCCAATACATAGAGATATATAGTAAATATGACACAAAACTCCAAGTTGTGAAATTACAGTTCTACATGTTTGTAGCCTGATAAAATATCAGTGTGAGGCACCCACCAATCACTGTGGAACGGCATTCTGTTTAGAATCAGTTTGTATCAATTCCATGCGCATGTACACAACTTGTTTCCCAGGAAACTTCCTTTAACTGACAATTAATAATCTATCAGATTCCATGCTGTTGTATTTTTCTGCTGTGAGCAAGGTAATTAGGCAGTACTAATCTCTACTGACATAAGTTGTAAGCAGCCGGCGGAGCCCGGGCAACGGCCCGTGGTCGCCGGGCCCTGGCTCCGCCGCTGCTGCCAAGTCCTGTAAAATCTCATAGCACATCAGATATAGTTACAGTCCTAAGTCCTAAGTGTATTTGCTAAGTTGAGTTGAACTCCTCATCATATTTGCATTTCTTATCCAAGGACAAACTTATTTCCACTAAGTCTCCTCTTCCTTTTGCGCACAGGCAGCACGCTATGCTCTGCACTGGTATTTGGCACTTCGGTGGTGTTTGCCTTATCCATTAGCTTCCTTATATTCACTCTGTTGATCGCATCGTCCTTTACTTTTCGTGCTGGCTGTATTCTAAGCGGTATGGTATCCTCAGCATCATCACTCTTTTGCTCTTCGACGGTCTTGACAGTGTCATTCTTTTTCTCTTCGGTGTCATTCTTTTTCTCTTCGGCAGTCTCAACAGAATCAGGCTTTGCACGTGCAATAATTGCCAGCTCACTGACATCCTTGGTGAGTAGGTCTAGAGCACTGAAATGGTGGAAGTTTCCATCATCGGCAACCTCATTCTACAAAAGCAAGCAGAAGCAAATATGGAACAGCATTTCCAACATATAACAATTGCAGTTCACATATAAATTACTCGCACAAAGCTTACATTGACTTCAAACTCGATGTGCCTGAGGCCTTTATACACTACGTTGATTAGGGCACCCTGCGGGATCTTCTTTACCTCGATTTCATCACTGTCAAGGCGTGCCTCATTGTAGAAGTTGAATGCTGTATGAACAAACCCTACAATTTCAGACAGAAAATTTTAAAAAAGGAATGATCTTTTCTTCGAATACAAATAACATGCTCAGCAACAGCAAAAAAAAGTAATACCATAATTCAATGAGCTAAAGAGAAAACTTCATCAGAATTTATGCCAATAGAAAAAATTCAGCAAATGTTTTGATCATTGCTACACACTTTACAGCACTACTATTTATTGGCTTTTATCAACCACATAAGTTTTGAAGACCCAACTGAACATTGTATTACTTACAAAATGTAACTTAACAAAGGCAAAAACTGCTGTCAAAAGTTGCTGCAATATTACAAGACTCACCAAAAATAATGACATTATATGTAAATTACCTTCATGACTCATATATGCTAAACTAACTATCTGGAGATAACCCTGAAAATCTAATATATAAAGTCACAAACCACCCAATAACCCTGAATAACACATGGTACAAAAAGGAAAAAGCTTGGTGAAACCCAAATATCTGATTCTTTTTTCACCAGGTAAACTAACCTAAAACAAGAGACCATTTCTATTCTAAGTTCTGATTTAACAGGAATCCACGTGCTCATTTTATTTGGAGATACCTAATAGCATCCCAATAATGGACCAAGAAAAGTAGAGAAAAATAGAAAACTAAATAAAGAACTGAATAAAATATCTAAAGCCAAACTCTGCATCAATGTTAACTTTTAAATGTCATGAGCATGCCTTACAGATTTGGTAAAATACACACTCTTAAGTCTTAACAACTACACCATAAGAACATGGTGAATTTTGAAGGAAATGGGAAATAATCCATTGGAATCAACAAACCAGTCCATTTGGACAAACCATGAAATCCTTTTGGATTCAAAGTGAACATGATCAGTCTAATACTTCCTCTGTAACAGTTTTTAAGTTGCTGTAGCACTCTTGTACAATGACTTATATTCTGTAACAGAGGGAGTAATATACAAGCACAACTTCTGCTTTATGGTGACTTAACAAGAATCTGCACCTGGTGAACTATTTGACGAACCCTAAAGGACACCACAATTTGACCAGAGAACAAACAAGAAAATATTATATGTCATTGCATGATATAATCAATAATGGAGATAATATGATACAAACCCACCCATTATGCTACTTTCTGCAGATTCAACTAAGCTTTTAAATTGCTTTGTTCAAACACATAAACAAATAGAAGACATGGAACAATTGGTTTGCATGGTACTTTAGACTTGTAGAACAGATATTTAGAGAACTCCCAGTGAATAAGATGAATATCAGAAAAGAGAAAGAATAATTAATGGCACAATCCAATCAAAAGTATGCACAGGACAGACCAATTTTTTTGTCATGTCAATCGATAATCTGCACACTTCTTAAACCATCAACTATACACCATTTTTTTTCTTGGTATGTCAACAACTAATCTGCACTCTCGTGATCTCGTGTATTTGGCAATCCCTAACATTGAAATGGATCAAGAAACAAATAAGAAACAACCCTAGACACTATGAGGAGTCTGTTTGCTGACTATTCTTCATATTATATAAATCCTGCCATTTTGAAACCAAGAACTTGTGCAGCTGATCATTTGGCCAATCACCAACAAGATAATGGTCACCATTGACCTAAAAGGGGCCAGGAAACGAGTAATCTCATGCAATCAAGATATGAGATAACTAAACTCAGGAGGTCAAACCTGAATCAGTGAGGTAGCGATACACAACAGCATTGAGGTCTTTTGCCGTGAGTTCCCCAGGATTCAGCCCGGCCATTGGAGCCCACATGAACAAAGCCAATGCTTTCTTGGAGGCTAGAATAGATAGGAGACTTATATAATCTACCATCAAATGATGGGAGCTATGAGGCAAATGTGAACGATTATCTAGACAAAAAGTTCAGCATCAAATAAAATACTTGCGCTCCCTGGAAAAAAAAAGGACAAATACTTGCTAATGACCAATGCCAATACCAGCAAATTTGAGCAACATTGTTCATCCAAACCTGAAAGCCTTGAAAAAAAAATCTGCTTACTTACTTGCTTACCATAGGATAGGACATGCATGTTACCTAGACGCTAGTTGCTCAGGTTGCACGCTATCAGAGTTTCTCTTTGCAAATTTTCAGAATTGACAAGACAATGAAGTAAGATGCTGATGTGAATGGAATTTTGCAAACATTTTGGAAACAGATCGATCCTAGTCAACACAAAGGCAGTTGTTAACTGAACATTATTTGTCTGTTTCAATAACCGTTTCTCTTTAATGGATAATGGTGTAGCTGTTTTCTTCTACCAAGTCAACAGTTCACCACAAACAACTCATTTTCCCACTATTTCTAATTTCTGACCATTGATCTGCTATCTGAATTGTTGATTCGAGTGCATGATGTTTTGTGGGAGCATAGCCTCGTTCTGAAACTGTCGTCTTTGTGACTCTCCATCCATCGCCATCACCATTGTATGTTTGTGTTTTATTCGTGCATCTTTAGTATCTTTTTTACTTTCTGTGTCTTTCAATACATGGTGCTGCACAGTTAATCCTAGCACTATGATGAATTATCAGCAAAAAGGGACAGCTCTGCAGCCTCTGCATGAGAATCAACAGCACAAAGAATTTCATGGTATTATTTCCTTATGTCTACAGATTGTGCTACACATTTTTTTTCAGACCAGGCAATGTTAAAATAGACAAGTAATACTTTCAATTCATGTTTCATGTTTGAGAGTTAGCAGGAATTCAGAGGGGCTGAACTATACAGGAAAAATGCAACTGTCCGATCAATCAATGGCAACGTTTTGTTAGCAAAAAGCAGGGCATAGAAAGGCTAATTTCTCCTTGCACGCATTGATTTTTTTGTCGAGCAAAAAAGCCAACAAAACTACCCCAGACAAAACAATGAAATCAATGAAGAATCCACCATACGACCAACCGAGTAATCAAATTAATCTCAATTTATTCACACCAAGCAGAACAAACCAATGTCAAAATATGGAATTTCCTTTTCTGTATTCGGACTAAACAAGAATTTAATTGACTACATATTCTTTCGAATCCGTAGCAAACAAGTAATGCGATGAATTGACCCCCAAAAAAGAAAGGAATGTGCAGCGGCACAGCACTATCAAAGGAGCACAAACGCATGAGCTCTTCTGCTGTCTCATGCCTAGCAATCCAATACTAAAAAACAAGAAAAGCATCCGCTTTACTCTATACTAATACTGATCAAGAACAACCCTACAAAATACTAATCAAGAACCGCCAAGCTATTTGGTTCCAGTTCATCAGAAGCACGCGTCAGAGCGAATCGACCCAAGAAAGAACCCCCCCAAACTCACAATGCCGCTGCAAACCAAGGCAATATTAGATTCAATTTCATCCCGAGCCTTACAAATGAACAACGCCAAGAACACAACGCGGATGCGTCGCGAGAACCCCTACCCCAAGATCCGGAGCGCGGCCCAGGCAATGTCAAGAACCAAGAAACGCTAACACGGGGGAGGGGGTTCGGGAGGTGGGGAGAATCGACCCAAACCTGGCTCTCCCCAGGAGGTAGATGGACGCGTCGGCGCGGATGTCGCCGGAATTGAGCGGCCGCGGCCGCGGCCGGGGTCCTCCCTCCTCGCCGGACGACGCTACACCGCCGTGTCCCGGCCTCCCGCGCCCTCGCGCAAGAAGCCAACCGCCCTTTCTTGGAGTCCGGCAGAGAGAGGAATGGGAGGAGGAGGAGGAGGCGGGTCAGGTTGGGGTCGGGCCTCTCTCTCTCTCTTGCTCTGGTTTCGACTCGCGGGGGAAGAAGAAGACCTCGAAATCTTTGGGGGTTCTTGATTGGGGATTTGGGGGAAGGGAGGCAGCAACGGGAGGAAGAAGAGGGGAACGAGGCGGGTTTATCTGTGTATCGGGGATTTCTGAGAAGAACAAACTGAACTCACTGGACTGTTTTGGCTGGGCCTTTTGCTCGGCCGAAGGCCCAAGTCCCAGAAAAATATATGGCGGAAATTCCATATACAAAGTTCTATTTCTATTTCTACTTTGCACCTTCAGCTAGTTTTTTAGCGACTTCTCAACATTGATTTAATAATTCATGCCACATGAGATTCCAAAGAGAAGAAATGAAATTATCCCATGACGTCTCGACCGTAGATGTTACGAACAGCTCGTTGTGTTTTGTATCGATGGTTGTCGTGACTGCCGTCGTACTCGCGGAAGGCATGACATATGGCACATGAATATAAGTGAATGATGATAAAACATTGAATCTAATGGTAGGTGAAAAATTGAAAGAGAAACTAAAACATATATAGAAGGTCTTTCATAAAGTGAGCTATAGGGGAGTATAAAAATACCTTATAGGAGTTATTTGGATTTTTCTCAAATATATATTTGCAAAGTCAATCTCTAGTATTGTAGCAAAATCACTGATACTTTCGAAACAGCTAAATGGCGGTTAGCCGTGCCCCTTGTTCCACGTGCGTTAACCATGTGGTGCTTCGGGAGAGGGGTTGAGACGGGTTGCAATGCTGTGTGGGGGCCGGGGGGGCACATGTCGCACAGAGAGTGGGGGAGAGATGGCATCGCACGATTTTCTTTTTCTTTCTTATTTTAGATCCAGTTTTATTGTCCAACGTCGTTTCTCCAGTTTTCTTTTTATCCACCATGTCTAGACCTAAAGTTTATTCGACCAAATTTATATACCAAAAATAACTTTATACACCCTAAAGTTTGTACACAAGTATATAAAGTTTGAACATATATATTTTTATATGAATAATAGTTTTTTTTCAATTCGTTATAAATTATTGTAGGTTCCACGTAGATGCTATGCATGTGGGTCCTTGCGCCTCAAAGACCTACGCCTCCCTAGAGCACCAATTCTCTTCTTCCCCCCTTCTTTCCTCCTCCATAGGGATCCAACGGGTAGGGGATCGAGTCCCCAGCACCCACGCTGAATCTGCCACACTGAATCTGCCCCTGAATATCTACATGGTTATTGGATTTTGCCGCTCAATGTGATCAATGATACAAGCATTTTAGGTGTAATCTTATTTTTTGTAAGGTCCACTTGCCATCTTGTTGAAAGATTCCTCTATTAAATTATATTAACAGAAAATGTCTCATGTAAAATTATATGATATAGTTCTTATATTTAATGTTTAGTGTGATGGTTGCTAAAATAAAAAAATAATTATATGGGTTTAAAGTCCCTCTCATCTCCCTTTATAAGAAATCATGTTGTGTGTAAAAACTATTGAATTGGTATCAAAGAGGCATAAACATTTGGGTATTAGTTATACCTTAATACACCAACTAGTTTTTGCACTAAGGTGATGGAATCAAGTGTATATTGCAACCAAGAAAATTAGTCATGTTTGTATTAGTGTGTTGCATGCATTTGGCTTGAATTGCATGGTTAATTCTCATGCATTAGTTCTGCACTAAAGTGTTGTGGATAAGTGTGGTTTCCTATGGCATTAAGGCCAAATTAACCAAATTTACTATGATCTTGTGAATGTCTCCTATGTATATAGTATATAAGCATATGAGATGTTTTCAACAAGTAAGGTGACATAGTAGAAAAGAACACATCAAAGTACATTGTTCTCTTATCATCAAGGGAACACAAATGGTAAGAAGGAAGAGAGAAGAAGAAATCCGTAGACGTTTCATCATGCAAGGTAGTGACATGTCGCATGGTGTTGGCATGACACATGGTAGGTTGTGCATCCATTTTCTTGGTAAATCAAATTGTGCTAATATGATCCTAATGCTTCCGCTGTCATGACATATTTATTTTGCTTACATCCTCTAGTGGAACCTACAAAGTGTATTATATCTATTTTAGATTTTACTTCAATTATTTTAGCAATTAACGGTGAATCTTTGGCGTCGGTTCCTGATTAGCATTCCTTTGTAATCCAATCCAAAGCTGGCTAATTTTTTTAAGAAATAATGTTAGGAGTTCTCTTCTTTTCTTTGCTAGGAAGGTAAGTAAAGAGTCCACCTGAAAATTATTCTTAGAAACAAAACTTTCAAATTCAAAAGAATTAAAATTCACCTACAGTTATGTGTATACATTTACTACTTAATTTGTGACAACGTGTTTGTAGTTAAAAAGCAGGCCACACTCTAGACCCAAGCTAGCGCTTTAGGCCCTTTGATTTGAAGGAAAATCATATAAATTTTGAAGTATTCCATTTTTATTGGAATTTTTTTCCTTAAACTAGTATTTGAAACAAACGCTTAGACTTTGTGATATCATATGAAATTCCTATGGAATGGGTCGTTGCTAGTAAGTTTTAGAGCAATTTTAATGCAAGGTACAACCGCGTGTCAAAATTCCTATGAGTCTCTTTCCCATCAAATTCCTGTATTTTTCTTACGGTTCAAATAAAACGACCACTCCCAATATTTTTTTTGTGTTTTGCAATTCTCTGTTTTGCACGTGTAATTATGTTAGAATCTTGTGTTTTTCTATTTCTTTATTTTTGCAAAACCACAAATCAAAGGGGTCGATTTTGTGATTGTTGATTTGTTGTTCTTATTTGGCCCATACACCTTTGTGTCAAAATCCTGGCTCCGTCGCGAGTTGTCCACATATAGTTTACTAAATCTATCCTATAGTTTATTAAATGATTGTGTCACAGTCACAAAATAGGCCACATCCAACGGTCTAAACCATCTGTGCTTGGATCAGACGTCCTAGATCGTTCCACGTCACCATCAGCCCTCCCCCCTTACCCCCGCCCGCCTCGTGGTTCAAATTCAACCCATCTCCTCTCTCCCTTTCGCCCACGACACATGCTGCCACACAACCCTACACCAAGCGCCATCGCGCTACAAGAATTTTTCTGTGACTGTCCCGTCCACCCCAACCCCAAATGGCATTGGCGAGCAGCAACCTGCCCCTGTGCCGACGACCGCCTATGACCAGCCGCAACACCTGTTGGAGTGGCTGCAGCCACGCCATCATCCTCCTCCGGGCGCCTTCCTCCCGTCACCGCCGGCCGACACGAGGGAGCCATAGCTCCCTGACCGCATCCCTAGCAATTCTGCCAAGCCGCTCATTGCCACCCCTCTCTCATTCCCCTCCAGCTCCAGCAATATGCCAAGCCTGATGCGCGAGATCCCGAGCTGGCTCTATGTCGGTGGAAGGGAAACCAGATAGGAGTCACACGACGCTGCTGCACAGATCCCACCAGGCGCACAACGCCCGCGGTCGGTTCTTCACCCATAACTGTCGTCGCTGCTGGTGCTAGTGCTGCTGCTGATGGTGGTGATGGTGCGGCGACGACGTGGCGTCAACATCCTTGGCTTTCGTGTTGTTGTCGTGCTCCTCCTCCAGGTGATGGTTGAGGTCCTGGAGGAGGGGGAGCTCGTGACACAGGGATGGTGACGGGGCGCCGAGGAGGCAGTTTCCTTCTCGCCACTGGCATTTGCGGCTAGGAGGCAGTAAGTCTAATATACTCCCTCCGGTTTTTAATGTTTAACACCGTTGACTTTTCAGCGCACGTTTAACCATTCGTTTTGTTCAAAAAATTTATCCAAACATTTATAAATATAAGTCATGCTTAAAATTTCTTTTTAATAAAACAACTCGTAACAAAATAAATAACATTTGGATAAAATTTTGAATAAAACGAATGGTCAAACATTAACTCAAAAGTCAACAACGTCAAACATTAAAACCGAAGGGAGTACCTTTCCAGTGTACCGTTTCTGTATTGATATGTATGTCGTCCTCATGGTTTATCGTACTATGTCAGTTACTCAGCTTGCATAAGTTTTCATAACTCTGTAATGTGATCTACTGTGTACTTATTAGAAGATCAAAGTGCAGAACAGTACCTTACTGTTTAGTCCATTATATTGTTTCTTCAAGTAGGTATCACATTTAGCTTTTTAATAATTCCATAAACAGATGGATCATTTCATTTGCTTCATACAGATGCATATATCTGATATGTGTAAATATAACTATTTCATGTATCATCCACTCTTCCATTTTTCTAAAATGCGATGAAGTATATGAAGCATCCTACAGGTATCTGAAAGCATTGTAAGATCGTTTTTTTATCCTACTTTTACATTGGCTAGTCCTTCCTAATGACAATTCTGCATCAATTGTGTTATTAAGCACAGGCTGAATGCTAATTTCTCAGAAAGATTCCAACCAGAGGTTGCTGTTAGGATTTTGGTGTTGTTTTCTTGCTTGGAACAGGTGATAGGATTGCAGCTTCCTAAGTACACTGAGACAGTGCGGTGCGCTGTACTTGTCCATCAGGAAAATGCGGCAATAGCTTCTTTATTCATCAGGGGGGCTTCTTAAATCGACTCAATGAGTACCGCTCATCTTCTCTTCTCCCCCAGTGCTGCCTCCTCCTACTGGACCCTGTTGTCCCCTCCTCCTCTCATTCACGCATGGGGCTTTTCTCAGCGGATCTAAATGAGTAGAGGTATGGGGAGGTGGAGGAGCAGCACTGGATCCGGTTTTCACCTCACTCGAGTCAGTCTTAAAGGTTCCAAATATCACGTCGGTGGTTGCTTGATGGGAGGGCAAGGAAGGCCGCACAACGTTGATAAGGTGGTGCAGGTGGTGATGCTAGATTTGATGGTGACGGTGGTGGAACCAGCAAGTATTGTGATGCGGCTTCTCCATGTCGTGATTACAACAACACTTGCTAACCGAGGCTGATCATTAGACAACATTGATGAGGCCGACAACTACAAGGTTAGTTTCATGATCTATAATGATGACGACATCTCTCATGATTCTCCACTGATCAACGTTGCACAAGGTCATGACACCATGAGTGCACATGCTAAACAAAGATAGTGCTACCTGTGGAGAATATGGGTATCGGGTATCTACTCGGACCATCTTTAGCCCATGAAAAAGGGGTGTTCTAGAAGATTGATAGAAGGAAGGCAAGGAGGCCCGGCCCATTAATGCCTTGACTCCCACGGTGCAATCTAAGAGATAAGGCATATCCCGAGTCATAAACTCGGAGTTCGTATATGTAAAGAGATAAATCACCCGGTTGGGCCTTGCCTTGTATTCCACGGCAGTCGGCCGATGACTCGGCCTCCTCTCCCTATATAAGGAGGGGTCGAGGACATCGAAACAGACCACTTGATACACCATATTCAATCATACAAACTCGGCGGGATATTTTCTCCGGACTGGATTAGGGTTATTACTCCATCGGAGGGCCTGAACCAGTATAAATCCTCGTGTTTCGTCACGGTCTAGCTTTCGAGTTCGTGCGTAGCCCCATATAGTTTATTGCCGGTCCAAAACACCGACACTACCTACAAGGGGCTATTGACTCGGACAAGAACGAAGCAACTATAACATGAGGTAAATTTATTCTTTAATGACTTTAAATATGCATCTCTTCACAACCATGTACTCTCTAATTGAGGTACATTACTTGTCCTCAGGTTTGAAGCACATGTCAAAGGCAAGTTGGCGACTACTTGATGTTCAAGGAGAGCAAATTGGAGTCGACGTGTTGCTATGCAGATTCTGACTTCCAAGTTCATACTGTTTTCTGTATCATTCAGGGAAGTTCTAATCCAAATGTTATATATGGATGGAAAGTTTATGAAGTCTACTCTCATATGCAACAAACGTCACCTCAATTGAAGTTGTGAGCTAAGAGTTATACATGTTTTAGTGAAGACTGTTACAGGGTTACAAATTTTCAGACTGTGCTTGTTTGAAAGGCCCCCAACCCAACTAGGAGGGTTGTTCCGAGTATAAATAGTACTTGTACACCTATTGAAAATCCTAACCACAAATTGAACTCAGAAAAATAAAGAAGCCAAGTGCTCTTATCCTTAGGGTTGTGCCATAGCTGCCCCTTGAGGATTGGCCTGTTCACTTTGCCGCCAAAAAAAACCTTTCTAAATTTTGGTAAGGTAGTGATGGTGATGTTTAGTTTATTGCCAATACCAAGTTTTGATAAAAGTTAGGAGAGAAAAAACTTCTAGAATTTACCAATATTTAGTAACTTACCAAAATTTTGACAACTCTAAATGTTAGTATGGTTGAAAATGGCTGCAATCTGAACAGCCCCTGAGAGATTTCTCTACCCTTTTGTTCTTGTGTTTCCTTGTGATTTGCAAGAGCTTTGCCTCTACCTTGCATGGTTTAGGTAGGCATTGACCAAATCGTGTGGTTGGGCGAAATCATTTGTCATAATTGGTTGTTCTAGCAGCTGTTGGTGCCATCGATTCTTCGGGTTATACACAGGCCAAGTTATTCCCACGATCCTACGACGAGAAGATCGAGCAACCCCCTACATCATATAATGCTAACCATGTGTTCCATGAAATGCTTGGGAAGAAGTGGTTTATCCCCTATTACAATTTTTCAATTATGTTTCCTGTATTAGGCTTGCACTTTGAACGTGGTCTGATGGCAGTGACTGCCAGTGTGCCAGTGCTGTCAGGGGCGGACCCATGCCTAGGGCAGCTAGGGCTCAAGCCCTAGGCCTGGGATCCAAACTTTATATATATTTCACACAAAATTAAGGAGAAGTGATTAAATGTATAAAAAAAAAGCACATGTAATGGAATTGAGCTCTACTCATAGCTTTAACCTGGTTCCGCCCCTGAGTGCTGTAACAATTATGGTTGGTACCTACATTTATAATCAATGTCTACAGATTTATTTTTTCTGAAATATGGAACCAATGCCTCATATCCAATAGAAGGCAAAATGGAGATACATGTCACGTCCACTATTAAGCGACGAAAGCATAAAAGAATGAAATTACAGAGAAAGGGCAAGCTCTTGTAGAAGGGTAAACCATATTTACAAAAGAGGAAAATGAGGAAGACTTCTATGCATAACATGCCCTGGCCTTATTCAATTGTTTGGTGTTCAACCGTATGTCATGTACTGATATTATTATTATGAATGTGGTGTATGAACTTGTTCAGATTTTTTGTGATTTGATTACTAGCACGATATGATGAAATCAATTGAGATTTTTTTTTCCTGCCATTGCTGAAACATGGGAAATGATTTGACGGAGTGTATTTTATACATGGGAATGTGCACTATTTTTGGAATGAAATGCAATTTTTTTTTGGGTAGAAATGTACTTATTTTTATAGCATAGATTCTAAAGAAAACATCACACTTGAGATAAATGAACATTTTACAAATAAACAAAGGTATTATTGGATAAGATGAATCAAAGTACAAACATTTCTTCTTGTTCAAAGGATTCGAGGGCAACACAATAGCACCAGAATTAAGATTAAACAAAGTTACCATATGATTGACTAAATATTGTCCTGAAATACAGTGTTTTAACAGCAACATGAAAAGAACCAAAGGGTTCATGTTTAACTAATTTCGGTAGTGTTCTGTTCTAGTAGTTGATAAAAACTGCCATTGCTTTACATTGGTTTTCCGTCAAGAGTTGTTTTTCATCTTATGAGTTGCTGGTGGGAAAATGGCCAACAACAATTCATAGTGGCCATTTTTATTGATGAAGACAAAGGAATTAGGAAGGAAAGAGGAACAAACCTGTGTGGTGGTGAAAATGTTGCCTGTCAGGTAAAAGATGGACTGATCCAGTGATAATATAATTCATGATCTGTCAGAGAAATTGTGGTACTAACAGAGTGGCCACCAAATCAATGTTGCATATCTGCATGACTTGAACAAGAGAGAAATAAATATATGTATATGCATATTCTTACAAAGTCGCACCTTAATTACCAAAAAGTATAGATAAAACCTAACCCTTCATTTTGCAAAGGGTAATGTAGTCACATTGGATAGATATCCAATGCTATTAATTTGATTCACCTAGGTCAGTTGTACAACAGTGCATCAGCGGCAAAGTAAGCCCATGTCATCGTACAACAGTGCATCAGGGGCAAAGTAAGCCCATGTCATTGTGTAGCCATGGTTACATCACATGAAAACACATAAATACATGATGCATCACCAAATAGGTATATCACATAGACCATCAAATTATTCCAAAGCTCTCTATTCTACTCCCTTCGTCCTGAAATGCAGGGGATACAACAATTCAAAATTTGTCTCTATATATAAACGATTTAGAGTACTACTAGCGCAAGTCTTTCATCCCGGTGCTTAATCACTCCTAAATCCTCTTCTACGTTTGAGGATGGAGAGAATACCCGTCCGCAAATATAAGACTTTTTAGATGGATAAGTGGTTTTTTTTTGTCAGATTCATAGTACTGTGTCACGTCCATCTAAAATGTGGACGGAGCTAGTACTATATTTCTTCTCCGTCTATCCTCTCCCTTGGCCTAGAGAGAGACTGCATCCCTTTCCTTCAATAGCTCTTTAGGTAGCATTAACTTGCGGCACCTAAACCCCTCACACCATCTTCTTTTATTTTTACAGTACTCATCGTGAGACTGATGTCACAACCTTGCCTCCAGATACATACTTATGTATCAAGTTACATCACAGATTTTATGTGATGAGTATGTAAAATAAAGTAATTAGACCAACCTTTTGTTTGTTGTTGATATTCTTTTTTCTAATTTACATTGGAATTTGGGAGATAGACTTGGATTAAAAAGTTTCTTGAATGCCTTCACTATCGTTTACTTAAATATGGCAAGAGCAACACTACCCAGTCCCAATACCTGCAGAGGGAGTATCAGGGCCTCATCATTTGGCAATTGGATTATAATCCAGTGCCAAATTTCGAATTTTCAAAGTTAATTTTGAAATTAATTCTAGGGTTTTTCCATCATAGTTTTTTCTAGGTGTGTCTGGGCCTCATCGTTTGGCCATTTTGGCTAAATTGCTGAAATTGTATATTCATTAATAAAAAATTAATTTAATCGTGAAATTTTTACATATGTGTTGTTCATGGTTTAAAAGACACCTAGAAAAAGCTACTACATCCGTCCCTAAATGTTTGATGCCGTTGACTTTTTAACACACGTTTGACTGTTCATTTTATTCAAAAAATTATATGAAATATATAAAACGATTTATGTGGATAAAAGTTTAGTTAATAACGAATCAAATGATATGAATAAGATGAAAGTTCAAACATATGTAAAAAAGTTAACGGCGTCAAACATTTAGGGACGGAGGTAGTATGATGGAAAAACCCTAAAATTAATTTCAAAATTAATTTTGAAAATTTAAAATTTGGCATTGGATTATAATCCAATTGTCAAACGATTATGCCCCTAAACAAATCCATTTCCTTTTATATGAAAGAATATATATGGTCAGAACCCCGAATTAATTATTGGTTACGTAGAATTGATCAAAAGCTTACATGTATGTTGCAGGAGAAACAAACTGTGGTTGGCTTATAGACTCAGCCCTGTAAACTAGTAATTCTCAACCAGCAAGCGACGAGGATTTGGATTTTGGAATGCTAAAAAAGGTAGTAAATCCCAAGTTGTCGCGCGCATTAAGATACTCGATACATAAGGAAGTAGGAGTTGGATTTTGGAAGGAAAACTGAACGAACCTTGGACACAAGAGTGATCCAGCTCCTGCAGCATGAGCTGCCCCGACACGTTAAGAAATGCGGAGTGGTCCGGCACTCCGGCTGGATAGGAGGAGGGCGGCGGCGATCCCGCCTGGACTGGAGGCGTGCCTGAGCACGGAATTGTGGATAGGGAAAGGAGAAACCGGCCCGAGTTGGTGCGTTGCCCTCCAAACAGCCAGAAATTTCACTATTGCCCCTCGGCAACAATAAGGGGCATATTCCGATTATTATTTAGGGAGGTGGGTGTCTGTCTCCCCTTCTCCCTGCAGCCGAAGAATCGCCAACCCAGATATATCCCGCAAGCCGTAAGCGCCCTGCAACCGATCCGTTCTAGATGTCGGCGCCGGCGGGTGCGGACAGCAGCGAGCCGCCGAAGAAGCAGAGGGCGATCGACCCCATCGCGCCGACCGACCACCCATGGAATCTTCCTGCGGAAGTCGGTCTCCTCCACTGCTCCTGCCGCCCAGGTACTATACTACTACTAGTTCGTAAAAATCCAACCTTTTTCTTCCTTCTCCACTGCTTGCTTGGTATGGTCGTCGACTCGTCGCTGGGACTGAATTTAATTAATTAAATTTCAGAGAATAAAGTGTTGGTGATACCCCGGGAGGCGAACCTTCCCATGAACGCAGAAGCTAGAAGGGTCGTTGCGCGGGTCTCCCAAGCGGTCGTCGGCGTGGCCTCCATTGACGGTTTGGTCTCTCTTTTTTTCTTCTTCTTTTCTCTCCTACGAACTAGTACACGCTTGACATTTATTCCCTAGCCTGCAATGCACTTCGATTCGTCAAAAATAAAGTTTTGCCTAACGAAAAAAATGCCACGCTTTGTACTAACCATATGACTCTTGATTCCACAGAAATACATACGATTAAGCACTTTCTATATTGGACACATTGAAATTAGTCATTTTGACAAGGTTTACATACACCTTTTTAACGAGATACCTACCCTGAAAATTCTAAGCTGTTAATGATACGACCATGACGTAGTAGTAAGTAGGTTTTGTTGTTTTTTGTATGTTTTTCCTCCTAATGTATAAATATATTGTGTCTTGTAGTTGACGGTGATCAACTGTGGAGAGCTTCGGGATTTGTTATAGAGTTTGATAAGTCTAGTATGATTGGAACAGTGATTTCATCTGCAACTATAGCTTTTCCTGATCCTGGTTTTCCTGACATTGAAAAGGTAACACCTTTTTTCACTAATTCAAATTTGTGTATTTGTGTGTTACTAACTTTGATACAAAACTTATTGTAGATAAAGATCTATCTATTTGATGGTGTCTCTTACGATGCCACCATAATAGCTTGTGATCATCACTGGAATCTGTTAGCTTTGTCCGTTTTGTTTGACCGTGTTATCAAACCCATCAAGATGGTGGAAATCAGTGAGAGTAGAGACAAAATGGATGCTTATCATGGTGTAGCAATGCTGCAGCCTCACTCAACCAGTTACAAGCTTTGTCCTGGTGACACAATTATCGGACTTGGTCGAAAATCTGAAGAGCCCTTCGGGCTTCAAGGGAATCGTGGAGTTTATAGGTATTATAACTGCTATCTAGTTTCTTACCAGGAAATTCAGATTTGAGTTAATATTTACAAGTGAAAAAAATCAACGGATGTTTTTGGTGGCATCTCTCTGTTTGCCAACCCTTTGTGATAATGTGTGGCATGCCACATACTTTTTGTGGCTAAGAGATCTTTTCCACTGGTTAGTTAAAATTTTACAAGTTGTGTTTACAGCAAGTTGTGTGTTATGTTATTATTTTTTTCACCTACCAAAAGTGTGACAATAACACTAGTCTAGGTTGAGCAAACTTATTTTGCAGAAGGTGTGCAAAACTGTTGCTATGGACTAAACCCAAATATTGGAGTTTGAAGAGGCGTAAGCCATTTTATATAAGTATCTTGTAAAGGAGGATTATATAAGAAATATTCAAGACTTGAAGGAAGAAACTGAATTGCAACCAAAATGGTACAACAACTAGTGTGCTGGAAGGATAATTATTTCCTTTATATATGGATCTTGGCACACCTAAATTGATAGGACTTAAAGAACCTAAATTACAACCAAAATATTACGACAAATTGGTGGGCTGAAAGAATAGTTATTTTCTTTGTACATAGTTGATTACTATCGGTAAGGTAGAAGGCATTTTCAACAAAATAATGGCATTTCTTTCCTTGTCGTTTTCTTTATTACTAGTGTTGAACGCTGGGCTGACCTACCTCTGATTTGTCAAGAAATGCAGAGAGCAACGTTTATAAATACATATGTAAGTTTATCTCTAATTTCTTCATTGTCCTAAAAATAAATATATTAGTAGATCACTGCATAATACTGTTGACTTGTTATTTCCTTATAGACTGCAGTAGGAGGTCCAGCTATAAACAAAAAGGGGAATGCCATTGGAATGCTTTTCCATAGTTTGAGTTTTACTCCTTTCTTGCCATCAAACATCATTTTGAAATGGTTGGAGTACTTTAAGACAACCGGGTATGTTTTATGTTCTCTCTTTGGATACTGGATAAAATTGAGAAACTTCGTACTTACTACATGTTCTTCCGTGTGACTTAGCCACTTTATCATAGGGCTGCTCTGTTATCTTTTGAAAATTCATAGTTTCATACAGATTTAGTGGCAATTCTCTTGCTTTATCACCACTTTCTTTCACAGAAAGTATTGTCGACCAGTTATCAAGTTTGTGGGGTGTAATTTGCATAATGCGCGGTCTTCACGCTGGGTGAAAGTTCCAGCTTCTTTGCATGAAGGATTAGATGGGATTCTTGTTGAACTGGTACTTGCACTATCACAATAAACGATATTAGTGATATATTTAATATAGTCCTAATTATTATCTTGATACTAATTTTCAACTAGGCATCTAGAGAGGTTTTATCAGCAGGGTTACAGGAAAAAGACCTCATTATTGAATGCAATAGGAAGCGTGTTGCTACGAATTTACAGGTACCAGCAAATTTACTATTATTAAAGTTTGACCATCAAGGCTGAGAACATGTGTAACTGTTTCTTTTTTCACTTTGCATTCATTTGTATTTTGTTTCTATTCTTGCTATAGCTGTTTGAAGTGTTGGCTGAGAATATTGGGAAAATGGTGGAGGTAACTATAATTAAGGCTGAGAACAGCAATAGGCATTCAGTATATCTTCCTGTGGAGGAAGTTGAGGAGAAATGCTTCTACGAGTAATCACCCCCACCCTGCCCAAAAAAGTTTTTTTTTCTTAATCTTATGCTCTATTTTCTTCATGTACTCACTAATCCAAATGTATCAGGTGGCCAATCGCAAATTACTATTAGGATGGATGCATTCTAAAAGTCTAGCTGTTGGGGGCGGACCTGACTATAATTTGGAGCTACTGATAATGTTTGGCCTTTGCTGGATTTTTGTTTATTTATCCGGTGCAATCGAAGATGCTGCAATATTTCTTTATGTCTAGATTTAGGGCACATCTGAAAGAGACGGTATAAACATTATTGTAGGAGCTTGAGATGACACTAATGCTATTATGGCAGCGTGCCATAGCACTGTTTATGCCAGGCTGCCTATTTTATTCTGGGTTAGATCAGAAATGGCTGATTTACGCAATCACGCACGAGGACGGGCTATCTCCACGCGAATGGATCGGCCCGGTACCATCTATCCCTCTCTATTCAACGCAAGATTCTTTTCTTTTCCATGCCCTTTTCCCTACATCTGGGCCTGCAGAATTTGTTTCGTTGGCTCGGCCCATACAAGCATGTGTTTTTAATTTCTTCTTTATATGTATAAAGTTTCTATTCCAAATATTGAATGGACAGGTTTTATACCAAGTAATTATATATAAAAAGTTTTGATATTTCTCGTAATTATATACTTTTGTATTTGTATTTTGTATGTATAAAGTATACATTGAATACTAGAATTTATACTTTAATGGAAAGTTGGACAAAATATATAAACTTTGCATGTAGGTTGCAGGTTTCTTGATCTCATGGGGTGACCTGCGCTCCAGAACCATGCCGCTCAAGTCATTAGATAGGCGGGTCCACTTATACTTTTGTCCTTGTTTGTGTAAAAGGGTTAACCGTGGACAAGGCCTTATATTTTGGCTCCATTGTTGCTAAACTAGCAAGGTGATACTAATAGGTACACATAACACACATGAGCCAAACAGACCTCATTGGGCCGGGAACATATACACACCCTCAAAGGACCCTACGTCCTGTTGGTCAACCATACCCCCGCTTGGGTAAACAACCAGAAATGTTCCCCCTCTTAGCCACATCCATGTGTCTAGGTCTGGTCCATGTGCTATGCCATGTCCCTCTAGGGCTCATGCACGCCCAAGCCCATCAAATGGGTGGGCTCACACTTTCGACCTCGCTTCGTGTAAAAGGGTTAACCCGTAAATGGTATGGTTAGAGGTGCAAGGCTTTATATGTTGGTTGTATTGTTGCTAAAATAGCGAGGTGATACTAATCAGGTGTATACAACACACACATGCCACACAGACCTCATCCTTATTGGGCTAGGATGTTACACTTCATTTGAAGAGAGGGTGAGGCTAATGGGCCAAGATTTGATCTCCTTACCTCGAACATGGGCTGACCCATCTCACTTCCCTTCGGCTGCTCTTGTTCAGCCTGGTCATGCAGGACACGACTAATACACGAGCGTGCGTGGTGACACTGTGAATAGATCAGGCCCGTATAGGCCCACGAGCCCACGCCGGCGACAACTCCTCCAACGACCTCCTCTAGTGTATGTGGCCACTGGCGACCTCGTCCAGTTAAGCTCCGCGCCTCTCCCCAATCCCCACTGTCGATGCGTGTGCTTGACACGCAATCCCGGGGACCCCCTTTTTGTTCCGCACAAGGGTGCGGTAGACCAAGGCCTGAGTTAAGGGGAAGAAGAAGGTGGACAGGAAGGAAAATCCTGCTAAGCACACAAGACACCAAGATTTATATAGGTTCGGGCCGCTGGGGAAGCGTAATACCCTACTCTTGTTCTTGTCGTTGATATGGTGGATGAGAGATTATAAGGATTGGGAGGGGTTGGAGCGAATGACTAAGGCTAGCTGCTAAGGATTCACAAGGATTGAATCAAAGTTTCTTCAGAGATCGAACCCCTCTATAATGGACTTGGGCCTCCTTTTATAGTACAAGGGGACACCACAATAGTCTTGGATTTTCCAACTCTACTGCTAACATCGTGGGAGCGGCTCCTACTTTGTCTTGTCAGGGGTCTCGCCCCGTTCCTGCCCACGTCGCAGGAGTTGGTGAAGAAAAACAGGCAGTGAGGCCATCATACTGCTGACCGGGGGTGTGGTCAACCTACCTATCTCCAGTGGGGCCTACCTGTCAGCAGGGCACCAACTGGGTTAGGGGTGACGCCAAGCACCTAGCTCTCACCCTCTCTCCCATGCAACCGATCAACGCATTAAATGCGACGGTGACCGGGCATGGCGAGAGGCGCGCGTCTATGACTGCGCGGTCAATTCGCGGTCACAGGCTGAAGACTTTCTTCCCTCTTCCCTCGAAACGGGCGTAAAGGGTGATGATGAGGAGCTGACAGTCGTGCCTCACATCAAATTAAATGCGAGGGGCAGGCGTCAGGCCTCTCTTATGAACATTAAATGCGGTAGTTGGCGGTTGATCTTGTTCCCCGCACTTCCCCCAGCAGAGAGAAGTGTGGATTGGGAACGTAGGGCGTGTCATGATCATACACGTGGCACACTGCGTGCGAGTCTCTCGTGTCGCGGGGGTTAGGGTGGCCCCACCTTCTCCCGCGACGTGTGGCCTCCATGTAAGCCTCCGGACGCACCCTCCTCAGGGGCGTGCCACGTGGCTTCGGGTGGCCCGAACCCCTTCTACGGGACGCGGCCTCCCCGCAGGCTTCCGGGCGCGCCCCCCTCAAGGGCGTGCCATGTGGCCTCGGATGGCCCAAACCCCTTCTGCGGGGTGTGGCCTCCCCGCAGGCCTCCGGGCGCGCCCTCCTCAGGGGCGTGCCACGTGGCCTCGGGTGGCCTGAACCCCTTCTGCGGGGTGTGGCCTCCTTGCCGGACCCTGAGTCCGACCTCTCCGAGGGGCGCGTCGCGTGGGTCCGAGTGGTCATAATCCTTGTGCACAAGTCTAGGGTGGATTAGGCTACCGCGATCACCTAGCCCCTTATGTTTGGGCAAGGCATCGGGCTGCCTCGACTCCTCCCTCGGACGCGGACCTCTAGGTGCCAAACCAAGTTTAGCCTCCTGTGGGTACCCCTATATCCATATCACCGACACCCACCCTCCCCCACCTCTGGCGACCAGCGATTTTGCTGCCGTCTACAACCTTGTCCTTCTAACTAGTCGGCAATGAGATTCCCCTGCCACCGGCCCTGCTCATTGCCCTCTTTCGACCCTACGACTCCTGTGGTGGCGGCGCCGCTTCAATTCGCTACCCACCCCTCTGCCGCCTCCATAGCATTCCTCTAAGCCCAACCCCCCTCTCCCCTTCACTAGTGTCCCCTCCCCCACCCGAACGCTAAATACAATTCCGGTGGACTACGGTGGAGGGGAGGGCGAGTCCCATAGAGGCTAAGCGAGGCCCACCGGTTGCGAGGCCCGTCCCCTTGTGCATGGGCACAGAGTAGCCAATTCGGGTCGTGCAGCTTCTGGCCTACGAGGCCATGACCACTCTTGCTGGGCCAGAGACCCCTTCATGTGGATTACCAGTTTGTTTGATTTCTGCAGTGAAGGAAGCACAACCAACAGCTAGAGGGTTGTTTTGTAATGTAAACGGCTCGCCCCCGTTCTGTTCTCCTTTGCGACCATCAGAGCTCCAGTCCCATTGGGCTTCTTAATTCATTGAACACCACATCCCAAGTCACATGCATTGATGCATACGCTTAGTGACGAGATTGTAGACACGATATCCCTTTGTTCCAGCTTTATAGCCGACAAACATCATCAGGCAGCTTCAATCAACAATTTTGGGCAGATGTGGCTTCACATTCTTCAAATGGGCAATAGAGTCGAAAGTACGCAGGTGATCAACCGCCGGTTTTCTCCCACACCACGCCTCATATGGTGTCATCCCGTCGACGTTGCATGTTGGCGCCCTATTGAGAATGTACACCTCCTTGCCCCAAAAGCATCATGGCAGGTTCTTCGCCTTCATCATGCTGCGTGCCGTAGCGACCACCGTCTGATTTATACCATTCTGCTATGGGGAATAGGGGGCAGTGAGCTGGCGATGCACCCCCTATTCCACACAGTACTCTCCACACTCCCCCAAGGTGAATTCTCCACCACGGTCAGTGCGCAGCCTGCGCCCTGATTCCAATTCAGCGGCGGCCAGGAAATTCTTGATCGCCTGGGCCGCTCGATCCTTGGTGGCGAGAAGACGAAGCCACATATAGCGACTCCTTTCATCAACCAAAAGAAGGAAATAATGATTCCCAGTGGGCTTTGTTGGACAGATCGGGCTGCAAATGTCACCGTGCACTAGCTCGAGCATCTCGTCGGCGCTGTGCTGCGCCTGTTCTGGGAACGACATACGCCTCTGTTTCCAAGCGAGGCATGCGTCGCAAACCTGTTCGGCATGTTCCACCATCTGGTGCTGGCCCATCTTCCGCAAGGCCTGAAAGTTTAGGTGGACAAACCTGCGTGTCGAGCTCAGTGAAGAGGCCGCGTGATCCCGCCATGTGGTTGGTGGCGCCAATGTCGATGTATCAACAGCGATCATCACGCCCCGCCTCGCCGTCGAGCTGCACCAGCATCTTTTCCTCAACGAGAAACAAACTCGTGTTCTCTGGTTCACTACCGGCTTCCTTGCTGGCGGCCGCGTTAATGTGCCGACCACGGCGCCGATTGCCTCCCTTGCCACCGCTACTGGACGTCTCTCCTTGGCGTCCCTTCATCCGCGCAGTCCATTCCTCCTCAGCGAGAAGTAATTTTCCACCAGATTCACAACCGTTGCTGCTCGCTGAGGCGCCAGCCTCGGCCATGCGCAGCCTCCTGGTTACATCTTCAACCGATAGTGTGGAGATATCCAACAATGTTTCAATTGAAATAACGAGTTGATGATACTCACTCTGTTTTTAAATATTTGACACCGTTGATTTTTCTACACATATTTGACCGTTCGTCTTATTCAAATACGACTTACTTAGCTAGCCTAACCTCACGTCGAACACCTTGAGTGCACAGAAAAACACCTGGACAATGAGTAGTATGCGAACACAAGAGTTTTTGGTGTCGTATCGTATTACCGGCTTTTCTGTTTATCTCCTTTATTTATACTTGAGTAAAATGCACCAGCGGTCCTTAAACTTGTCTGGAGGTTTTAGTTAGGTCCACGAACTTGCAAAGCGCACATCAAGGTCCCTAAACTTGATTTATTGTATTATCCCGGTCCAAAACCGTGTTTGACCGTGGTCTTTCTTATATACGTGGCACGCCATGTGGACGGGAAAGTCAAATCTAAACTTACATGTATGTGTATGTATCTTTCTAGCCGTTGGATTGTTTTCTGCGATTTGTGCGATCGTTTACGTTAACTCCCCGTTCCGTTATGTACACGTACGGGTCTCGGTTATAAATATTATTTCTTTTCTGACAACCGGCGGCAGCAACCATGTATCCGGGAGTAGTTCACATTGCAGTGCCACCTCACACCCCTTACTCTCTCAGTCCATTCTAGGCTTTTCCCCTCTTCTTCCTGTAGCGAAAAAACACCGGCGCTGAGGTTTCACGCGTCCATGGCAGCCATGCCAGAGTTGAAGTGTGCATGCTGGGTCCCGGCTGGATTCATTGTTTCGAACACGGACAGGAAGTTCCCCTTTGAGGATTCCAGTATTTGGTTTAACTGAAATGTGATTTTTTGTTGAAGGACCGTCGTTGTTTTCTCTGGATATGGGAGGATCTCCTAATGGAATATTTCGACATGATGGTGGAGCATGCCATCGCTGAGAGGGAAGATATCATGGCCGAAGAGAACTCTTTTCTCCGCAAGGCTTTTGATGATCAAAAACAAGAGCTCAAGATGGCCAAACACAAGATTGACGAACTTCAGCTGGAGCGCGATGCCTGTGTTCAGGAGATGGCGGCGCTGAGGCTTGAGGTGGAGGATATTAGGATCGATCTCCACAGGGCCAGACTTCTCCGATCGAAGATCACAGGCTTATTTATCTTCCTCACCATCTACCTGCTATATGCTGCTTATTTTAAATAAGCTTCCATTTGGTGGTTAATTAGGATGACTTGTTCAGTATTTTAGACGCTAAGTGTACTGTGACCGCATCCACCAGGACCTTGAGACATTACTGCGGCCATCAGCGATTGGAAACCTGCATTCTCGTCCATGGTGGGGAGAAAGTAAAAAGGGAGGAAGAAAGAGGATAATGGGTAGAAGAAGAACAGGGAGGAAGAAGATGGTTGATGTCCATCTGCCGTAGTAGTATGTCCATCTGCCGTAGTAGTACAGACCACCCACGCCGCGCAATAGAAATAAAAAATTGATTGGTAGCAAAGAGTGGTGAGAAACCCAAGGTGTACATAATGTACTTTCTGTCAGAACCAATACAGCAAGGGCAGTGAGGCCAACAGAATACTTCACGGCAACATTTGACGGGCTAACGGAACGCATATCTTGAAAAAAGAATCAACGGCTAGATGAATGCATGTACATACCTGTAAGTGCTGAAAATCCGCCCTCCATATATGGACGGTGACATAATTTTTTTCCTCCCTTATTCCTTCTTTTTTCTCCCTTCTTCTCTTTTTTTTGTCTCCCGCGCCTCCGCCGGTCGACGCGGCGGTGCCCTAGCCCGCCAATTCCGAGTCCACACCAGCACACCGCCGGCGAGCCCATCCAACACCTCGGCTGCTCGTCGTTGTCCACCTTCACTCCATCAGCCAAACAACAGCAGCAGCAAGTCAAATCCAGTGCCCAAATCCAAGCAGCAGCAAGCAGCCAATCCAAAATCCAAATCTAACAAGGCAGCACGAGAAGTAGCTGCCATAGACATCAAGCTACCTTACCCTTGGCTCGTCGTAGTCGCACGCCGCGGATTTGCTCACCGCGTGGTACGGCTGCTCCCTAGTTGCGCTATCAGCGCCAGCGTCCGCCTGTTGCCGATTTCCTCGTCGTCTTCAAGCTCATCGCAGCCGGCCGTTGTTGTCGTCCATCACCACCGCTGGCCGTCTTTGCCAATCTCTTTCCTCACCAAGCTCAGCGGACTCTCCTTCTCTGTCGACCTGAGCTGAGGGTCGTGGCGGCCCTCAGCGCCATCAACGCCGCTGTCTTCCTCTTTGCGCGCTCGCCTCCGGCACAGCGGCTCAGCAAAACCGCGGCAGTGGTGGCGCCCATGGCATGCGGTGGCTCGGTTGTGCCGAATAAAAAAGAGAAGAAGCCATGTCATCGTCCACGTGACATGCCACGTAGACAAGACCACGGTCAAACACGGTTTTGGACCGGGATGATACAATAAATCAAGTTTAGAGATTTTGATGTACGCTTCGCAAGTTCGTGGACCTAACTGAAACCTCCTGACAAGTTTAAGGACTGCTGGTGCATTTTACTCTTTATACTTCTAATACATCTATACTTTCTATAAAAATAAGAGGTGTTTCTATTCTGTTGGCTTATTTCCACCCCGATATAGCGATCACTTGCCTTCCGTTGTCGCACTGTGCGTCAGATTCTTCCGGCGCTATGGCCCGGTTTGGTTTGTGACCAATGTTAGCCTTACCAAAATTTGGCATGCCAAAATTTGGCAAGTTTTGACATGCCAAATTTTGATAAGGCCACCATGTGTTTGGTTAGAAACCAATATAGCCTAATTTTACTATTGAAATGACCTTCCCAAGACGCTTGGCAACGGAGAGTCCCCTGGACAGAAAGACAATAAGGAGTCTCCAAGGCTGACGTCGACGCTGATGTGAAGAACACCGAGCGGCAATAACACTCATCTCTAGCGAGCGGCTGCCGTTGTGCCAGGAAGCCGTGCACTGCAATACATATTTCGCCGGAGGTACCGAGGCAGCAGAGCAGTAGCCAGTAGAGTTGGAAGCCATTCTTGATCGGCAACTAAATACATCTGGTTTGCACGTTGATTGAAAACAGAAAAATTGCCCCTTTTTTCCTTGGGATTGATTTCTTTTCTTTGTCAGAATGATTATAGTGACAGTGAGCAATAAATTTCTGATAAAAAGGGAAGTTGAAACAGCTACTTTGTGTGTTAGTCATGGTCATATTTATTGGAGGAAATTGGAAGCAACTCATGAACAAAATAGGAAATAGGCATCGTAATTTAGATTTGTCAGGTTGACAGTGACGACGGAATTGAATCAAATTTACATACTTTACGACAATGTAGTTTCTCTTGTGCATCCTTGTAGTACAAATGCTGACCTGAATAAACAATATTTCTCACCACTGCATATATCTGATCTTAGGATTCTTTGTTTAAACTGAACTAATCTCAGTTTCCTTCAAGAGCTGGCCAAGAAAGGCGTGTTGGCGGAAACATTTGTGTTGATGCATGGTTGCATGGTGTGCAGAGTTAGCATGCGTAATTATTGAATTAATTTGTAGAGGGCACCGGGAGCAACTTTTTATGTTGTAAATATATACTAGTTTTGGTGAATACAGAGAAATCTAGAAGGTTACTACATTGTACAATACTTTCGACTGCTCAACCAGTGCTCTCTATATGTATTAACATGATGATACTAGACAACACATGCTTCTCCTCGTTGCTTTACTGTAAGAAAATAAAATCATGTGAATTTGTAGTATCTTAATCAAATACTCAGCATCTATACATACCTTTAAATTTACTAGCTCTCGCCCGTCTAGCTGTCGCCCGTTACAATGCACGGACATTTTTACTAAATCAAACTACGACATGCACGCCATGAATCGAATCCAAGGCATACGACTCGGACGCACTGGCTTCGCCTCCACGCGGGGTGCGCTGGACCAGTTCAGCTTGAACGAAATAACAGGAAGAAGCTAAGAAACTCCTAACGAACAGGGAATCCAAAGGAAATATTAACTAACAAATAGATTAACACACGCAGGATCACAGCTAAGTCAACAAACACACGATCGAACGAACCACAAGAGAAGATGGCAGATTCACCGGATACCACCGTTACCGTTAGCTTATAGGAGTATAAATATGTAGTATTCTCACACTCCATGTTAAATCTATAATTTGGTAATTAACTTTATGTTAAATCTAGATTTGTGAAAATTTGATCAAAATATATGCTGTTTTGCATAATTTACTCTTAATATCTCGACTACGAGTCTATCTCTTTTCGAGGCACTACATATTGTCAGTTAATAAAGTCTTATTGTGGGCTCGTGGCACCCAGCGAACAACAGGTATACTGAGGGAAAAAAATTTGATGAACACCGGGCGCAAATATATTATTATCTCTTGACTACAGGTATATTATTATCTCTTGGTGGACTGGGCATTGATCAAACGGATCGCTCGCATGGCTCTGGAATGGTGCGAGACTGCCAGAGCCAAGAGGACGCGCAGCACATGCTCATCCCGAGTATAATCCATTCAGTGTCCAACACGACCATCACATACTATTGGAGGAGTGGATCCATACACACATAAATAGCCACTCGTCGTCAATGTGTCCAGGATCACGGTTGACACATTCTGATATAATAACCAGAATGCCGAGTAGCGAGATCAAGAGATAATAATATAGCTTACCAGTTTACTACGTCATATGCCCGTCGACCACGAAGACGGCGACAAAAAAAAAAGGTATACACCAGTGACTCGAACTAAAGCGCTATCCTCAATTATCTCAATAGATAAAAACCCGTTACCTATGCTTAGCTAGTCCCTAGGATTACGACTAGCCTCATACTTTCGTCACAAGCAATTAGAACATCATCACAAGTGCATAAAAAGGAGTAAAGTACAACAAGGTACATAGCTAGTCTAACCTGCAACAGATAGTTAGTGGATGTTAAGTCAAAAGATAGAGCTACCCCGGGTCCATTATGCCATATTGGTTAATGCACGTGACCTAAAGTGAAGTTTAATAAGAAAAAAGACAAAGTATACAACTATGCATTCTAAGCATTTAACTGATAATAAAGCATATTAATATGGTACACCATATACATGTGTTTTGTAAGTTTAGAAATATAAAAGAAAACCTTTTTCGTTGATGGTGTTGTAGTTGTAAAAGAAGCATAAGCATCTTTCGTACTCCCTCTGTCCCATATTATAAGGGATTTAGGGTTTTTGACTGTAATATTTGACTGCTCGTCTTATTTTTTTAAAAAATATTCTTTATTTTATTTATTATTTACTTTGTTATCTAATGCACTTTAAGTATGACTTATCAATTTTTATGTTTGCACTAAATTTTTGAATAAGACGAATGTTGATTTTTACACATGAATAGTCCAAATCCCATATACTATGGGACGAAGGGAGTACATAAATATTATATATAGAAAAATATCTAGTTGTATAATTTGATAAGAAATTAAAACGAAGATCATGTGAAATATCAACATGCATGCGATGATTTCTACATGCTTAAAATGAGAACTGATCACCGTTGACGTGAATGACGGCTTGCTTGTGCTCACCTTATACCGTATAACAGTTGGCTGACTTAGACCCTGTTTGGATGATTTTTTTAAGTCCTATCATATCAGATGTTTGGACACTAATTAAAAGTATTAAATATAGGCTATTAGTAAAACTCACCTCATATTTTGGACTATTTCACGGGACGAATCTATTAAGTCTAATTAGTCCATGATTAGCGAATGTGATGCTACAGTAAATATTTGCTAATCGTAGATTAATTAGGCTTTAAAAAATTGTCTCACGAATTAGTCTTTATTTATGCAATTAATTTTATTATCAGTCTATATTTAATACTTCTAATTGATGTGCGAATATCCGATGTGACATGAAATGAAAAAAGTCTCTAGATCCAAACAACCTCTTAGTATAGCTGCTAATACGTCATTACTTACATAATTACGTGATTTGCTAAGTAGTATATACTCGGTACAGAGATTAACAACATGTTGGGGGTGACCAAGCCACTGCCCGCCACCCCTGCAGCCCATATACTTGGAAAGAAAAGAAAAAGAATAATTGCATAGAGCTTTAAAAAAAAACCTATTGAAAAAAGAAGAAGCAAATACTACTACTCAATTTTCTCCGCTGTAGGCTGGCAGCTGGCTAGAGTGAATTCAGATCATCATCGGTCACTCAAATGCATGTGACCAATGTGTGACCGTCGTCCGTCGAGTATAGGATGCATGTGACCAATGTGTGACCGTCGAGTAGGAGTAGGCTTTTGACTTAGTACTATACTGGTAGCTCGTTACTCACTGACTCCGCCGTACCGTATGGTGTTCGCCTTTTTACTTAAACTCTATACTAGTAGCTCGTTACTCTCACCGACTCCGCCGTACCGTATGGTGCCGTGCTTTCTTGGTGTTGGCCTTTTGTTTTTGACTTGACTCCACGGTACTATCCTAGCTCGTGACTCACTGACTCCGCCGGTGATGACTGCCATACGAGTGACGAGGCGACTGGGTGGTGGGAGGGCGAGAGCCAAGAGGCTCCTGGTGGTGAGAGGAGAACGAGAGAGAGAGCTGAGAGGTGAGTGGAGGACGAGAGAGCCGAGAGGCTCCTGGGTCCTGGCTCCTACTATTGGACTACTTTACTACTTTCCCCTTATTTGCAACCGGCCGAAATCGAATAGGCCGGGAGCGAATTTCTTTGAGAAATATTATCTTTTTAATGTAAAATTATAAAAATAGAAGTTGAGTGGGGGAAATTGCAGAAATAGGGTCATGCCATCGCGCGGTCTGACGGCAGGACCCCTACCGCCCGGCGGTATGACGGCAGGGCTCCTACCGCCTGGGGGTGGGACGGCAGGCACCTGCCACCCGGCGGCGTGGCGGTAGGCACCCTACCGCCAGGGGGTGTGACGGTAGGCACCTACCACCCTTCCGTGCGCAGGCCTACCGCCGAACCCCCTGGCGGTAGGCCCTCTCAACCACCAGGCCACCGATGCTGTCGGTGCTTTCGGCGTGCTATCTTTGGTTTTCTGTGCATTGTCGGTGTTTTCAGCACGATATCTGCTGCTCTTAATTGATTTCACAGCACTCGAAGGCCTATATAAACACATGATAGCTCGTATATTTTGCATCAGTTGAGCTTCACGCTGTAAGCTTCCCGTAGCCTCCCCAATTCACTGAGCAAGTGCTATAGGAAACATCTTATACCAATCAGAGATATAGACATCTTTCATATTCTGTGTCTGATAAACAAAATTAACAAAATATGAAGGACGTCTATACTTCTGATGGTATAAGATGTATTTCTTGTTAAATTCTGGCAAGAAGTGCAAGTGACAGCACTCGAAATAGTATATGAACATATCAATTGGTGGTACATTTGCATTCGTTTAGCAAGTTCTCGAGGAAAATCTTATACCCCGTCAGAAGTATAGACGTCCTCCATATTCTGAATTAGATAACCAGAATCAACAGAATGTGAAGGGCGTCTATATTTCAGAAGGGTATAAGACGTAATTCTCGTTAAATTTAGACGAGAGTGCAAGTAGCAATCAGGTGAGCTGGACATGGTNCCATGTACTTCGTAATCACGGGCCCGTAGTTAACATGTGGATTCTGAAGGTACAAAGCACAGGCAACATACCTCTTACGTAGCCACTTCTGTGTGCCTCGGGTAATACCCTCAATAACAGCAGTAAGTGGAAGAGTACGGCTATTCTTCATCACCTAATTGTACACTTCAGCAAGATTTGTTGTCATCACACCATACCGAGAACCATCGGTATCATATAATAAAGATCATTTCTCTCGAGGCTCTTTTTCAATCCACTGGGAGAAATTCTTCGTCTTGCGACCTTTCTTCCGCCGCAAAGTTACAGACCTCGACTCATTGGGAAGAGGTTCCAACTCTTGTGGCTGCTCTTCGCGTGGTACGACTGGTTTCTTCCTAACCTCTTTCATGTGCTTTGTGGTCAGGTCGTCAAGCTGTTCTCATATGGCATCAAACTTTCTCTTCTGATTTTGCTTACACAATATCTTGAACAGATCCATCAGCCTCTTGCTCCGGAACTACTTATAAAAATTCGCCCCCAGATGACGCATGCACCATCTGCTATGCAAATCTAGCCATGGGGTCTCCTCAGCTGGATCACTTTGAAGGGTATTAATGGCCGTCAAAAGCCCGGCGTGGCGGTCATGCAGAATGCACACATTGGGCCTATTCTGCACGACAGCCCTCTTCACCGCTCTCAGAAACCACAACCAGCTTAATTTGTTCTCACTCTCTGCAAAAGCGAAGACAACTGGCACAATATGGTTGTCCGCGTCGACACTGATCGTGGTTAGAATAGTCCCCCTGTACTTTCTAGTAAGGAATGTGCCGTCGACACAAAGCAATGGCCTGCAGTTTCTAAATGCCTCAATCATGCACCCGTACGACCAGAACGCACGACGCAACACATTTTCCCCCTCTTCATCTGTTCATCAATCTGAATGTATGTACTGGGGTTTCTTCCTTGCACTACCGCAAGCAGATGCGGAAGATTGTGGTAAGCATCTTCGTAGGTCCTGAACCTCATCTCCAGTACTTTCTGCTTAGCTCTCCAAGCCTTATCGTACGATATCTCGTACTCGTATTCTCTTTCAACGTCGATCATTATTGTGAAAGGGGACAACGACGTCTTCTTGACAACCTTAGCATACACCAT
>CM002481.1:18482060-18533221 GCA_000325765.3 Leersia perrieri
AAAAAAAAAAAAAAAGACCGCGTCGGACACTTCTCGCCGCGGACAGCCTGCTAGATCGATTGTTGCCGGTTTCCTTGCGCTCAGCTGTGCGCGATCCTACGCCGCGTCTGCATCAGCATCAGCATTCGCATCCCACCGCGCGCTCCGGTTAGGTTTCAAGGTTCGTTTTTTCCTCTCTTTCTTTGCTACATCGGTTTAATTCTTTTCTCACTTAAATTCGTGCTTAATTAGCTTGCAATTGCATGTGCTGTTTGGTGTGGCACTATAGACAGATTGGCTTGTCATTTGCTCCTGTTGGTACTGCATTGTGCAAAACTAGAATCCAAATGGAGGCTTTTTATTTTTGTTGCAATGAGCACTGTAGACGAAAATCAACTTTATGTTCTCCTCTTTCATTTTGTAATAAATAGTTTCGTTGTTGATTTTAATCATCAAAACACTTTCTAGCCTTCGTGTCCTCTGTTTGCCCTTTTTTTTTCTGTATATTATGTTAGTCTATGCATCAATGGCTATTCAGCTAGCAACAATTTTGCTGATGTCTCATATTACACAACATTTGGTGATTCTAATTTAAATCTTGGTCCTATGTGGCATGTAAGTTTTAGCGTTTTACATGAACTGATGCCTACCCTGAAAAGTAGCATATTGTTCAAATGATATGCAGCCTACACAAAAGCTTGGTGTTCCCTATTGCTGAATATTAGATTCGTGTTATTTTCCTTACTCCATTATCCACGTGTTATTTTCTTTACAGATGGCATGTAAAATACTAGAGGGTGTACAAATGAATGAATCTCTTAATCAAGATCAAAGACAACAATTTTCAAAGCAGATATCTAGTGTTGTTTCGATGATAAAGGACGACAGTTCATCTATCAAAGAAGATGATCCAGCAACCAAGGACCATGCATATGTTGCTGGAGTGTGCATTACTCCATTGGGACATATCTTGACATCATCACACATTGTGAAACCTGGCGTGCGATATGTTGCCACATGCACTTCATGGAAAGCAGGCTGGACTTCAGTGAGATTGGTGAAAATATCCATGGCTTATGGGTTGTGTTTACTTCAACTGGAGCATAAGAGCCGTAAAAAGTGCGATTACATTAATTTAGCAGAAGCTGGAATCTTGAGTGTTAATCAGCATGTATATGGATTTGGTCATCCACAATTGTTTGGAATAGAATGCGAAAACACATTTGTGAGAGGTTCAGTTGAATACCCATGTGAGGATATTCCAGAGTTGCCTAGTTTCAGTGAGATTGACAAGGTAGCTTATGAAAAACTTATAAAGAAAGGCCTGAAAATTAATGCCAGAGAAGCTAGGGCTCTCACTCCTAGAAAGGCCAAACATCTAATGTGTTTGATTGACAGTAATTTTCAGCCAGAGACCATCTACTTAATGAATCAAGACATCCCAATGATTCAGATAAAGAACTTTCATTTTGGTTATTGTGGTAGTCCAGTGTTTGTGGCTTCTGGACATATTGTTGGCATAGTTCTATTCAACTTCCATGAGATAAACTTTGCGGTTCATTTATCGGCAATCAAGAAATTTCTGGAGGATATTGATTTGGTGAGTTTTTTGTGAGCTTAATTCTGCAATTACTGTCAAGTTTATTTTTTCTCTAAAAACATTATTTATTTAATAGTTTTTTGTTAGCTCTCAGATATTCACAAAGACATGAATGCAGATATTTAGGGCAAGATGGATTTACATGGTTGTTTAATCGATCAGAAAACAATTATGTATGCTTTGTGTAAAAAAAATATGTGCTTGTTTTCAGATGTCTCGACACGTGGGCGCCCCTTCCTCTTCGACAACCCCAAGCACTGAACTTGTACCTCCTACTGTTACTACAACTGAAACAGTGACCGGAGATTCAGATCAAGGAGCAGTGTTGGAGGCGACACCCCCACTTCATTCTCCTTCCTAGAATTAGTCGTTAATAAGACTAATAAGCAATTAGTGTAATCTGGCCGCACGGCAAGGATCTTAGCGTCTGAGGACGATAGATGGCTCACTGTTTCTTGCTGTTAGTGACTAAAGTTAAATATGGAAGTTTATGGTTAACTTTAGTATTGACTTAATGTATCTTCAATTTGCTTATTTTGTGCTTTTCTATCGTTTGCACATTTGAATTTCATCGGAAAGTATTGAGTTGATATATGTATCTTCAGTTTGCTTTAGCCATACTATGTTTTTGCACTAGCTCCCCTCTCAAGTTTACATTCTGGATGGCAATCCGCCGATCCGTCGGATGTTCAAGCAAGGCGAGTTCCATTGCATGGCAGTTCTTCTGAGAAAATTACGGTTGATAGTACTTTTTTTTTAAAAAAAAAAGGGCACTTGCTAGCATGTGCTCTGAATTTTAAGATTTAACAGGTGAATTATTAAAACCGTCGATGTCTACTGCTTGTCCGAAGTTCATAGCAACTGGTCTATGAAGTCGGGTGTTCGCATGACAATATCTTCCATTTCTATTAAATTTTTATTATATTTAATATTGTAATGATGTTAATTGAAAATACTTTGCTAGAAATTTAGATATAACATTAAAAAAATTATCTTGATTCATAATTATGAATATTATAAAAAATAACAATTTTATCATACATCACCGACGCTATCTATTACTCTGTTTTGAATTTCCAAATATGTGGGCTTTAGTCATGTTGTAAATAGCCTTCTATTCTATGCTCTTTTGTTACTGTTTCTGTATGTGGCCAGGGCTCTTCTGTTCTGCCAGTTGTTTCCCGTATTTTATCTGCACCACTATAGTCACCCTTTTGTTGGTTGCTTGAGCCTATAAGACCCTCCTAATCATTCGTTTATCAGCATTTTTAGAAAAAAAATATTTGGCAGTAAGTTTAGGTACAACATAAATGAAATTATCTTGTTATTTAGTAAATAAAATATTGTTGTAATAGATTATTTAATACGAGTAAGCTGAACTTGTAAAATTTTCTTAAAAATACAATTATAAAATTTTAGTATAAACACGTTATCCTACTAAATTTCTTGTAGTATGCACGTGTGCATATCGTACCACCATATTTTCCATATTATGTGCAACTATCGGCATCTGACTACGTTTCTCATTGAAGATTAAAATTAGGAAAACAGAGAATTAGATTAGATATGATATACGGGCAATGATGCCATGAAACATGAAGGAAATTGGACTGGTTGTACGTCGTACCATGAAGAACGTCTGGAGAAGTTCTTGTTGCTGCCTTGTCAGTGTTGAAAAATGAGGAAGACAATGAGTGGGAAAGCCAAAGATAAAGGCCATGTAGCAACTCCTGTGTACCCACGGTACTGTAGAGGAGGTGTACGGTCGAGTGCAACTATTAGGGCATGTACAACCCACAGACGGTGTGTCGTCTGCAGAATCTCGAAATTATCATACAGACAGATATAAAGACAGCTCATACAATCCATAGACAGGGGTCTGTCTGTAAGCTGTTTAATGCTTTGCATGTAGCTTTGATCAAATACATATCCATTTGTTTATATCATTGTGTGGCTATTTGATGTCTACTAACCTGATAAAATAACAGTCATACAACATGTGCATTACACAATTGAATGTGCATTGTGGAAGAATTCTTCACCTTGTGAATTATATAGCTTTCTTTTACATAGTGAGAAGAGAAAATAAAAATTGGTAATTTTATCATGTGCCATACAACTGTGTAGGTAAGCTAAGATAAGTTTCATCTCAAAAAATGTTAATGTCAAGCATGCCCAAAGGATCAAAATTTCATTTTCCCACAAAAAACCAGTAAACATCCAGAACAAGAACACAGAGCAGAGAGCCAATTCATCACCATTCAACGATCATAACTGGACATACTTGCAACAAGCTCAATTCATGACGAGTTTTCATGACCATTCCATTCCAGGCAGATTAAGGTTCATATTCTAAGAACTTGATGCAGAAACACATAGTTTTCATGATGAGTTACTGGACCAATGATGCCCACACCACTACTTCGAACAGCTAGCAAGACATACTAACATTTGTTTTCTCAAAGACGATCAGAACCCCTTCAGTGAGTCTCAACTGCTGGCTTCGCCACCTCGGGAGTCTTATCCTTGACCACAGGCTCGACCTTCTGCTTGCTGAACACCTGCGTATGTCAACAGCAGCAAGAGATTAGCACCAAAGCACATCATTGTCAGGAACAAGCACAAATGCAATCAGCATAATACAAACCAAAGTTCAGAACAAGTAAATAATATAGGACCTGTTCAGTTAACAACCGTACTCTTACAGGTCCTCTCTTTACAGGAACAATGATAGGACCTGTTCAGTTTCAGATAACAGCCATACACCAATGATAGGACCTCATGTGCTCCATCAAAGTATGAATTGTTTGTTAGCCCAGTAATCTGCCCAGATAACATGAGTAACAGAAACAGACAAAGCACAAGAGCTATCAGTTTCAGGTTCAGGTTTCAGTTTATCAGAATGCTAACAACCTAACAGGTTTGCTAGCAATTGTAGAACTGTGATCCATTTACCATTGGGCAAATAAATATTATGTCAAGCTTTGACAGGTTATAGTTCAGGTTTGCTAGCACTCCTTTACCATTTGCTAGCAATCAGCCACCAGTTACTTGCAATCAGCCACCAGATAACATCTTTGTCCCTGCAGTACACCACAATATAATTAAGTAGTGCTTAAACTTGACAGGAGTGCTGTTATGCAAAATTACAGAAAAATATTAAAGCACCAGCTACATATATCAGATAATGTTCGTGACAGGATATGTTTTCAATCATGAAGGAGAATGAGCTTCATACTTAAAGCAAGTTTACCTGTTCATTCAGAGCAAGGAAAAAAGGACTTTCTAAGACACTTCATGACAGCAGATTTTGTTGAAAAATAGCATCTGATGGCAGTGACAGATCTAAACTAAACTTCCTAAACCCACTAGCATAATAATTTGGCTTATGACCTTAATCGAACAAATACTGACCCAATCAGCAATGAAAATTTTGTAATAGTGAAATCAATATCAATAGATCAGCAAGGTTAAGCGATCATCGTTTTCTTTGTTAGTGAGAAGCAAGTTAATTGGAAGGCAATTTTTGATTCCGAGTTGTGACAGCACTGGAGCGACCAATTCGATTGGGGGAAGAAAGAGGCCGCACCTTCTGCAGGATCTTGAGCTCGTCGCAGGCGTCCCACTTCATCTTCTTCACCGTGAACCTGCCGCCCTCGACGACGTCGCCGTTCACCACCGCGTCCCCTCGTGAGGAGGGGGATGGAGGTTCGATTGTTGTGCGCAGCCGCCGGCAGCAGGGGCTTTTTTGAAAGAAAACCATCACACAGACGGGGTATACCGACGGGTTGTACATGCCGTTAATTTCCTGGTGAGTGCAACTACTAATTACGATGTGCAAATCACGATACCAACTCACTGTTAATTGCGGTAATTGATGAGGCAAATGAACAATCATGTGCTTACTGCTTAGTGGTCGAATGGCTCATGTTCTCGGCAAATCTGGAATGCACAGGTTTAATCCAACGATAATGCTTAATTGGGGTGATGTGGCTAGATGTGAGGACAAAATATTAAGTTACGGGGATCACTTGTATATATTTATAGGATAAAATCATTAAATGTGTGTTAAAGATTTAATTTTCTTTATGTACTTGGTGATGTATATATGTATTGTGATTGATGTATGTGGGTGAAATGGCTTATATGTGAGTGAAATCTGGACTTGTGAGTTGGTTTTGTATGTGGGTGAAATCTGGATATTGGGGGAATGATCTGGTATATATATTGTTGTTATTTCAGAGGACATGGCTGGTATTTCCTAAGACTAAAAACCGATACTGCTGTGATCACATCGGTCACTGCTCGCAGTATAACGACCGTGACAACTATTATCGGTCACGGTCGCTGATACTATGATCATGATTGATGTGATCACGTCGGTATCGGTTTGGGATGCCAAACCGTTACTAATGTCGGCATTCATTTATCGGTCACGGTTATTTCTTCGGAGCCGTTACTGATATTAGCAATCTGTAACGGTTGGTTCGACCGTGACAGATGACTTCTCACATCAGTAACTCACTCTAGGCCATGGTCCTCATAACCGTGACATACGAGGGTTATGGATCGTGACTGAGGAGGAGTACCCTATCTGTCCGAATTCGTTATACTATGTCATATCTTCTTCCAAGTACTTATAATTTTTAGACAGATGGAGTAAATTCTAACGCAGGTCAGGTTAGTTCAGGAATCAAACCTTATAGTTGGGGTGCACGACGTACAGGAGATAGCTGAATCGAGCGTATATATGTATGCGGCGCATGTATTTTGATTTCATCCAACGTGCGTGCACATGCAGTCAGCCAATGCAAACACATTGCCGTGCTTTGACTACGCGCCAGAAGAATGCATCCGTGCACCGAGACCGACACGACAAGGCCACACGAATCGGTGTTAATTTGTTGCTGTTCACGACTAGATCGATAGATCGGCTATATATAACATATGTCGCGTCGTGCCATTGGTCGTCACAGGAGCATTGACGTGGTGTACATGTTACGCGCACCACGACACAGGCAAAGCCCGATCGATATCGATACTATGTTGACGTCGACGACGAGCCGTCGTGTGCTTGGCACGGCGACCTGCTGCCTCCTCGCCCTGCTCCTCGCCGCCGGCTGGATGGTCACCGCCGCTGACGCACGCCGCCTGATGCTCGACACGGCAATGCCGCCGGCGCCGGCGCCGGCGATGGCGCCGGCGGCTGAGCCGGGCATGGACAACCACGGCGGCCGGATGCTCGCAGAGGGCCTCGCCGGCGGACTTCGCCTCGCGGGGAGGCTGCTTCTAGGCCTCGGGCTCTAGAGGTGCCGGGGAAAATGGCCAACGATCAGGGTCCAACGACTGAATTTGCTCTTCTTTCTTTATTTCTTCGTTGCATGGATGATGATACATTGGATATTTGGATTTGATCAATACCATCTCGTTGCTCTTGTCGTTTATGTTTTTCCATCATGATGATCTTTCCGGAAATTGGTCATCGTAATATGTTCGTGTATGTTCAGGTGTGTATTACAGTGTACTAATTCTTCCGGTACATATATTCATTTCTCTCTGTTATTTCGGCAACTGGCATTACCGATAATGCAATGTTGGAAGGTGGATTGAAAAGTTTGGTCACCAAAAACCACTCCTGCCATTGTCAATAACCACGATTTCCGCTTGGTTAATTACGGACAAAAACCAGTGGGGCATTCGAACATATTATGCCAAAATTCTGAAATTTTTTAAACTTTGTTGATTTATCTGGCAGATTCTCGTTTCATATCGTCCGTCCAATAGCCACGATAACAATCAATTACGGTCGCATTTGTGTACCTTGTTTTAGAGAGAAGGTTTTAATGTCCAAATAGCATAGATCAGCTCGGGAATATATCTTATACATATGAGCATTTTTCGTTCACACATATGCACACACATTAACAAATTTCACAAAAAAATTCTAGAAAAAAATTATACATATACTTTCAATACTTTCAATAGTATTACATATATATATATATATATGTAAAGTACATAAAGAACAGAAAAAAAGAGAAAATTCTAATGTATTGATGTTCATAATACCGTCAGAATTATTATAATTTTTTGCTATGGCTAAAATATAATGAATTTGAAGTTGAGACTTTGCACATACATGCATTACTAACGAAAGTACATGCTCAATTTTTCTAGGATTTTTTTTGTAAAATTTGTTAATTCGTGTACACATTTGTGTATGAAAAGACTTATGCGCACTGGATATGTTTCCGATCATTTCCGATCATCTCTTCTTATATATAGTTCACCAATAAAGCACCATTGATCAACTTGGAGGATCTCACCTTCTTGTTAAGAATGAAATATTTGCATCCAAAGAAACGAAAGATGAGATATTGGGTTTTTTATCATTGATCAACTCATATGGTGTCTTCCCAAGAAGACGGTGAAGATAAAGACGGTTTATGGCATGGCACGTGGTATTGATAGCCTCGGCCCAAAACCGGTCCGAAGTCTTGTACTCATCAAGCATCGTGCGTGCCATCTCCACAAGAGTCATATTCTTCCTTTCGGCAACACCATTTTGTTGAGGTGAGTATGGTGCCGAGAACTCGTACTTGATGCCCTCTTCATCAAGAAACTCCTCAATTTGAGTATTTTTGAACTCGCCACCGTTATCGCTTCTCATGTTCTTGATCTTCACGTTGAACTCATTTTGTGCTCTTCTTGCAAATTTCTTGAATGTTTCTTGTGTCTCTCTCTTATCTTGCAAAAAGAACACCCAAGAATAGCAAGAATAATTATCGACAATAACAAAATCGTACTTGTTACCTCTAATGCTTATGTAAGCAATTGGGCCAAAAAGATCCATATGAAGGAGTTCTAAAGGCCTTGAGGTAGTTAACACATTCTTGATGGGATGATGTGCACCAACTTGTTTTCCCGCTTGACATGAAGCGCACAACTTATCTTTCTCAAGGTGAACATTTGTTAGTCCAACAACGTGATCCCCCTTTAAAAGTTTGTCAAGATTCCTCATACCAACATGGGCCAATCTCCGATGCCACAACCAACCCATGGTGGATTTAGCCACTAAGCATGTCTCAACTTTACCCTCTTTCAAGATGAAATCAACAAGATAAAGCTTGCCGTTGAGAACACCCTTAAAGGCTACCGAGGGATCACATCTCTCTTAAAGACAGTCACGTCAACATCGGTAAAAAGACAATTAAAGCCTAACTTGCACAATTGAGATACGAAAAGTAGATTGTAGTTGAGTGAGCTTACCAACATCACATTGGATAGGGAAAGATCATTTGAGATGGCGATCTTCCCCAATCCAACGATTTTACCTTTACTACTATCACCAAAGACAATGTTTGCATGAGGATCATCACTCTTTTCAAACGATGAGAATATTGACTTCTCTCCGGTCATGTGGTTGGTACATCCGCTATCCACCACCCAATATCGCTCGCCGGAGATGTATTCCTACAAGAAATCAATGTCTAGTTTTAGGTATCCATTCTTACTTGGGTCCTCTTATGTTAGTCACTAGTGCCTTAGGCACCCAAATAGCTCTCTTGAAAGAAACATTGTTAAACTTAGGGCCAACATAGCAAGCAACAACATGACCACTAGTATTCTTCCTAAGAACATAAGAAGCATCAAAAGAGTCATGTGGCACATGTCCATTAGGAAGGATACTTTTGGCCTTAACAAAGTTGTCAAGTCCACGAACTCTCTTGAGCTTCACACTATAGTCCACCCTTCCCATTGGTGGTGGAGTATAGCCAAGGCCCTCATGGTTGTAGTTGTCACGTTGATACCCGAGACAATCTTCAAGTGTCTTTCTCCCCGAATGGCACTTGAGAAGACCGTTTTGAAGATGCCCTTCTAGCTTCTCATTCTTGGTGAGCAAGGTCTTCACGGTGTTGGACTTTGAGGCACATATCTCAATGTCATGGTCTTTGCACATAGCACATGAACCCTCACTTGTCACTATTGAGGGGCAAGATGCTCCACTAATGGAGGGAGCACTCTTCTAGAGTTTCTTAAACTTGCTCTCAAGAGAATGATGTGATTCACTTAAGCTCTTCATTCTATCAAGAACCTTAGCCTTTGAGTCCTCAAGATTCTCGCATGAGAACTTGGTTTGCTTATAAAGCCCTACCAAGGTCTCATACCGTGCTCTCTCCTTAGCAAGCTCACTCTCAAGCTCAAGGTTAAGCTCTTTCTCACGAATGAGCATATCATCTTGCTTTTCCAAGGTTGCATCTTGCATCTCAATATTTTCAAGTAAGTCACATATGTTTGGCATGGACTCCTTACCTAGCCTCTCCAACTCCTCATCATCATCCTTGGTCTCATCCTTCTCACAAATATCATCAAAAAGTTCATTAGGAAACAATTTGGGAGATGATGATACCTTTTACTCTTTTGCCATGAGACAAAGATGAGCGTCGGTCTTGAAGATGGATGGAGTAGATGGTGAAGAAGACTTGATGGCGAGAGTGGCGATTCCTCCATCATCACTATCATCACTCGAGCTAGACTCACTCCTGGATGACGTCCACTCATCTCCAATGTGGGCTTGTCCTTTTGCCTCATGCTTTTTATGCTTCTTACTCTTCGTAAAGTGCCTTTCTTCTTCTTATCCTCTTCAACCATTGGATGCTCCGCGATGAAATGACTGGGCTTCCCACACTCAAAGCATTTCCTAGAAAAGTGTCTTCCACTTGATTTGCCAAATCTTCTTGATGATTCTCCAAAGAATCCATTCTTCTTGATGTACTTTCCAAGCTTCTTCACAAATAGACCCATCTCATCTTCTCCTTGACTTAAGATTGGCTTGACTTCTTGAGTGGTCTTGACTTCATCACTTACTTGCAAAGCCACATCTTGCTTCTTTCCATTCATGGCTTCACTATAGACATCCGCATCCTTGGACTCTTGAAGCAACATCTCATATGACATCATCCTTCCAAGGACATCATTTGGGGACAAAGTGTCAAGGTCTTCACGCTCACGAATCAATTGGACCAAGTGAAAGTTCTTGGCGGTGATAGCCCTCAACATCTTCCTCACAACATAGTCATCTGTCATGTCTTTGCATCCAAGCCCTTTGAGATCATTGACCAAAATGCTCAAGCAGTTGTACATTTGGCTAGGAGTCTCATTCGGCATCATGGCAAACCTCTCGATTTGCCCCTTCAAGATCTCCTTCTTGGACTCAAGCACCACCTTTGATCCTTCATAGACTCGAATGAGGGTATCCCACATATCCTTAGCTCTTTCAATCTCATTGACTCGGTTGAAGTCGTTGGGATTCTCGGGGCACTGCAAAACATAGCCATTTTCGACTATTCTCCAAATAGAAGGGTTAATAGTTTTCAAATAGAATCTCATTTGAAACTTCCATGAGGTGAATGCCGTACCATCAAAGTACGGTGCTCTTCCTCCATGATGGTAACTAGAGGAAGGATGATCATCATAGTTATGGCCCACGGCGTTGTACTTCGTCTTGTCATTAGGCGAAGCACCACTACCGTCTTCCTCACTATTCCCCATCATGATCTCTCCAAGCTGTTAAGCCTAAAGGAGATTAGGCTCTGATACCAATTGAAAGAGCAAGTCGGGGCCTAGAGGGGGGGTGAATAGGCCAATTTAAAAATAAATGCGGAAGCAAAACTAGAACTTAATGTTACTATAGCAAGATGCTAACAAGTAGATCGGGATGCACAAGTAGCGACTAAACCTATAGCGGCTCACAAGCAAAGCAATAACACAAGTGTAGGAGAGAAATCACCGAAGTTGTAGCTCGTTGACGTATTCCTGGTGTTCGGATCCTTGAGGGGACCTTTACTCACCATTGAGGGACTCTCGGGAGCCGGGCCTTCTCCAACCCTCTACTCGGGGTTGCACAAATGCATTCCCACTTCCACTGGTGGTATCTCTTCCCTTGCGGAGGTGAGATCCGACCTTAACAACCTTCCCCCGGCACACCACAAACGGATCGGTGGCTCAGAGGCGACACCTAGCCATCTATGTGTCCTCAACCACTAAGAGTAACAAGAATCACAAGGATTTCTAGGGGGAAAACAAGTGCTCAAAAAATCCTTACGAAGTCAACACAAAGCACTCAACCAAACTCAAATCTCCAACTCTCACACACACACAAGATCACAAATCAAAGATCGGGTGAGAGGAGGAAGAGAGAAATCAAGGCTCAAAGTGAATCTCAAGCTTCAAATTCAAGCCTAGGGCCTCACAAATGAACAATGGGAGCAGCAACCCTAACTTGGGGGTGGAGGGGGTATAAATAGCCCCCACCAGATTTCTGCCCGTTGGGGAGCAATAATGCTATTCCTGGAACATCCGGGAAGGTTCTCAGAACATCCGAGCAGTACAAACTCCCAGTGCCCCAACGTCGAAACACAAACAGTGCACCTGAGAAAAATACTTGCTCGGAACATCCGGTAAATAAACCCCGGAACATCTGAGAGGTTCATTTCCCCAGCTGCCACCAGAGGCAGCCAACAAACTGGAAAAATCAACTTCTCGGAACATCCGAGAAAAACTCACCGGAACTTCCGAGCGAAGATCCAAAAACATTTCAACGTGCACAGAACATCCGAGAAAAATATTTCCGGAACATCCGGCTCCCGATACAGAAGGTTTTCAACGTTCTTGGAACATTCGGCCTCATAATCACGGAACATCCGAGAGAGATGTCTGCGATACAGATGGTTTTCAATGTCGTCGGAACATCTGGTACAAACCTACCAGAACATCCGAGAAGCACATAAAAACTCCAAATCGAAGAGAGAAACACTTCAAAAAGATTTTTGAGCACCGATTTCAATTCTAGATTTCAATGTGACACCCCTTAATAGTATGGCTTTCCTATGGACACAAGTTTAGGAAAAAAATACAGTTTACCATAGCACTTCTTCATCGTCTTTCTTCTCTTTTTCATCGCAATCGTCACGGGGGTTCACTTCACCTCAACTCTAGCGGACTAATTCATTCCTTTCACAACTCAACACAAATATTAGTTCGCACTAATCCATTGTCATTAACCACCAAAATTATTAGGGGCCTAGATGCACTTTCACCTTTCCCCTCCTCTCCCACTGCCGCACTCGTCCTCCACCATCGCCCCACCTCCGCCGTTGCGCCCACCTCCGTCGGTAGCATCGACGCCGGCGTTTGCAGCTGTCGCCGTCACATTGAGTCTACATGGGAAGAGAGGGAGGGGAGTGGATGACATGTGGGTCTCAAATTTGATTTTTTCCACATAAGCAATTTGGACCCAGTCAACTTGCTACATCAGCGAAACTACCCTTCAATACTATCAGGGGACATATTTTAGGGCTCCTTTGAATTGGAGGATATATGAAGAAAAAATAGAGGATTGAACATTCCTTTGGATTGGCTATTGTAGGTTCCTTTGTTTTGAAGGATTTGCTTCGTTGATTTCCTAAGGAATACTATTCCCTCCCTATGTTTTCACAGGAAAATAAGAATCCAACTGGACCTCCTGGAAAGAATCCTACGCACGAAGAATGAGAAACTAATCCCCACTAGTTATTATTACGATGTAACAGGTCCAATGTCAGTGAGAAGTTTGTAATAAACTAATGCCAAGTTTTACACCAATACAAAGGGTGATTACTGTATTACTTTAAAATTCTTGTACTCTTCCATTCCTACATTCCAAACAACACATCCTATAAAATTCTTATGTTTTTCAATCCTCTGATTCACACTTGTATTCCTATAAAGAAAACCCGTGTTTTTTCTATTCCTCCGTTTTCACATTTCTATAATTCAAAGGGGCCCTTAGACGGTTTTCGCAATTTTGACGGCGGACATTTCTGGTTTTATAGTTATGGGACCTCAATAAACTCGACGTAAAGTTAAGGAACCACCGGTGATCTTATCCCCTTTTTTTTTAGATTTTAAAGTCCATCCCCACTCATTTGGGCCAGGCCCACACTTGGGCTTCCAGGCCCTATCCAACAATTTGTGAAAACAGCACGATAGGCAGCAAGCAGGCAGCACGCAGATCATCAGGTGGAAGCAAATCAGCCTCAGTCCACAAATCGGCCCGTTGCAAAACCCTAGCATCTTCCCCTCTCCCCTGCCCATCTCCAGTTTCCTCACGGCTCACTCTCGACGACTTGTCTCTGACTCTCTCGGCCGGCGGAGGAGACGGTGCGTGGCCTGATGAATTGGTGAGTTCCATTGCTTGTGATGGTCAAACTTCTTCATATTTTTGAAAGAGATATAGTGGAAGAACATCCAAAGGAGAAAGATATAGAAGAGGGGGATATAGAGATATTCTCTCTTCTTTTTACTTTTTTGCAATATGTTCTCTTCCGTATGCTCTTATTTGAGATTTCTTATACTCTATTATTTTCTTTTAATTGTTTGATCCGTATGCTCTTATTTTGAGATTTCTTATACTCTATTATTTCTTTTGATTGTTTGATCCGTATGCTCTTCTTTTGAGATTTCTTATACTCTATTATTTCTTATACTCTATAAAGTAGTTATTTATAGTGAACAATAATCCAGTATTCTACTTAGGAACTAGCTGAGAGATAAATTTTACTGAAATAAACTTAATTACTCAAAGGAATATTTATATTAATATCAGAGTAATTAACATAGTAAGGAAGAAGGAAAAGTATCGACAACTCTGGAGCTCCTCTGATGCCTTCTACGCTACTCTCTCCCTAATCTAGTATACATATTATATAGTACAGCCTCTTGTAATTCAGCTCAAGCTTCAAGTGTGTGTTGAAATGGAGGATGTGGAGGGGTATTTATAGGCCTAGAGGTGCCCTGGGAGAGTGGAGATGCTCAAAGCATCTAATGAGTATCTTTGTTCTACTCATGCCAGTGTCATATGGATAGGATCCTAGGAGCATCTTTATTGTCCACTTGACAAGTGTCCATGCCATGTGTTAAGCTTATGCTGATTTCTTAAGGTGAAAGCAGCCACAACCGTTATGGGAAAGTGATCATGGGCGTGCACGTTGAAGGGCGGCACCAGGTGGCTAGATGCTGGTTCGGTTGAACCAGGCAGGCCACCAACCGCCTTCTCCTTCCTCTGAATCTCTGTCAGGTGGGCCCTTATGACAGTTTGAGGTGTAATGACAGTTATCTTGGCCCATCCCTGTCAGGTGGGTCTCTCATCCCTTGGCTTGCTCAGGAGTGAGGTTTTCTCCATTTCTTCTCCACTTTATTGATTATTCCCTATAAGACAAATATTTTCAGGTACAAGTGGAAATAGATTATTCTAAAATAAATATGCATTGCAAGCATAGCTAGTCCCCCTTTATTTTTGTAAAATTGACGGTCGAAACTGGTCAATAACGACCGTCAACAATTGCTGCTGAGGAGGTTATGATGGACAAACGTGATTTACATCTTGCTTTTGTTGATCAGCAAATTGGTTAGTGCTATAACATGAAATTCAATTTTGTGGAGATGATTGCTAAGATGAGAGTGTGGGGGAATCAGCTGTGTGATAAACACCCATGGGTGATATTGGCTGTTTTTTGTGGTATTTTATCACTAGGCTGCACTGTTATACATACATTGTATACTGTTTTAGGTTATTATAAGCAGTAGCTTGCCCTGAGTTACTTATGCTTCGCAGTCTCTATCTATCTAAATACTATACTGTTAGCTGCAGCTCTTTTGGTGCCCATGTACTGAACGACACCCAATGGCTATCATTACAATGCATAGCTCTTATCTTCACTCTGCAGATGTCATGTAGTGAACATTTATTATATATAAGTATGAAACTATGTTTAAGACTGTCAATTACCTTTTTTTTACTAATACATGCATCATTTTAAATATACACCAAATGTCACTGACCCACTCTAATATTATGTGCTGAGATTTGCACAACGCACATACTGCAAAAATAACTACTTTAAATATTTTAACTTAAGTTGCACTACAAATCGAACGTATTGTTTTTATATATTCATAGATTTAGAATTGGACCCGACTAAACATAGATCACTCACCGGTTAGCGCTATGCAATGACCCCAAAAAGGAATATCGCACTCCCCCCACGTTTTCCGGAAAAAGAAAACCCCGCATCCCGCGATCCACGCATCCCTTCCGCAAACAAACACATCGTTCCCCCCTTACCCCCCCCCCCNCGAGGCCACGACAAACCGCCGCCACCACCACCACCTCGACAATTTACGGGGAGAGGAATCGAAGCACCAATCTTAGAGAAGGAAAAAAAAAAGAGGGAAGAAAAACACCAAAACAACTGTTGTGAAATGAAATTGTAGAGCGCAGAGAGACAAGAACATGAACACACATAAACACAATGTAGAGTGAATCAATAGTAACTTTGTATTGATCTTTTGTCTCATATATATAGGGGATTACATGTAACTGAAAATTACACATAAAGGGTAATGAAATGGCTGCATTATGGCAATGAAATGGCTGAATCATAATGTGAATAACTATAGCTATTATAAGCATATAATTAGCTTTATTTTCAGCACACCATAAACCTCCATAACTACATTATGTGGCTGTTACAAACTTGATGATGTGGCTGTTACAAACTTGATGAGATCAAATAATCCATTGTAACAACAACATCCAAGTGAAGAATAATCAGAGAGGTACTAACTTGGTTTGCCTCAATCCCAATTCGTGTAGTTACATCCATGTTTTAAAAAAATATTTCTCCCACGCCGAAGAAGTAACATCATCTAAGAATTAAAGTTACATCCTCTAAAGAAATGAAAAGTTACATCGTACAAAAGTTACATCCTGGGGTTAAAGTTACATCCTTCAAAATTAAAAGTTACATCCTCCAAAATTAAAGTTACATCCTATAGAAGTTACATCCTTCAGAATTAAAAGTTACATTCTTTTGAATTAAAAGTTACATCCATGCAAATCAAACCCTGCAGATTGCACAAAAACCCTAGGGAGCAGTTGGACTCGATGGATGCAGTAGCTACCTTGAAGTTTGGGGTCGTCAACGTCGCCAGATTTGTAGCCCCTAGCTACAACACACACAAAAAAAACTAGCGGGAAGTGCTTGATGGGAAGGCGAGAGAGCGGCCGAGCAAAGGCGTGAAGAGGAGCTCGAGGGGATGGCGGACAAGCGAAGGCGCGGAGAGAATCAACCGCCGCAGCCACCGCCGTCGAAATCGTTGTCGCCGTCACCCGGATTTGGGGTAGAAAAAGTGGGGAATAGGCGGAGGAAACAACTCGGCGGAAGAGGGGGAGAGCGGCGCGGAGAGGAGCAACGGCACCCAGCAGCGCTGGGCGGAGGGGAGTAGCCGTCGCGGTCACTGTCGCCATCGCCGGATTCAGGGGACAGGGAGGGGATCTGCGAGGAGAAGGGAAGGGGGTATGTGGGTAGATAAGTGTGGGCGGGACACGCGTCGCGCGGACGCGTGGGGTCACCGAATAGCGCAAGCCAGTGACCAGTGGTCGCTTAGATTTTCCGTTTAGAATTTTGTGTTAGGTGATTTCCTCAAAAATAACGTCCATGTAGACATATGCTTACAGTAGATGGAATGGCATGTACAACTTTCTGTGAATGAAAAGGCTAATTATATGTTGCTATATCGTGTTTTCGTCGTATACATTTTTATCATTTACTATCTCATCTAACACTAACACATTGAATAAATCTCACCTAACACTAACACATTGAATAAAGGGTGCCTATGACTTCAGAAGCCCTTTATATACGCTAAGGTAAGTCCACTTCGTTTGCTTCTCTTTGAGTACAACTTCATGCCCCACACACACATACACACAAAAAAAAAAAAGAGGTCTTGGTGGAAGCTTTGGCTAATCATCAATGGTGACAGTTTATTTTCCCGAGAAATTAGCTTGGCGCCAGTTTATCTAGTGCTACTACTACGTGGGAAATTTTGGCAGGTGTATGTATGACCACCTTTCCATCCTTGAGGTAGGAGCAGAACTCATGGATGGGCAATAGTGTCTTTGCCTCTGGACTCCTGCAGATCACCCAGAGATATGAATCACCTTTGTACGGTGGTTCCAATTGACATCCTTGAGATAGAAATACAACTCGTGGATGGGCAACCCTAAACTCTTGCAACGCAAAGACCTCTTGGTCGATAATTCAAATGTGAAAACTACATAGTCATCACATCATCTTCATCTCATGATTCTATGGGAAAAGAAAGACAAGGCAAAGGCAAAGGCAAAGGCAAAGGAAAGGCAAAGGAATGGATCAGTACCTTACAGGACTAAAAATAATTCTTACTCCAAAAATATCCTTCACTGATTATCATTCATCGCAACTTGCCAAAGTGATGCTCCAATCCTCAAAAAAAAATGGTATCCATTTATAATTACAGATAAACAAAACTACCATAATTATCCAAGTACAGAGAGTTCTACCATTACTAGATGTGTGGAGCTGTCGGCACCCGGGATTTAACTCCCGAATAACCTGATGCATATACAGTGCTAGTCACATGAGTGCTAGTCACATGATCAGTTGCTAGCACACGCATGCACAAATTAGTAGCATAACCAAACCATAACTTTATCGATATATATTTGGGAAACGGAAGATACATAGGTTGAAAAGCGGAACATACATAGTTTTAGGGTGTACAATACCGATAAAACCTAGTGGCTGCCTGTCTACCAACCCAGACAACTGACCAAGGTACACCCCTAGGTAGAACCATCCTGAAAAATGACGTCACCAGCGTCGAGATCGTCTTCTCCTAGGCCATGGTCTAAAGAACAATATATAGCAAGGTTCAGCACACGAGTGTACTGGCAGGTGCTCATAGGGAAAACAACTCTAGATACATGCATGGGTGATATTAAGGAAAAAGGCCGTGTATAGATAGTATATTTGTAAAGCTAATTTTGTTTAACAAATAGTTCGCAATGAAGTATTTGCAAAATATACTAATATGTAAATCATAAACTGAAGTACAACTCTTGCATCCATATCTCGGTAGCAAGACCTCGTATAAGAAGTATACGCGCTTTCGCCACCTTGGCGACAAGACCACGTATATGTAGATAAAATAATTAACTGAAGTAGAATAAACATTCAGCAGGAATAAAGACTCAGAGGAATAAACATTTAAACACGAACGCGAACTCCTCACAAGCGTCGGAGACTTAAGCAAGATAACAAAAAGATAAAAAACAGTACATAAGCAGACAGAACTGCTACTGTTCGATATTTTCAATGTGTAGAGCTTAATTTTACAAAATTTTAGAGATTTGAATCACCCGAATCGGAGTTCGGATCAATTAGTTGTGATTTTACTAAGTTTTTAAGTCCATTTTTATTAATTTCAGGATAAGGATTTATGACGCTATAAATAATTTAACTTAAAATTTATAACAGGATTATTACGTCATCAGGAGGATCCAACGGCCTAGATCGATCGGAGACCGATCGGACGGCTCAGATCGATCCGATCGGATCGGGTCAACTCTCAGTCCAACTAAGCCACGTGTCGATGACCAAGCAGCCACGTGGGATGGAAAGGATGACGTGGTCGGCCACGTCATCGCCGACCATGGCTGCTCTGCACGGCGTCGCCGCCGGCGAACTGCGACTCGTCGGCGACGGCCGAGGGGACGGGAGGATAGACGAGATCGCCGGGATGCTCACCGGAGGAACGACAGCGAAAGGCGACGACGGACGGCTGCCGGCGGCGAGGAAGACGTCGAGGACGACGCCGGCTTGACGGCGACGGCGTACTCCGGCAAAGGACGGCCTGGACGAAGTGATGGCCGGCGTTCTATGGATCCTCGCGAACCCGACGGTGTTGACGGCGAGCGACGGCGACGTTGAATGGCGGCCGGCGACGAGGAAAACGAAGGCGGATGTTCTGGTCTACGTCGCCGACGTAGTTCCGGCGACGAACGGCGGGAAAGCGGTGGTGGACGGGGTTCTTCAACACCTTTCGAACCCATAGGTGTGGACGGCGTACAGTGGAGACCACTGCGGCGACGGCAAAACTCCGCCGGAGTTGCTTCGGCGAGGTGGAGAGAGAAACGGCGTCACGAGCTTCGTGGAGAGGGAGAGAGGCAGGCATATTGTGAGGACGGCCAAGAGGAGGACGCGAGGGTTCTCGGGATGCCATTTATAGGCGCGGAAGAGGCAAGGATTGGTCGGTAACGGTCGCCGATTTACTCACCGGAGTAAAGAGAGAGAGGGAGATAAAAGATGATTTAAATCCGGCGATTTAAGATGTTGATTCATGGGGGAAAATGGTGGGAATGAAAGAGGAGAAAATGGGCAGTAATTCCCCTCACTCAATTGCGAGGGAAGGCATCTGAGGAGAGATAACGACGCCGGTTTCATCCATTGATTGCCGGAATAAAAGAGGGACTAAATTCGGGCAAATTAATCCGAATTGAAGAGGGATTTTGTGGGGTAATCAAAGAGGGAGATGATAGGATCCGATTTTTCTATTTACTTCGACGATAAACGTCATGGGGAGGGAGATCGGGAGGTGGCGGCGGCGCACCGGCTCTAGGCTGCGGGAGCAGCGGCGGCTGGAGGTAGGAGACGACTCCTCCTCGCGGGCCCCACCAGCCAGTCGTGCGCGTAGATTGGGCCGGCCCAGGCTGAGAGGAAGGGAGGGAGAAGGCCGCCCTAGTAGGCCTCAGCCCAGCCAACGGAGGAAGAGAGATAGAGAGAGAAAACTTGTGAAAAGGCCCTCTGGTTTTAAAGATTTTGCGCCCCCGGTCCTACTGGGCCCACCTGTCGGTGAGTGACCGCAGGACAGCGGCAGGCTGAGCCAACTGGCGGCTCTGTTCGCTAGCGCCGGCGACGATTGGCGGCGCGGCTAGGGTCGGGACCAAAAGGGAAAACACAAAGCAGGCTACGGAGATTCTAATGGTGGTGATCTCACGACGCGGGGTGGACGGTGGCAAGCCGGCGACGAGCGTTAGCGGCGGCCGGAACCGGGTCGACGGCGAAGTCAGGCAACGACTCGCGATGATCTGAAATTAAGGCCTAAAACGCATCTAGGGCCTACCAGGGACGAGTACTGGAGGGGTTTTGAGGCAGCGTGGCAACGACGACGTCCCACGGCGGTGGCGGATTTCCTCCCAACGGCACGACGCCACGGCGACATAGCCACTAGGGCCAGAAACAACACGCGCCACCGGTTAGCTATGTCTCAGAGATGGTTGAAAAGCAGGGAATCGACCTGGGACTCACCACGCGCAGAGGGGAACGACGGCGACGTTCGGCGGCCAGAGACAAAAACGACGATGTCGATCTCCGCGTAAATTCAACGAAAGGGGTCGGACCTTGGTCTGGACATCATCACGGGTGAGGCTAAGGTACTGGCGAAATTTGGCGGTCGGCGGTGGTCGGGGGGAAAAGAACGACGAAGACTTAGCTCCGGCGAGCTCGGGATCGCGCTCCGGCTAAGTGATCGGTGGCGAGGCCATATCTCTCTACTCAGGGCTCGGTTTTGGCTGTTCTAGGATGAGTTGGAAATATTGAGACGTGAGACGTCACCTGCAAAAGGTGATAGTCGGGTTTTATAAGCAATGGAGCAGTGCGTGCGAGGGAAAAGCAAGTCTCGGCCGAGAAAAGGACAACGGCTGCTTCTCGCGAGGTTTAGAGCAACGGCGTGGCTTGGGGCTGACTATGCGCGTGTTGTAGGACAAGGAAAGGCTGTCAGTGCAATGGAATGGACAAATTCCCTGCCGCGGAAGAGAACAGGAGTGAAAAACTTCGGTACTCGGCTGTCTGCACGTCCAGGTTCATCTCCGGCGCGTTCCAGCCCATTGCACGGCCAGGGGCTAGCCATGGAGGTGCCTTGGGATGTTGTGCAGTCTTCAGAAGAAGAAAATCGTGGAGAAACAGCAGCCATGGAGATGTCTTGGCAGTCCCAAAGCTCCTGATGCTGCTGCTGGGCGTCCTGGGCGCGTTCCCGCGCGTTCTAGGCAGTCCCTGCCACTGCTGGGTGGGTCCCACATGGCCCTGGATCCACAAATCAGTGAGAGAGAGATGAAGATGAAAAACAAGGTTTGCTCTCTAGGTTTCACACATGGCTGCCAAAGGGTTTTGTCCTATCATTTATGTGTTTATTTGGTGCCAAAAATTGTGAGACAAGGTTATTTAGACAGTTTGGAGTATGCTTAAGAGGTTTAGAGCAGGGTCAAGCCATGGAAACTTATGGATTAATGTTGGGGAGAGTGCAAAGAGGCTATAAATGTATAGTTTAAACCCTCACTTTTGCATATTTGACTTGGATGTTTAGAGCTGAATATGGAGAGATAAAATTCTAGAAAAATTCAAAAAATCTTAGAATAGTCTCTAGTAGTTTTAGTAATTTTTCAGGAATTTTTGGTCAGGGTTCTCTAATTTTAGAAATTCGTTTTGGGTTATCGATACTATATGCATGCATTAAAAGAATTCACAAAAATCATACAAAAATTAAGGTGAAACTTTTATTGAATTAGGATAGGATCACATAGGTTCTATTTTGGGTATGTTACAGGAGAAACCTTACAAATCCTTACAAATGGTAAAGATGTTCAAATTGCAAAAAATAGAGGTGGTTCAGGGAGTGTTTGTGTGTTCTGAAAAGAAAGATTAGATTCTCTGTATTTATGGAGCCAAGAACTCAGGGTTTGATAAACAATTGGATTGTCATATATGTAATAGTTTTCTGTAACAATGGAATGAATTCCATTATATAAAAGCAACAACACCGATTTTAGGGAAAAAAATTCATTAGAACTCTATAATTCATTAATGATAGTCCTAACTCTCAAGTAAATAGAAACAACCTACGGCCTTGTTTCACAGGCCATGATTTAGAGTGTTTTTTTTTTTTTTGGAACACGGCCAGGATTGAGAGTTAGGAGTAACAGTCTAGGTCTACCCACTTGGATGGGCCAAGATTGAAGCCAACCCAACTAAGGCCCATTAGTCAGGCAAGCCTTTCACAAAATGATCATGGCCTGATGGGCTTATTTGAGTTGCAGACGAAAGCAATGCATCTGAACCTCTCGTCGACCTGACGATGGCTCATGCAGAGGTGCCAAAGTCCTACTAGATGGCAATTGCACATAGTAGGCACCTTGCACATATGATTCTGGTTTGTAATGTAGATATATATTATGATTTGGTTGTCACTGTGGACTGTGGTGTTACATTTCCGATCTTCCATTTCAATAGTTTCAATATCGTTTTCATCTCGGACGATATCGAAAAAAAAATATTTCGGAAAAACATGACTAGCACACACATACACTCTGTCACTCGCTCAATGTTACTACTAGTAATTCGTAGTATTGTAGAGCTAGAAAAACACCCACCACGACATGTTAATCCACAGTTAACAGTCCGCAACGTCGATCACTACAAAACCCGATTAAGTTGCACATGACCAAAAAAGGCTTAACTAATCAACACAGATGCAACTAATTAATCACCACACCACACACCTGACCATCATATCAAACCCTCTCTGCACATTTGTTACTACATTAACCCTTACAGTTTCAGACGCAGTTCGATCGATCAGCTAATTAAACAAGTTGAGCAGCATGGGCGCCGCGGCGTCGGCCTCGCCGCCGCCGCCCCCCTCCTCGCACGTCGTCGTGGAGTGCTCGTCCGACGCGCCGCCGCTCGCCAGCAGCGTCGTCGTCGGCGACGAGACGGGCGTGAGGCAGAGGTCGAGCTCGAAGGACTGCAGCAGCGCGGGCGGCGGCTGCTGCTGCTGGCCGACAACGCCGTTCCTTGGTCGCTTTTTCCGGGCGGGGGCGGAGGCGGAGGAGTTGTCGTCGGCGGCGGAGTTGGAGGAGGAGGAGCCGACGTTGCCGTAGAGGCCGGCCATGTCTTGGTCGGTGAAGGCGGCGGGGATGGCGGAGAGGGCGCGGAGGGAGTCGCCGCGGAGGACGGCGTCGGCGGCGGCCTGGCACAGGTCCCAGTTCCCCGTCCACATCAGCCCGATGCCGCCGCTCACCGGGTTTATCGTCCGCCCGCACGCCTCGTACAGCAGCGACCGGAACAGCGCTGCCATTAATTCAAACCCAAACACGTCAGTTCATCCCATTCATCCATTCAATTACTTCACAAATCAATTTTAACCAGCCATTAACTTGTACGACGAATATATACGCACGTACATGTGTGCATGCCTGACAAATTAGTTTCTATCTCATGATTTATCTCTGGACCGCATCAATATAGGTACGCATATTTGCAGGAACTAATTGAATTATTCCAGCCCAGTTGCTGCCTCCTCTAGAAAATTATTCATGTGATGTTTCGTTCATTTAGCATAATACCTAACCTTAGATATAATGTCTCTGCTTGTTAATTTTGTTAATGCTGAGTAATAAACAATCTGGATTACATATTTTAGTGTGAGCATCAAATAGATACCAATTGACCTGATGACAAGAGTTGAAAGCAAACTGTATGTCAATTGGATTGTAAACAAACAAAAGAGGGAAACTGTCAAACAAACTAGAATATCTCTTGGGCACTAGAGTGTGAAGAGGAGTTTTAGTTAGGCGAAGTACAGTTGGGGGCATGGCTGAAAAAGATTCTCTATTAAGATTGTCCCCTGGGGGCGTCGGAAGGCCGCATAACATCCAAACTAAAAGGAACATTATATTAATAGAAAAAGTAATAAAATACTGGTAGCACTGCTCCATCTTAGGTGATAGGTCAGCTCTAGTCACAAGTCTTTCTGAATTAATATTGTTCATCTAGATGAAACCTAAGAAAAAATGATTCTATAATTTATAGCTAATTTTCTTCATCAAGTAGCTTCCTGGTACTAGCAAGTTAGTAGCAGTAGTTTATACCTAATTATAATACATGATAGAGTATTAATAGCTAACTGTGACTGATGAACAAAAACCCTCCAAGCGAATCAGAAGCAATTAAGCAAGTAAACAAAATACTAGTACTTGTTTTCAACATATTAATTATCTGACAGAATTGGTTTGTTCGACTGTTTCCGGAAATGGATATCTCTAATTAGGTTACGTTGATTGAACTACAAATTACGCATTAGCATTTCGTTTCTTAAATACTACTAATTAATTGACGGTACAATTTCATACTAATCAAGTTTACCGACAAAAACAAAGTAATTAACGTCTCTCCGGCCGGCCGGGAAGAAAGAAGAGGGTGGAATTGTAAGGTACCTGGGCGGTGGTGGAGAGGGACGGCGGCGAGGGAGGCAACGAGGCCGGCGCGGCCGAAGAACTTGGCGACGAAGACGGTGGCGTTGGCCTGCGGCTGCGCGCCGTCGATCCACTCGATGCTCGGCCGCAGCACGCACGCGTCGCTGCACCCCTTCCGCAGCACGCGGCACCCGTTGCAGCTCATCGCCTCGATCGATCTCTCACACACTCTCTCTCTCTCTCTCGATCAGCTACCACAGCTCACTCCCAGTCAGAGGCAGGCAGGCTAGCTGATCGATGATGGTCGATGTATATATAAGTGAAGTAATAATGAATGATCGCGCGATCGAGCGGGGGGCAAGGAGATTATATAGGGGGAGGCGGTGATATGTGTCGTCTCGGTGTCTCGAATGGATCTCCCCAAGGCGAGGGGGCAGCGTGTGGTTGGTGCTCCGTCCCGTCCCGTCCAGGGCCACTGGAGGTTCCAATGACATGGCCCGCTAGCGCCTCCGTGTTGCCGCAATACCCATCTTGTCCGCTTTATTTTTTGTCACCTTCGTTGGATCCTCTATGATCGAGTGTCCTGCTTGCCACCCTACCGTGTGTCTCATTGACATATTGTCTTGCAGGTGTGCAGTAGCAGAACAAGCGGCGCCATTTAGCTCAGGCGACTAGCAGCATTTACCGATGGGTATATTTTGGTCTGACCTATTCGGGAGCCGGCTTCACCACTGCAGGCAGGGACAGATCCAAACATTAAAAATTAGGGGCTAAGTGCTTGACAAACTTATCTAGCACCTCTAATCTCTCATTAATTCCTAACAAAAATTATGACGGTGCTCTAGGAGTGCTCCCTTGATCCGGTGGGGGTCCGCCACTAACTGCAGGTGTGTGTATATGTGCAATTCTATACTCAACCAATTATTGGTTGTTTGCTATTATCCATCGTCAACTAAAACTTTATGTGTAGTATCTGTTTTTTTTACTTCGTATAACACATGAATTCAATTGCTTTCACTAGATATTACGTTCCTACTTTTGCATGCATGCATCATGTGTGTCTTCCCGCTACTAACACGCCGGACAAGTAGAGCATAGCAACTTCGCATGGGTTTGAAAAAGGTACCACCATTTCACGTCTTATTCCGTGTCCGAAATGACAAGATTATTTGTCGATCCATACATAAGGTTAAATTTGATTCATGACAACCTCACAAATAGTTATGCACTATGCGACTTGATCAAGCAACATGTATGTATGACTACACCATAGAGTAAATTAAACAAGCCGTATTTTTTTAGAAAACTATTTTTGATAAAAATAGAAGAGACCACAATTAAACATCTTTAGTTTGATAAAAAAAAAGAGAGACCACGATCCCAAGTACGTTTATCTCATTCCCCATTGCGCTTCCTTCGCGTGCTTTACGAACCATATGCTTCCATTCACTGACGCAAACCGTTGCACACAGGGCAGCGTGGGAATGCAGAGAAGATCCTAGCAGCAGCAAGCAGCGGCCCACAATACCGGATGTTGGGATTAATTAAAGCCATGGAAGCCGGGTTGTGGATAGGAAGGAGGCAAAGCAGAAAGAAGGCAAACACACACAGAGTGCGAGAGATATAAAAAGTTGAGGAAAGCAGCTTCCCGGGTCGGGGGCCACTGGTGCCTGCCTTGTCTGCCTCCGCCCTTTCGCTCCCGCCAAGAGCTGCGGCCGCTTCTAGTTTTAGGAGTAGCTTCTCCAACATCTGAGGCAGCAACCAAAGCCAAAACCAAAACCAACCCCAATCTTTCTCGCGATCCATCACAACCTGAACCTGGCCCTTCCATTGGCTAGCGACCACCTCTCTGACGCCGCACCCAATTCATTTTACATACATTCTCTGGTGCTGTACTTCTGTAGCAAAAGTACGTGGCTCTCCTCCCGTCCCTTTCAATTCGCTAGCTACCTCTCCCGTCTATATGGCCCAGGTAATGCTGCTTGCTAGCTGCAACTTGGGGCGTTGCTAGGTAATGCTAATTAAGCATATTTAAGGCTCAGGAGGAGTACGTACTGGTGGTGATCAATCGCTTTCGGCTGCCTGCCTGCCTGTTTCAGTGAGTATACATATGGTTTTGTGTGTGTATATATGCCAAGTGGGGAGAATTGTTAAGTGTGCTGATTCAGAGATGCTGTGGACTTTAGTTTATTGAGTTCTTCCTTTCGGGAGAGGCCGGCTGGCTTCTGCTTAATTTTGGTCAGGTTGCGGTTTTTGCTCGTGGTGGTGGACGGAGTGCGAGTGCGGCGTGACGTACGCCGCGGGGCACCGGAATATATGGGAGATAGAGGCTATGCTAGGTTGGATGGTTCATGCTTCTTCTCCCGCTCTCGATCGAGATCGTGCCGCCGCAAGCATGCAATATCTGATTCTGATTCCGATCTGGTAGCTAGGTGAAGAAACCTGAAACGCATAATGGTACAAATTAAAGTGGGTTAATTTCTAAGCAACTCTAAGAGTGATCTAAAATTAATTTGACTTCCAACAATATTGCGGGGCTGTTTAGATTGTAGCTATTCTCAACCATTCCAAATTGCTAAAATTTTGGCAAGTCAAGAATTTCCTGACAAATATTGGTAATTCTATAATCCTTTTCTTCTCAAAACTTCTACCAAAATTTGTTAAGGTAATAAATTAAACACCATCACTACCTTCTTATCAAATTTTGGCATTACCAAAATTTAAAAAGATTTTTTTTGGCAACAAACTAAACAGGCCCTATGTTGGGCCTATAATATATTACCTAAGTTTCATAATACAAGATATTTTGACTTTTTTCTTTCAACGTTTGACCATTTATCTTATTCAAAAATTTTATGCAAATATAAAAAAATAATAAATCATGTTTAAAAGTACTTTTAATAATAAATAATAAAGTAAGTCACAATCAAAATCAATGATACTTTCGTAATGTTTTGAATAAAACAAATGGTCAAACAGAAAAAGTCGAAACCTCTTGCATTCTGAAACAGAGGGAGTAGCTATTAAGATACCGACAATTGACTAAATTTACAACAACTTATCAAGTGGGTTGGTGACTTTTATTTACGTACGTGCGAAATGGTTTAAAAAAAATAGCAATGACTTAAAATTGGCGTAGTCATTGGTATGCCGGTTAGTTCTAGGCTTCTAGCCCAAGTCTCCTTCAGCTAGGAGTTTTCTGTAAAGTTCATGAAAGAGATCCTACAATGGGCGAAGAACAAAAAAAAGTTGACAGTATTGTTTCTGTTTTTCCCCCTCTCTCTCTACTCTCTACCTTCTTCTCCATTTCATTTACATTTTTAACATTAAATTTTTTTCGAGCCATTTTTTTCATCTTTAACGTGTGGTAACTTATCTGGACTAATTTATCTGTAATATATTTATCTTACCGCCTTTGTATTTTAGAGTGTGTTTTAATTATTTTCTTTAGAGTGAATGGCATATTGGGCCTTTTTACACTAATGTGGGAACGTATATATCCTATGTAGTATATATGTTCCATACCAATGTTGCATCATGGATAAGGCCAGAGATAAGCAACTCTTTTCACTTTGGACTAGAAATTTGCGGATATGCATGTATAGTGCTATTGGAAGTAAGTGTATAATTTTTTTTCTAGATTTTTTAAGTGATGTTTGTATATGTTCCCAACTAATGCTGCATATTGGACCATGGGTAAGCAACTCTTTTCACATTTCATTAGAAATTATGAAATGTTTCACTTAAGACCCATTTATCTTCCTGTAGCCCTCCTTGCCTCCACAATAATGCAACAATTAATGATGTTAGTTGATGCGGGCTGCTTGCTGCTCCTCCTGATCGAGTTCTCCTCACCTAATGCCTGAGGAGGTGATTGTTTCGCTTCTTGTAATAAGTCATAACCATATGAACAAAGCAGCAAAAAAATAATATATCAGAAAAACATTTACATCATATTATTCATGATTAGAAATTCAGAGCTAAAAAAATACCAAACCAAATTCAAAATTAAGCATAAAAGTCGAAATTTTGGCTGTGGCTTATAAGCCAATTGGGAAACGATGAGAGCCTAAAGCCAATAAATTAAGGGGTTATTTAGATCGTAACCATTCTCAACCATTTCAAATTTTAAAATTGTCAAAATTTTGGCAAGTCAAGAATTTCCTGACAAATATTGGTAATTCTAGAACCTTCTTCTCTCGAAACTTCTATCAAAATTTGGTAAGGTAATAAATTGAACACCACCATCACTTCTTACCAAATTTTGGCATTATCAAAATTTAGAAAGGTTTTTTTTTCAACAAATTGAACTGGCCCTAGGTACATCAAACGGTTGTGTTACTCCTATAACATGTCCTACGTCAGGCTCTTGATGGTGATCTAATCGATCATGATCATCGGTAAGGCAGTAAGCTGAGTAGAGAAGAGGAGAGAGTAAGGAAGAACCGATCTAAAATACAACATTTTGTAAATAAATCTAGTCCAAAGTAAAAAAAGAGTTGTCTATACACGGTCTATATATGATGCAATGTTGGTAAAAAAGAGTGGCCCAATGTACAATCACTCTTTTATTCCTTCCGTGTGCACCTTGCAAGCTAGACAGCAAGGCCCAACTACCAACTGTCCTTTGTATTTGTTTTTTTAAGTTTGAATATATGTTGCATGTAGTTTTGTACCTTTTAGAAAAATTGGAAGTTTCCTTCATGTAATATATTTTGTAATTTTTGAAGGTCAGAATAATTTATTACTCAACCTTATATCAAGAAACCAGGAGTGAAGAGAACTATTGGATCAGTCATCCAAAGGATGAGAAAAATGACCTGAAATTTCTTGCCTAAAATATAGATACCCCCAAACCGTTAACATCTATACACATTATGGAGTTTAATAATTATTTAGTCGAATTGAGACCATACCAGCTTGAAATATAAAAGCTAACTAATTTTGAAAAGCCAAACCATTCTAGGATCTTTAAAGGCCTATTTAGTACATGGTCCCTTTGTAAATTAAGTAGCACTAAAATAGTAGCTGAAATTTTAATACTTAATCCTTTTACAAAAGTTATTTTATAAATGTACCTGATGAAAACTATGGAAGGTGGGCAGGTGGCCCTATGCAGCAACTGCACTCTGCAGTTGTGGCTGACATATGGGCCTAGAGGTAGTGGGGCCCATATGTCAGTCACAGTGGCTGATCTTGACCTCTTGTAGGCCAAAGGCACTAAGATCCAATAGCTCGTGTTGTTATTCCTGGTGCTAACCTCTAGCACATAGGTAAACATGTTGTTTTGGGATGAATATAATTGGAAATGGTCGAAAAATAGCTCAATCATTATCTTAACCATATTTTTCTTGAAAATGAAATAGAAAACGATAAAGCCAAGAATAAAAACTGCGTCGGAAAAATATGGAATGTACTATACGGAAGGAAACATGTCGGTATCAATCGGAAACCATTAATATGTTAAAAAAACATTTACCTACAGAATCACATGTTTATTTTAGCATAAACTATATGATATGACAAAATAAATTTAAACTTATAATATGCAAATTATATAATGTTTTCTTTCTAGACATTTAAACTAATCGTACCTAAGGTTTTGGTCGACTTGTTTATGGGCTATAAACTATAGGTGAAATAGAGACTGGGACAATTCATATTAATGGGTTGTTTAGATTGCTGCCATTTTCAACCATACCAACATTTGGAGTTGCCAAAATTTTGGCAAGTTACCGAATATTGGTAAACTCTAGAAGTTTCTTCTCACATAACTTATACCAAAAGTTAGTATTGGCAACAAACTAAACACCACCATCACTATCTTACCAAATTTTGATAATGTCAAAATTTGAAAAGGTTTTTTTGGCGGCAAAGTAAACAACCCCTAAACCCCTAAATGGTTCATTTCCTTATTGATGTATGGCTTCGTTGGTTAAAATTGGAAACGAAACGATCATTGAATGATCAAGAATATCCATGACTGTATTCGCCCCTACATGCGCGTGGTGAGCCGACGGCACTCATGATTCATCGTTTGGCCTAAATGGCCAATATGTAAATGCATTTATGCAAATAAAAAGATAATTTATCGCTAAAACTAAAACAATGCTAGAGAAAACTATGAAGAAAAATCCTCAAAATTAACTTCCAAATTAAAGTTTGAAATTTGAATTTTAGTAATGGCTTATAATCCAAAGGAAAAATAATAGGAGCCAACGTGGTGTCAACACCAGCCCCCTTGACATTTTTTTTATGTCTTCAGTCCAAACATGTCAAAATGACATTTATTTCGACCTACGCCCAGACACAAGATTACTTTGAGTGCAGCATGGGGCTAGCAAATGAGAGCCTGATGGTCTTTGTCGAGTTCTGGAAGTTGGCAGTGATAACCAACTGTTTTTATTGTTTAGAGTGAAAAATATACTGCGAACAAAATTCAAAGGGCAACAACGAACAAAACTCAAAGGGCAACAACCTAATGCACTCTATATAATCCAATGGATCGAGCATAGGACTGTATGACCTTCTGCCAATTGTTCCACAAGCTGGGACATGAAAGTAAATCCTCCCTCCGTAGAACACTTATTACTCTTATCAGAAATAAGATTGACAAACAGGACGAATAGTAATTTATTAGCACATTTTCAAGTGTTGAATTTTTAAGTATAAATTGTTACCTCATGGTGCTTAAACTCGTTCCTATGAAGAATATAAAATCATAACTTGCGAGTACTCGATTGTGAATGGCAACACCGTTCCTGATGAATGATAACAGATAGAACAATGTGACAACTCTCTTAACGAAATATCTTTCCTTTCTTTATATATTGCCACCAAAAAAATTACAGGACTATATCATAAAACGTTCCTGAAACAAATCACCGATGACCACTCCTATAGCAAATGCCAATATAACAATGCTATAGAACACTATCTGCCATCGGACTGCCAGTCAGTAGTATTCCACATCCTAGGATTGCTACTACTTTATCATCTCATCTGAAGGCAAATTAAAGAAAAAAAAAACTGACCAAAAATCATGGTCATGCATGGCTCTGTTAACACTAGGTTACTGAACGCCTTGTATTCCTCGACGTTGTGGACTTCATATCCTCCGGGTTGAGTGATCCAGGGCTGTCCGATGTGTCTGAGCTATTCTCGTCGACGTTCGTTTTACCGGACCAGAGCTTGCTCAGGATCTTCTTGGGCATGAGTGATCCCTTTGATTTGCTCTTGTCATCACTGCTCTTGTTGTTGATGTCACTGCTGCCACTGCTCCTCTCGCTGCCCCCGCTGTTGTTGGCCAGCTTCAGTGATCTGAATGAATTGATGTCACTGGAGGTCGGGACTCCCGTGCCATCCTCATCGGTTGTCGTGGTGGCAGCTGACCTGGAGCTTCCATAGGAGTTGCCATTCTCTCTTGGAAGCAGTGAGTGTACAGCGGACGAAAGCTCCGTTGCAGTGTCAGTCCTCCCAGAAGCAACTGATACTCGGATTTGTTCAAAGAAGAGAACTTGAACAACCACACGCAGAGGGAGGCGCTCGTTCTGCACAGCGTGCATGCAAGCATCCTGAGACAATTTCTTGCAGTCCATCAGTCTGCAGATTATCTTCTTTTCGCTCTTTGATAGGCTGGGGTGCTCCTGCAAGCATGTAAAGACGTCTAAGTTTGAAAGTACAACAGAACGAGTACACAGTGGAGAGATTTGCAAATGTATATTACCTTGAGATACATGTCAATGGCACGATATAGACCGTCATGCATTTTCCGGGATGCAGGCAATACCATTTCAGCAAGTGCGATGAACTTTGAAAGGGGAAGATTGGCATCTTTAGCAATCTCAGCAAGATACCCATCGATAAGATTTGCAACAGCCAGATTTGAGGTGCTCGAAACAGAAGTATGGTTGTCAACCTCCACAATTTCTTCATCATCTTCAAAATTCATCTTGCCAGTATCACTATGTTGTGAAATAAACTCCTCCACTATTGCAATGATCAGGTCTACATTATATAACATATTTTCGCTAGTGTTTGCTGGTATAAGAAGGTCTGAAACAGAAGCACCATCCAATTGTGTGCCTATTCTTTTGATCAAGATATTATGATAATACTCCTCAGCCTCCAGCAAGCAAGCAGCCCTTAGAAGCTTAAGAAGAAAACCAGATGATACAGAGCCTTTCTCAGTGGGTAGCAGATATATAATGGTTTCAAGTGCTGCACGGTGTTTAGTGCAATCAACTCCATTGCTCACAGCATCTTCTAGGGAACCCAGCAGCCTACGGTATGCATAGGCTCTCAATGCTTCCCCAATCACTATAGCTGGTGTTCTTCCCTTTGCTTTGATCGTCACGATCACCCGCTTGTACAAATCCACCTCAAGGTCACAAAGGTCCTCAACCCACCAGTCCTTAGGGACTATCAATTGCTTCCTGACACCATTCCAATGAGAATCATGGCCATTCTCTGATGGCAATTTCTTTCTGTTGTATGTGTATGACCATTCAACCTCTGATGGATCAATTAATGCCTTCGATGCAATAGAGTCAATGCAATGGTTGATTACTTTTAAATTTTCAGACCAAGTTAGCAATGACTTTGTGCTCTGCAGTAAAATGATTGAGTCCTTCCAGGCTCGAAATATGCTTGATGTCAAGAAGACATCAATTTTGTAAATGAGGTTTCCTTTGTCAATGGTCTCAAACATTTCAAGATACTCAGCTGCGCAGCGAGCAGCAAGGACATTATACGCATTGAGGGTTACAATCATGCCATAACAGAACTTAGCACATATTTCAAATGCTGAAGGTCCACCAGGGATGTCAGAGATATCTAATTCGTTGTTGCTTTCCTCATTGCTTGAAGCCACTAATTTTTGCAAGCGGGAACTCTTTGATAAAAGAGGAAACTGCAAAATAATAAGCCAATATGTAAATACCTTTTACCACTTCAAATAGTTGACAAGTTACTAACTCTGCTCAATCATATTGGATAAAACGCATGTAAAAAGTTTCTTCCATTATAACTCTATAAATAAAAGTAATGGGCACTTCAAACTTTCCAGCATATCTAGGGGTCAACACATGCATTATATATGGAAGTTGTTTATTCAAGAGAACTCAAGAAATAGTGAACTTTTTTTTTTGGGTGGACATGCAAAAATTTGCATGCCATTTGTATTAGAAGGAGAAGAAAAACCACGGGCATAGTCCACAACCAGACATTACAATAGAAAATAAGGATTATAGTCATAATTATAGCATATATAACTTCCAGATTTCCAGTCCTCTGAACCTAGTTATTCATATAAAAATGATACTATTTCAACTATTATACTTGTATTACAGCCTTAGAAATACGTTAGTAGTCAGTTAACAATTCTTAACCAAAATACTACAATAAAGGAACAGTTAAGCCACTACAGCCATCAGTTCAAGCATATCCTTAAAATGCTATTTTGATACCTTGTGAAGATAAAATTTGACATCTCCTATGGAAATAACAATGTCTGTTGCCAGTTCTGTTGCAACAAACCTGAAAAGAACATTAGAGCTCCATAAATTAGCATTAAAGCAATGCAGAACAATCAGGAATATAATACATATTAATGAGACAAATAAAATGTACACATTGGTTCTCTAACAAAAGTGATTCAACACAAGAATGCCAGTGATCATTGTTAATAGTTTACTTAATCTGAATATGTCTTGAAAAAAATAACTAACCATTTTCAAACAGTCAAATATATATCTCTGTCCCTCTTAGCAGTGCATAATATTATTTGATCAACAAAACATATCATGATATGAAAGCTCATGCACTTCCTAAAATGAGGATGTTAAAAGTCACACTTACACACTAAATGGAGATATTGGAAGGTTCAACACAATCACATAGAGTACACACATCTTAATGTAGCATAGCTCATAAAGTGGATCTAGAATAATTGTTGAAAAAGATGGTCACATATATTGGAAGATAAAAGTCTGGTCTTGTCTTATAGACCACACAGATATGATGATGTTAAGGTAATTTCACACAATCCAAAATATAATGCAGAGCTGAAATGACACAACAAAACCAAATACTACAACCACCGAATCAGCTAAAAGTGAGACAGACAGACCATTTGCCTAAGTAAAGTGCCACAACCAAAGTTAGGAAAAAGGTGAGAGAAAAGCAATCTCACAACTAGTAGCAGTGTGTATGACAGGAATAACTAACTGAACTGATAAATGGTCCACTGGTCCTTGAACAAATAAGTAAACAACAATACGGACACAGCAAAGAAAATAATAAAATTGAGCTCCAAGAATTTAATTAGCATGATGGACCACTATGTCACAAACAAATCCGCTCATCTAAAAAGTGAATGTTAAGAAAATTAAGGAAGGCACTCCTATCAGTAAATGGAGACATGTGCTCAAAGTACAGAGGAACTGAAAGAACATATGCTGCTGGCATAATAAAGGATGAATTGACGTATGAATAAGATTAGCTAGATAGATAGCTATATGTACACTATAATAAGATGCACTACTTAGTAGGCTAGAAAGTCACCATGGAGGTTATTAAATGAGAAAAAATCTAAACCCTAGTGTAAATGCATTACAATTAACTGGTGCTGCTAGCCAGCAACATATAAATTGCGAAACCTATGAAACTTGGATTAGTAATATACTCCTTCCATTCCCAGAAGAGGCAATTTTTGTATGAATACACACAAAGTCTATGTCCAGATTCATGTACAAAAATTGCTTTTTTTGTGGGGACAGAGGGTGTAAGTGTAACTTTCGAAAGATGAATTAAGACAAAAAAAAAAACACAGAGAACAAATTCAAAACCATAATCAGCAGCTGCTGTCTAACAAATGGAGTTAGTTCTGAAATTCTTTTTGCAGTAACTATCAATATTTTGGAAGTTTCATGGGGACTCCTATAATTCTGAGAGTCTTCTATTCAAGAAATGGATATTTTGAACTAGAGAATTAGGTCACCTTCCCCACAGTTAATAAATTTCAGGTCTTAAATGACTAGATACCAATACGATTGACCATATTAGCAACTTTTATTGATTTAGATATTTATTTGAAGAAACAGTAGTAAGTGGATCACAACAATCTTGACCAAATTGCACGTTGATACATGTTTATACCAGAGAATGGCACTTATGAAAGAATTGTCAATCTGGAAGACCTATCGGATAGATCTCATAATTCACGAACTCCCTAGAACAACTCACGAACTAACATACAAGTACCAGAAGAGACGGTGAAATGGAGAATAAAAACAGAGAGCAGAACCCAATGTAGTCTTACAAAAAAATTCGCTGGTCCAGGAGACGAACATACTAACTAACCTGATATTACCACCCTCTGTCTGGAAGAGGTCTGGCTTTGATCCAAGTTTCATATGCTTCATTGCGCCACACTGAAAGCGAAGAACTCCTCTCTTCTTTTTGCTCTTTCTATATCTTCTCCTTTTTCTTTCAACACACACCGTCCTCCCTCAAATGGGAACCAAGAAGAAAACTCCACAACAAACCCACAGCACTTAACCCATCAATTGAAAGGTACCAAAACCGGTGGCCACTGCCATGTGAATGCTTGCTAGCCCAAAGGACAGGACCAACAGCTAGTGATAAAGATCCAGGCCAAACTGTCCCCCTTGCGCCACGGCAAAGCCCCCACCAAATCAGGTCAAGAACCCAACCAGACCACCTCTAGACCAGTAAAAAAAAGTAGTCGGCAGTTGCATCAAGATCTGGGTCCAAGAGGCCAAGAAGCTCCTCCACCTCCAAGCTGGATCACACACGTTGAGGAAGCAGCAGCACCTGCAGAACACAAGGTCAGCATCTCGAGGCAAGGGAACAGTGGGAATAATTGATGAAGCAATGTTGGGAGACCATGGGAACAACCACCAGTGAGGGGAGGAATCTTATCTTGGTTAAAATTGCAAGCAAGCAATATGAATAACAAGAGTGTATTAATGAAAAGATAAAAATCTTTTTTAAGGGTTGTAGCACATGAAGACAGTCAAACTGGGATTAAAGAATTGCAAAACATAATCCACAGGTTCTGCCTATTTTTTATCCCTCCCATCTTGGCTGGAAACAAATACTGAATTGTGCATATGGAAGTTCAGATAAATTCGTGATAATTTTACCATAGGAGCAGAAAACCAACAATTGACAGATGAAGATTGGAGCATCAAATTAGCAGGAGCATTCCATCCACACAAAAAAAAGGCCACAAATTTATGCCAAAAAACCAAACTTGATAATACCCATTACACATTCAGGAGATCAGGGGCGTGGGATTAAGCCAAATTCGAAAGAAAGAGAGAAAGCGGGTGGTCACCGGAGGCGGAAGCGGCAGGACCTCCTCGCGGCCGGGAATCGGCACGGCGGGCGAAGACAACCTGCGCGCGGCACCGCTGCTCGCAGGGACTCGGGCCGCGATGGATGGAGATCGGCGCGTCGCTGCGACTGCGCAGGCAGAGGAGGCAGGAGACGGACGGAGGGGTGGATGTGCGGGTGTGTGTGTCTAAGGACCAAAGGGAGATATCGATCGACTAACAACACCCGCGAGCGCAAGGGGTCAGAGGGACCCGTTAAGCTCGCTTGTTGCTGACCCAGCCAACTTAGTAACACGATGTATATATAGTACCGTATTTGGTGGTTACTCACTCATGTAAACCAAAAACCGTCTAATATACCTCTCCGTTTATAGAATACTTGGTGCCATTATCTTTTTACACAATTAACAGTTTATCTTATTTAAAAAATTTATGTAATTATTAATTCTTAGCATATCATTTGATTCATTGTTAAATATACTTTTACGTATACATATAGTTTTACATATTTCACAAAAATATTTAATAAGACGAATCATCAAATGTGTGCCATAAAATTAACGGTGTCAAAAATTCTGGGATGGAGGGAGTAACTCTTGCCAATGTAATTTAAACCAAAACACCTGTTACGTAACAAGACTAGAAAGGACATTGAATAAAAAAAGAGAGGAGGTCAATGATGTTGTATCCTCCCATCAAATATAAGTATTTAGTCTTCTGATGTATATCATATCCAGTCGAAATGTTTATATATTTTGACGAAAAAAGTATAGACAACCATAGCCACTTGTTATATACAGGATGTAAGAATATAGGATATATTTCTTTCAGCTTGAGATTATTGAAATAGATTACTGTAGGATGGATTGTTATAAGCTGTAGCGGATTAAACTCTGAATCTTTTCTTTCTTAGATTATTGGAGTATAGATTATTGAGTTTGCAAGTCTAGCGGAGAGGTAGGATGGCATGGTGGGTAATTTTCCACCTAATAATCTGGAGCTTCCCAGACTGTATATGGGCTCCATATATATTATAATAAGTTGCTCTAATAATCTATTTGTTTCTTATATTGCTTCTAATAATTTGCATTATAATAGCCGAAAAAACAGAGCCATACTCAGCTGGTATCATCACTATAAATAATTGATCACAATTATTAAAATTGTTAACACCATCTTAATTTTTAGTTTTATGACATAATACATGAAATTTAATATTTGCTTATTCTTTCTGTTTTTCCTTCTTCTCTTTTTTAAGATGCACCTCTTGTGTTGATGGCACTTTTACTGAATATTGGTGTATGCCTTCTGCTATTTTGTTTATGTAATCTCTCTTGTTTTAGGGGATGGGGGTGGGGGCTGTCAGTTATAAATCTGATCCGAAAAATTGTAAAGTGGAGCACGACACATATAGTGGACTATATGTGTCGTGCTCCACTTTACAAATTTTCGGATTAGATGCTCCACTTTATAAATTTTCGGATTAGATTTATAACTATATGTGTCGTGCTCCACTTTACAATTTTTCGAATCAGATTTATAACTGACAGCCTGCATCCCCTAAAACAAGAGAGATTACATATAGTGGAGTTGAAAACAACTATAGGAAACTAGAACTGCTGCTCAGTCACCCTCCCCCCTCGGATGGCAGAAAACTTAGCCGCCGCCACCGCCACCCTCTCCCTCCTTCTGCCTCGCTGCCACCGGAGCGGTCTGCCGGCAAAGCCACGCAACCGCTAGGAAGGTGGCGACGGGGCGCGCAGCAGCGGCAGCCCCCCTCCCCTTTCTCGGCGCGGGCGGAAGGGAGAGGAGGCCCCGCGAGTGACGGCGAGCAGCAGAGGGTGTGGGCAGCGGCGAGCGGTGAAGGGGGCGAGCGTCAGCGACGACGACGACGACGCGCAGGGGCAGATCTGGGGCCAGTGTGCCCCTATCCGTTGGCGGCCGGCGTTGGCGCGGCCAGCGTAAGCAGATCTGGGGCCGGGGTGCCTGGATCCGCTGACGGCTAGCGGTGACGCATAGAGTCGCATCGGGGTCGCCGGCGAGCGCGGCCACTGGTGGCTAGATCCGTGGGCGACCTCGAAGGCCAGATCTGGTGCTCCGCCGGCCGATTCCGTGGTGGTTGGCCGTGTTGGCACCACGAGCTGCTTGGTGCCGATCTGTCGGAGCGGCGGGCTCACACGTCTCGCGTTGGTGGAGGCGGAGCTCCCGCACCTCCGATTGGTCGCGGTCAGTGGTGGTCTGGGGCTCCGGCAACTTGAGGAGTTATGTGGTTCGTCTTCCTTGTCGGCGACTGGGGGGTGGCAGTGGTCATGTAACAGAGAAGGCCTGGACTTCTAAGGCTGCAGCGCGCATTCTCCCCTCCTTGGTCGGATTCGGCGAGGATGCCGATGGGTGGCAAGATGAAGGAAGCCTAGGACAATGCGTGGCGAGCGGTGACGGCGGCGCTGATGGCGGTTTGTCGTCGTCCTCACTATGGGTCGAGCTTTTCCTCTGCCGGTGGAACTCCTCCCCTTCTCTGTGGGAGCTTTATATGTAGAGTGGCGGCATCCTGTTCGCTGAGGAAGGCTTGGGCTACCAAGGCAATGATGCTCATCTCCGGTTTCTATGGCCAGATCCGGCATGAAGATCGGTGGGCATCGTGGCGGACATGGATCGAGATAGCGCATGAGAGAGTGACAGCAGGGTGGTGGGCGTTGGCGGAGGGTTTGGTGGCGGTCCTGTTTTGGCAGGACTGGAAGTCGATCGGCAGAGGGGAGTCGGTCCAGTTTGGTGGTGACCTCGTGCTGTCAAAATATTTCGATGGTGGTTTTTGAGATGATGAGCAATAAAGATTCAGTGTGATACGGTTCCAGACGAAAGCCTAGCTCAGTGTTTTGCTAGGTCGACAGCGGCTACGCCTTCGGACGTCATAACCCTCCTGAGGGCACGGTCGAGGTACCTCCTACCTCCCTACCGTGCGAGAATCTCTAGGTGAAAACCTTTATGACGACGGCGACATCCTTCACGTCGTAACCTTGCTGGAAGCGTCGTTTTAGGAGTCTTCGTTGTGGTGTCTTTGTTGAGCTAGCGGCGATCGCCACGCATACCGGCAGTCGGTTCGATATTTGATCATCTCAGTGGGTTGTGTTGTCTTGGTGGCACATTTGGGTGCATATCCGACCTCGACAGTTTAATGTCGTTGTAATCTTTACTGTCACTTATTCTTTCTAATCTTAATAACATTCGAATGGTCTCTTTTGGCCATTCCGGCAAAAAAAAAACAACAACTATAGGTGTGAATCAAACCTTTGCATGGCTCCACGACTCTTCTGCTTCATGTTGTATTGTAAGTTTTTGGTGCGATGGTCTCCTCGAATAGATCCAAATCCATGGCAGAGAGGATCTTTGGTGGTGACAGTTTCAAATTAGATTCACCCGTACGTTAGGCATCGTTTTCCATCGATTAGTTACTTTAGGTTGAAGATACTTAAAAAGAAAAGAAAAGAAATCAGCAACCTCTGCATAAGATTTAAGAGAGAAGAGAGAAAATAACCAATAAATTAAGAGAGAAAACGAATAAAAACAATGTATTGGAACAAACATACTAGATGCAATGTTTACGAAGGTTCTATGTTTAAGGCCCTGTCTGGAACAAGGGAATTTAAAAGGAACTATGGAGGTTTGGTTTTATTTGGAATTTTTTCTTAACATCTATTTGGAACAAAGGAAATAGCATCTCAAATTCCTAAGGAAATGGGAGGAATCCTGTACTTTTAAAGGAAAAAAAAGGAGGTTCAACTCAGAGGAAAATTTCCTTCACTCTTATTTGGTGTGTCGTGTACGTATGTCTCTTCCATCCATTCCGATGATCCAAACAGCAAAAACTTTGTAACTCCGTATTTTGTGTTCCTTAGTTTTTCACACTGTGTTAAACTTATTCTTGTGTTTTTTCTTCTATTTTTGTGTTTTTCATTCCCCCGTTTCAAACATGGCCTAAATTTATGTGTAAGATAATGCGGCCAAATTAAGAGGTTGCCATCATCTCTACTACCATTAAACTTGCTTGCGTGTAGCTTGATCAGTATTACCATTTACTGATCCACATCTCCGGATAATGTTTCTGTAGTCAGAAACATGTATTTAGACTTTCTGTCAATAGTCAATACAAGCTGCTGTGGTTGCCCTGCCAGGGAAACAGAATAAATATCAACAGGACAAATGGCCACGGTTCATTAAGCTGTCACGAGGGCAATTAATTGCATGCAACAAATGTGGTTTTCGGTATAACAGTGTGCTTGCGTGAAATGTCTCAAGAAGCATTCATCCATGAGGAGGACATTTTGATCTATATATGTACAGTTTAATTAAACACTTCGAAATGTGAATCTATTGGCATAATTTTTGTCCACTTATTTTAATTTTAATTTGACTAACTATTTGTAACTAAAGCAGGCCTTAAAAAAATAAAAATCCATGGAAATTAGAAGAATATTACTCACTCCGTTTTAATTTTTTTGTCATTTTAGGTTTGTCATAAGTCAAACATTTTAATTTTTGACCATTAATTTATAACAGCTCATATAGTTGATATTCTATTGTTGATGTTTTTAAATTCATCATGAGAAATATTTTCATAATATATAATTAACATAGTATTAAACTACACAAAATTTTAAAAATTAATGGTCAAAGATTAACTTGATAGGACGGTTACCCCAGCCAATGTGAAATGGTCGTTAAACATGCACGACATGATATTATTTTAGTACAAACTACAAATATAGCCTGGCGTTCTTGAATCTTGTCAATATGCTGTCGATTGCTTCAGCATATTTCTGGAGCCATCTTCTCAGGTGGAACGTAAACCACAAAAAGCAACCCCAGTTATCCTTGTGAATTCATCTAAAATCTCTAATCATTTTCTCCATCATGTGAGACGACATGCGTGTAGCAGTCATTAGACGGACAAAATGTTCCTGGCATTATTAGCAGGAGAGACAGGTTTTCTTGACATTTACCAGTAGCACACACTTGATTTGACACCTGGCCTGAAGTTTATCGGAAATGTTTCCTGTTTTCCTGAAAAAAATTAAACATTTTGTATAGACGTCTCCTCTTTATGTGTTGTGGTGATGAGCTCGAAATCACATCAACTATTGGCAAATCAGACAAAATCTGACAAAGAATTCTTTGCGAATAATACGAATCAACTCTTTTTTAAGACAAGGTAATCAACTCTTTTCATGGGGAAATCTGGTCTCATAAACCTGCTGAATTTCTCCGGTCTCTATATATATGCAACCTTCCCCAGTGCCATGCAAATGCATGGTAGGTTCGAGTTATCTGCAGTTCGTTTTTTTTTTTTTAAAAAAAGAGTTGTCTGCATCAAATTGGCCATATATTTTCCCTCCCGGACGATGTGGATAAAACATATTATCATTAGGCTGATATATGCAACAAGTAAATTACTTTCTTTTAGCTTATGGATTATGCACGCTTCCCCAAACTTCTAAAATGTAGTACTATATTTTTTTTTTCAAAAACTTTATTCATTATTTCTTAGTATCTATTTTACCAAAAATTTCAACTTTCTAATATTTAATTATTTCATTTGTTTATGCCTCCTAATAATTGTCATAAACTCAGTTTTATATGCCATTTTATCAGTAGTTTAAAACACACCCTTAATTAAAAGAAAAACGACAACAAGCTAGTAGGAGAATTACCTAGTTCATTTGTACAACCAGACACAAGTAAGGAGGTAGTATATAATTTCAGTCAAATGAATAATTTGATACAAAATTTTATCTTATTTAAACCGACTCATTTTTTCCCTAGAGGTTCAGAGTTCAGACCTTTGTCTAAAAACTAGGAGTGTTTTTAGCCAAAAACATTAGTGACGAACTGACGATCTAGTTTAGGGCTGGAGTTTGTTGTGTGCATCTTAATTAGGTCAGGATACACATCAAGATTTAAATCCTGATTCATCGGAACATTAAAATCACCGCTATGTCTGATCAAGCGGTGTACGTATGTATTATGTTTGATCATGTTTAAAACATTGATTTTGAAATACTCTTTAATCTGCTCACCTTCGACCGTCTGATTTTCAGATCCAACCACGTGTTCCCTCAGTGATTCGTACCTCCAACCAGGGTTCCTGTTTTCGACGAAATCGGGTTGAATTCCGTGAAATTTCAATGTTTCAACACGGAACATAAGTAGATTTCGAATGAATTTCGAGATTATACAATAAGTTTGACCAAATTTCAATCGGAATATGTCAATTTGTTTGAAATTTGCCATTCCGCCAGAAGTCGGTATCTCCATTAGAATCGGAAAGGTGAACCCTGCCTCCAACTCCCTATACGAGTGAATTGATCATCGACCCTGCAGACTATGTGTCTCCCGCTTCACTCCACGTTGCGACGAAAATCGCCACCAAGCCGCTCTCTCCCTTCGCCTCCACAGCATCGTCGCTTCGTCAGCACCGCGTCTCCTTGCTTATTTCTCCCTTCCCTGCCACATTGTCAACAACGTTTGCCGCCTCCACTGTAGTTCGGTGCCTCCCCCAACCGCCGTGCAGTGGCCTCTGCCCTTCTTGAACCTCGCTACATCCCCTTGTGCACAGCCTCGCTGCCTTCCCATTCATCCCACTGTGTTGGTGACCACCAACGCACCAATCAACTCCGCGTGTTGCCCCCTCACATAAGACAAAACAACTGATGTCATCGTCATCTCCGACGCCAGTGAGGAGGCGGCAACGGAGGTGACGAAAAACTCTGGCGACGTATATTAGCGTTTGGGGGTGGGGTGGAGGAGGAAGGGGAAAAGGAGTGTCTTGTGGGTGGTTAGAGGGATAACTCGGGGCGGCAACAGACCAGCGGTGGGTGGCAGGCATGGGCCGACGACGAGGCAGTTGTGGCATCGCCAGAGCAGCAGGGATAGAGGCGGCCAGTGGGTGGGTTAGGCGGCGAGGGTGACCGGTGCCGGGATGACTCTGGCGGCGTGAGCTGCCGCCGCCGGAGGCGTGGAAGAAGGAGAGAAGGTCAGTCAGAGGCAGGGAGGAAGGAGGAGGGAGGAGGTCGGCCGACAGGCTTCGACGGCGCCGTTGGCCCCTTCCGACATCAACAAGGTGGGTGATGAGCACCCGGCGACGACTAAATATGCCCTCTCTTTCACGGTAAAGGGAAACTGTAACTTCTCTATAAAATTGAGCGATATAGTGACCACGTACGTAGCACCAAAAATATCCAAGTAATTGATCAATCGAACGAACTATCAGATGTATATATAAATATATAGGAGCACCTCGCCAAAAGTTCAGCCAGATCAAAATTGGAATTTTACTGTCTCAACCAACACAAATAATATAATAGTTCAACAAGCAAATCATAGATTAGTACTCCACCTGTGCAACTGGAACACGATCAGAGTAGATGGATTCTTGAGAAATCCAGGTAACGTTTCCAGGATATGGTTATCCTGACCACATTGCCCTCCAGACCTGAACGGCGGCAAGATCTTCAGCAGCAAATAAATGATGATGGAAGCGCCATCGTTTCCGGCGGCGGAGGTCACGACCTCCACAACAACCAAAATAAAACCAAAACCTAATCTCCAGTTGCCAATACTCAGCATATATATGTATGTACGCACTAATACGACTCAACAGGCACGCAGGCCCAGACCAACTCCAACTCGTACGTGACTAGCTATGACTCCATACAATAAAAGCTAATCAAGGAAAGACATGGGTAGCACGCATTATAACATTTGGAACTTCTTTATTCTTCTCCTTTATAACATGAAATTCCTCGGTTTTGATAGTAATATCACGCATCGGTTTGAGCACATAATTAACACCATGATGTAGAAAAGAATAATAATTGGACCTTCCTTTATGGGTAGCATTGCGATCAAACTGCCATGGCCTCCCCAATAAGAAATGACAAGCTGTCATTGGCACCACATCATAATCTACTCTATCAATATAATCTCCAACAGAAAATGCAACTCTCACCCTGTGAGTAATTTTTAGCGTGCCGGCTTGATTCATCCACTGAATATAGCGCGGTGTAGAAAGCCTCCGTGTAGATAAAGATAAAGCATGCACCAAATCTGAACTAATGACATTAGTAAAACTACCACCATCAATTATTAACTTGCATACCTTATCCTTAATTTTGCACGTGGACTGAAATATACTACTACGTTGCCCCTTTGCATCAACAATAGAACCATCACGTTGCACCTCACATGCAAGCATAGATAAGCCCTTCGTAGGTTCAGCATCATCATCTATGCACTACCAGATTTCTATCCTATTGCCACAGATATCATTGCAACAACACAAATTTAGTTGTAATAGGTAGGTGTTATTGCTACTATTTTTCGAAATGGTTGCAATATGTGGAGAATATGACCACAAATATGTTTTGTTGTGATAATCTTAAATTTCGTTGCAATAGATAGTTGCTATTGCCACCATCACGTGAAATGGTTGCAATATGTGAACAATATTTCAACGAATATCTTCCGTTGCGATAATCTTAATTTTTGTTGCAATAGTTAGGTTTTATTGCCACCATTGTAAGAAACTGTTATGTATGCGAACTGTATTGCCATGAATGTTTTCTGTTGCGATAATCCTTATTTTTTAGTTGCAATATGTAGGTATTATTGCCACCCTTTTACGAAATGGTTGTGATAGGTCGACAATACTGCCACAAAATTTTCTGGTTGTGATAAGCTTGTACTCATGTATAGTTAAAAGAATAGTATGAGAAAATATTATCAACGTGAGCTCATAGCCCAGTGGTAAGGTTGCTGTTTGGAGAGATGAAGGTCTTGGTTCGAACCCCACAGTATACAAGATTACAAAATTATCCAAAAAAAATTATAGATGCATGGCTGGTGATGTGGCAACGTTGCTAATGGTCTAAAAAATTTCAAAATATTTTTTTGGATTTTATTTAAATTTTTTATACGTCACGCATGCGCCTCATTTAATCTGTTGTAAGTGATGTCTAATGCAACGCTTATGTCGTGGCAAGACATACTATTGCTACGACATCGGCCGTTGCAACTATTATAAAATGCAACACATCGTTTCATTGCAATAACCATATCTATTGCAACCAAGCATAAAAGTCGTTGTCCAAAGTTTAGACCACGCAAGTACTTGCCACGGCTCCCAACGACCACAATATCGTGGCAATTGATAGTTATTGCCACTATTTTGGTCCTATTGCCACATTTTTTTACCGATGCGAAAGGCCAAAAATCTAGTAGTGATGGTTAGATCATCAACATCAGGATAACCCGTGGCATGAGTGTAATCAATACACTCACCTTCAAATTTCTCTGATAAACTCTCAGAAATATACCCGCCTTTAGTCATCAACACCTTCTTTTGATTAGGACAATCTCTCATATAATGTCCTCTTCCTCCGCAAGTATAGCACTCTACACTTCGTGTTTTAGATCCAGATGCAGCAAAAGATTCTACTTTAGATTGAGCTTTAAACACCGAACTAGTAGGCTTGAAAGACACAGACCTACTAGCATCACCTCCATCATTGTCTCGCTAAAAAGAACGTAACTTGACGACTTTTCAGTTGTTGCTCTGCCCTTTGAGCTATGTGCACCAGGCTCGGTATATCATAATAATATGACATCTCAACACGATCCTTCACATCAGGATTAAGGCCATGAAGAAATATGGACATAGTAGCTTCTTCATCCTCTGTTACACCTGTACGAATCATTAACAATTCCATCTCCTTATAATAAGCATCTAAGATCACCTTGCCCAAGTTGCTGCAAACGTGTATAAAGTGATCTAGTATAATGTTCAGGAACAAAACGACGAGTCATAACCTCTTTCATATATCTCCAAGTGTGTGGACGACCCGCAACACGAACCAATTGATTCCACCAAGACAAAGCATAACCCGTAAATTCAATAGATGCAGCACGTACCTTCTTCTCCTCTGAATAGTTGTGGCTATTAAAGATGTGATCACAACGCATCTCCCATTCCAAATAACTATCTGGACCACCCGATCCCGAAAAAGAAGGCATAGTAATTTTTATGTTACCAAGTCCTTCATCCAATGGAACCCGAGCAGCTCGACAAAACCTATTATCATGATGTACATCATTAGCAACCCTCTCCATGTAAGCAGGACCTCGACGAGGAGAGTGTGGGCGGCGACGATGATGTACACCCCCATCAGAGTGCAATCCTGGGCTCTCATCCTCGGCATCATACTCACGAGGTTCAGGTGGTGGCCGTCGGCGTCGATCATGTCCAGCATGTGTCCCACGTGGAGGCGGCAAACGATCAATGATCGTAGCAATACTCCTCTCAAGCTTCCTGAAATTAAAATCCACATGTTTCTCCATATAACGACATGCAACTTCCAATCCATCCTTAACATGTGTGGGCAAGTTAGCATCGAAAATAGGCATAGTAACCTCTTCCTCATCAGAATCATGGTGAGAACCATGACTGCTCTTTGAACCTCCAGATTTAACCATTGTGCAAAATTCTAAAATTTAGCAACTCAACTGTACCGTGATGAACCATGCTCTGATATCACTTGATAAGCGCCCGGCGACGAGTACCCTAAATATGCCCTCTCTTTCACGGTAAAGGGAAACTATAACTTCTCTATATAAACTTCTATTGGAAAAATGAGCGATATACTGACCCCGTACGTAGCAGCAAAAATATCCAAGTAATTGATCAATCGAACAAACTATCAGATGTATATATGAATATATAGGAGCACCTCGCCAAAAGTTCAGCCAGATCAAAATTGGAATTTTACTGTCTCAACCAACACAAATAATATAATAGTTCAACAAGCAAACCATAGATTAGTACTCCACCCGTGCAACTGGAACACGATCAGAGTAGATGGATTCTTGAGAAATCCAGGTAACGTTTCCAGGATATGGTTATCCTGACCACATTGCCCTCCAGACCTGAACGGCGGCAAGATCTTCAGCAGCAAATAAATGATGATGGAAGCGCCATCGTTTCCGGCGGCGGAGGTCACGACCTCCACAACAACCAAAATAAAACCAAAACCTAATCTCCAGTTGCCAATACTCAGCATATATATGTATGTACGCACTAATACGACTCAACAGGCACGCAGGCCCAGACCAACTCCAACTCCAACTCGTACGTGATTAGCTAGGACTCCATACAATAAAGCTAATCAAGGAAAGACTATAATGACTTTGGTAATCTGGCCGCTAATGACACATATATCTAATTAGGCTAATTATAGTTGCACACCTATGAAACCTACATATATATTTTTTTTCTTTCGGGCACAATAAATTAGTAGCTTCGTAAATTAATGGTCTTTCTGTTTATTGTATCACATAAATCAGCCGTGGACACATCAGTGGGGGCAGCGGCGGCGACGACAATGCCAATAGTCGGAGTGAGGTGGCCAAGGCGGGGCCGTGCGCGCTACTTCGCTTGTAGCACGCACGCTCGGGATGTAACCCCCATCAACTCCACGGCGTGTTAAGGGCTTCCTGGTTCGGTCAATCTCTCGTCTGTATTATTGTTGGTGAAATAGTGACTTTAACTATCAAACCACGAAGTAAAATATCTCTTTATGCACTTATTATATTTCTCCCGAGAAGTGTTCTATTAAATGTCGTGAGGAACCGATAATTCTGCTTTCAGGATATATTTGTGTGCTGACACACTTTCTATGTAAAACACAGATGCTTTGCATAATTTTTAGAGGAAGCAAAATATTAACGGTCTTGAAAAAATAAATGGTACCATCTGGTTTATCATCAAATCATCTTATTTTTTATCTTGTAGGGGTACTCAGGTACACCCAATTCAATTGGGTATCATTGTGAAAGTCAGACTTTTGCATGTTCTGCTACCGGTACTGTACATCTTGTTTTTTTTTCTGCTTTCCATGATGAGATAAGAAAGTTTTTAAAATGCATGATTCAGCTGGGGGAAGAATTGTGGTAGGTTAAATCAATGTGCTTCTCTCATATATATGGTGTTTTGTACACTCCTATTAACTATATGAACCAATTTTAGATGTTCTTTACCGCTGTTTTATTCTCTTTTAACTGTAATACTCATAATTATACTCCCTCTGTCCCAAGGAGAATTTATCTTTTTTAACAGTGTCAAGTCAAATATATTTTATTTAACCCTTAATATTGAAAAAACAAAAAGGATAGATCGTGTAAAAATAGTGTTACTAGATTTGTCATTAAACATGCTATTCTAATATGTAACTATTTATCTAAAGAATTTTATTTTATTTAAATATCCCTGGTCAAAGTAAGACCGTGTCGTAGGGACGGGGTAGTATTAAACAACGGAAGCTATATTTTAATGTTACTGAATTCTAATGGAGTCAAAAGGACGGTAAATCAAGCTGCCAACTATGCATTCAAAGTTGAAGCTACATTATTTTCGTTCGGTTGAAGCTATATTAAGTTTTCATTAAAGACGTTGTAATTTTTGATAATTTTTTGCTATGTTGATTTCAAAATGCAAGCTTCCTTAAGTTAAGTTTAATAGGGGCAGATATCTGTGCATTTGTGGGCGTCCAGTGTGTACTGTGTTTAAAAAACCAGTTAATTGTAAAGTAATACCAGTGTAGATGTACAGATTGCATATCCTTGATACTCCAGCTGATGTCAAGTGAGGAAAGCTGAACCTTAGAAAACGCACGATAAAATTTTGACACAAAGGAAGACTATTAGAATCTCATCATATATATCAATGATGATGGTGGTTGTGCTTCCGTTTTGTTAAGAAACACAATGCAATCTTACAATGAAGATCACTCACGTCGCTTTCATTAGCCCGGGCTCCAAGATCTAGCTAGTGTCTTACTTTTTATCAATTTAATGTTTCTTTGTACATCATTTTTCTCCTTTTCATCACCTGTCTCCAGATTAAGAACGAAGTACGTGTATTGAACTTAATTTCGGCTTCAAGTACAGATGGATTCTAATTTACAATACATCAAAACATGTACTCATGTACTTAGCCAGAATATTGTGTATTTTATGAATTTCTTGTTGGTAGACTAATAATAAATATTAAAATACGTCACATATTTCGTAGAAGAGGTGCATAATTACTGGGATAAACCTGACATACACAAACCAACAAATTTTTCTTTCGTAAATCTTCTCAAGTGAATCCAATACTCTTTGTGAAATGCAAATAAAGTAGTAAACATTCGTTTCATCATTCATAAGTGGAAGTTCCTCCCTTTCTTGGTACCCATTATACGCGCATGCAAAATAAGATGTATATATTCAGGTTTTTTTATCAAATATATGTTTAGTTTTTGGTGGTGTGGTTCTCATGCATTTGTGGTTTTGTTAGATGTTAATTATCTTCTAGTATTATTTTATTTTGGATAATGGATAAAGTCCTTCCGTCCCCTAAAAAGAACCCACACACCCTCTTAAAATGGTTTACCCCTTAATTTTTTTGATAATGAAATTAATTCCGGCATTTACTTCAGAGAAAAACTACGGCCAATTATTACAAAGTTTGTAGGACTAATGTCTGCGAATTACAATAATACACGGCTTGATTATAAACAAGAAAACTAATACTAAGACCATACTAAATAGATATCACCATTTATGTTTACCTCCTTAAATATGTTACCGGACATTTAACACTCACCTTAGCTTCAAACTCCTATATTTGATACATAATAGTGGTAATTTATCTGGTTTCATGTATCATGAGGTGTCAAGTTTCTGATATTGTAATTCAGGATAAATAGTAGATTGACCAAGAGAATACCTCAGGAAAATTAGGAGTAATTAAAAAAGAATTCCCGGAGAGGTAACTCCGGGAAGATACAATAAATTAAGATTAAGTGGTAGGAATCAACGAGCATGTTGCAATAAATAAAAAAACTATTTCTTCTTCCCCATTGTTCTTTCTTATAACAAACACAAGAATCAAAATTGGATTACTTTCTTTATATATAGTCTGACCCTTTCGAATAAAACATCAACAATCGGAACTTAAGTT